>RPFO01000084.1:700175-1165175 GCA_009746045.1 Mesostigma viride
AGACTATCTCTCGTGGACTGTTGCACTAGGACACAGTAGGACTATCTTTCGTGGACGATCACACTTGGACACAATAGTATTATCTTTCGTGGACGGTCACACTTAGTCACAGTAGGACTTTCTCTCGTGGACTATCACACTAGGATAAAATAGAACTCGTGGACGATCGCACTATTGCTTGATGGGGTGTGTCGCTTGGCTGGTGGCATGTGCCAGCATTTCCTCTGGGATTCAATGTGACTCTTGTTCATGCATACCGCTGTCTGTGGGTGAGTGGGTGGGTGGGTGGGTGGGTGGGTGGGTGGGTGGGTGGGTGGGTGGGTGGGTGGGTGGGTGGGTGGGTGGGTGGGTGGGTGGGTGGGTGGGTGGGTGGGTGGGTGGGTGGGTGGGTGGGTGGGTGGGTGGGTGGGTGGGTGGGTGGGTGGGTGGGTGGGTGGGTGGGTGGGTGGGTGGGTGGGTGGGTGGGTGGGTGGGTGGGTGGGTGGGTGGGTGGGTGGGTGGGTGGGTGGGTGGGTGGGTGGGTGGGTGGGTGGGTGGGTGGGTGGGTGGGTGGGTGGGTGGGTGGGTGGGTGGGTGGGTGGGTGGGTGGGTGGGTGGGTGGGTGGGTGGGTGGGTGGGTGGGTGGGTGGGTGGATGGATGGATGGATGGGTGGGTGGGTGGGTGGGTGGGTGGGTGGGTGGGGGGGTGGGTGGGTGGGTGGGTGGGTGGGTGGGTGGGTGGGTGGGTGGGTGGGTGGGTGGGTGGGTGGGTGGGTGGGTGGGTGGGTGGGTGGGTGGGTGGGTGGGTGGGTGGGTGGGTGGGTGGGTGGGTGGGTGGGTGGGTGGGTGGGTGGCATGTGCCAGCATGTGCGTGGTGGGTTCCACCTGCCGCACAATTTATAGTCGACTAACATATGCTTGATTGTGTTCCCTGTTGGTGGGCGATGCGGTGCTGCTTGATCGGACGTCTGATGGTGGGTGACATGCGCTAGCATGTACGCGGGGCTGCGCACCAACCTGCCGCGCGAGGTCATGTCCTTCCCCGACTTCTTCTTCGGGGAGGAATTTGGCGATGGCCGGCGCTACTGCACGCACCAGGCGGTGCAGACGGTGGGTATAGTGCGACCATGCTACGGATAGCATGGACGTGGCCGAAATGGTAGGTGCCTGCCTGGTGAACGCACGCAGAACAAGTAGAATAAATTACTGCAGAAGAAAACGGTACTGACCGGGCCCGGAGGTGCACAAGGCATGATGCGGCGCAAGTCACATCGTAGCGGGTCAGCGTGCGGAGCATGCGCCACAGTGACAGTGCAGAACATGCGTTATAATGACCGTGCAGTACATGCGTTATAATGACAGTGCATGGTGGCTAGTGACGCTAGTGACGCTAGTGACGCTAGTGAGGCTAGTGAGGCTAGTGAGGCTAGTGAGGCGAAACATGGGGTAGCCTCACTAGCCTGCCTGGTGGGCGCAATCATGGCGAACGTGCTATAGCGATACTGTCAGTAACAACGCTCCCTATTTGCGATACCATCAGCAATAGCGACACCATCACTCACAGCGACACCATCGCGATTACTAGCTGTTAGCTGTTTTTGTTGCCATTCTAGTGTTAGCTGCTTATGTTGCTGTTCTAGTGTTAGCTGTTTGTGTGGCTGTACTAGTGTTAGCTGTTTATGTTGCTAGTCGAGCGGTTCGCACGTTGCGAGAATGACAGCATGGTACGCGTCGCGCGTGGCATCAGTACCGAGTGTGGTTGCTGTGGACGCAAGCATTCCTATGGTGGTATTAAGACTTGAGACTAGCAGTAGTATTAGTATTAGTATGTGGCATGGATGCCGTGTGAGGCTGTTGTTTACTTAGTGCTTCGTAGCGTCCGATGTGGTGGAGCCGTGGAGGATGTTCTACTCTCTAAATTAGGATACTAATAATGATGATAATGATGATGATGTGGTGGTGGAGTATCCCCTGTCTCTCTAATCAGCATTTCAGGGTAGAGATGCGCTGCATCGTTATAACAATATGGTATTATATGCATTATACAATGCTAACACAATGCAGATGAGTAACAACTTATGTCGTATATACCACCCTAACACAAGGCAGATGAATAGCAACCTTTTTTATTCCTATCTCCTTTGTAGTATTTAGTTTGGTACTCGTTTTTAACGATGGTCTCATGGGTGTATGCCCCTTTCCATGGCCGCATCGCGCGTGGCTGGGTCCCACGACCCGTGCCATGGCCTTGCCTGCTTGTCGCGGCCTTGAACACCTCGTCCCGTGGATCAATTGCCACGTGTCACGACGTGAATCACCCGTGGACCGCGGCCAGTACTTGGAAGCCTTTGCGGACCATTTCGACATCAGGTGGGTGCTATTTCAAGAAAGAACGGTTTATCGTCTAAGCATGATTGGGCACCGCTTCCTGTCGCAGCCCTTTTTTTTGAACGCTGCGATGTGACAATCGGCTTGCGGAAGGTACAGCCCTTGCCCACTGGTTGGCAAGGCAAGCAACCCACGGGAGCACTATAGCTGAGGACACTATAGCTTGGCAAGGCAACCACTCCAAGGGTGGTTGGATGCCCATCTCATGGTCCCCTTGGCTGCGCCGTAATTGGCGTCTGCTAAGCATATGCCCTTCTTTCATGCGGCTTTTGACTGTGTTATGAGTTAGCATAAGCGCTGAAGACGGTGGACCACAGTTTGCAACTTTTGCAACTGGGGTAGCTGGTCATGGCTGAAGACGGTGGACCACAGTGTAGTTTGTCATCGCTGCTGCGTCATGACGTCTGCGCCCAAAAGGTGGGGTCTTTGCTGCGCTCAAAAAATGGGGTCTCGGGGTGGGTATCGCGACCGGGCATTGGTCGAGTGGATCCGCAGATGCGCGTGTTTCAATGGTGCATGTGGTAAATGTGGTAAATGTGGTAAATGTGGTAAATGTGGTAAATGTGGTAAATGTGGTAAATGTGCTAAATGTGGTAAATGTGGTAAATGTGGTGAATGTAGTAAATGTGGTGAATGTGGTGAATTATGCACAGGGTGTGCATAGCTACTGAGTTAGAGCATCAGCCCCACCAATCCCTGGGTAACGTGGGCTTGCCTACTTGGACTTGGGCCGCTCGGCCAAAGGCCTCAATTTGCCCTTGCAAGCCAAAGCGCGATGGGAACCCCAAGGCCACCAAGGTACAGCGTGTTGCCCTCAGCACTGGCTAATACCCCCAGGGACCTGTGGGAGCGTCCTGAGCGCCATGTGTGCTGTGTGGATGGGTGGACGGGTGGATGGGTGGATGGGTGGATGGGTGGATGGGTGGATGTGTGGATGTGTGGATGCGTGGACGGGTGGATGGGTGGATGGGTGGATGGGTGGATGGGTGGATGGGTGGATGGGTGGATGGGTGGATGGGTGGATGGGTGGATGGGTGGATGGGTGGATGGGTGGATGGGTGGATGGGTGGATGGGTGGATGGGTGGATGGGTGGATGGGTGGATGGGTGGATGGGTGGATGGGTGGATGGGTGGATGGGTGGATGGGTGGATGGGTGGATGGGTGGATGGGTGGATGGGTGGATGGGTGGATGGGTGGATGGGTGGATGGGTGGATGGGTGGATGGGTGGATGGGTGGATGGGTGGATGGGTGGATGGGTGGATGGGTGGATGGGTGGATGGGTGGATGGGTGGATGGGTGGATGGGTGGATGGGTGGATGGGTGGATGGGTGGATGGGTGGATGGGTGGATGGGTGGATGGGTGGATGGGTGGATGTGTGGGTGTGTGGGTGTGTGGATGGGTGGATGGGTGGATGTGTGGGTGTGTGGATGTGTGGGTGTGTGGATGTGTGGATGTGTGGATGTGTGGATGTGTGGGTGTGTGGATGCGTGGAGGTGTGGATGTGTGGATGTGGGGATGTGTGGATGGGTGGATGTGTGGATGTGTGGAGAGGGGTGGAGGGGTGGAGGTGTGGAGGTGTGGAGGGGTGGAGGGGTGGAGGGGTGGATGTGGGGATGTGGGGATGTGGGGATGTGGGGATGTGGGGATGTGGGGATGTGGGGATGTGGGGATGTGGGGATGTGGGGATGTGGGGATGTGGGGATGTGGGGATGTGGGGATGTGGGGATGTGGGGATGTGGGGATGTGGGGATATGGGGATGTGGGGATGTGGGGATGTGGGGATGTGGGGATGTGGGGATGTGGGGATGTGTTTGTGAAATTCATCCATGTCTACGGCTTACCCTGCCCTCATGACTACTCGAGATTATACACTACTATGATTTATCAATACAATTAATAACTTGCATGATCTGCACCCTGCCCGCCTCTATTGGTCGACAGGCGCTGGATCCGCTTCCACGCAGACGTCGTTGATGTGCGCTTGCGCCCCGAGCAACCCCAGCGCTTGGATGAAGCAGCGGCAGGTGGACAGCCAGGGGGATACGAGCGGATGCCGCTGCAGAGAGGGAAGGGCAATGCGGAAGAATGCGCGGGCGTGGTGGAAACGTTGGATGGCCGGGGCAAGGTGCTGGCGACTCGGTTTCTGCGGGACGATGCCGATGTCCTGGCTGGGTCCCAGGAGGCGCTAGCCCGCCCTGGCACGGACCTGGCGACGGACACAGATGGCGTCCGAGACGGGCAGGGTGCTGAGCCTGGTGGGCGAGAGCAAGGGCGGCGGGGCCGGTCCGTGAGGCGGTGGACCGTGACCTCAACCACCTACTGCTCTGCTGGCAGCCGGCAGCACCTTTCTGCTGCCGCCGCCCCCTCTGCTGCTGCCTCCTCCGCTGTTTCCTCTTCCGCCTCATCTGCTGCCTCCCCTGCTGCCTCCTCTTCCGCCTCCCCTGCTGCTTCTCTAGGCTCACGCCATGGAGCCAACAGTGGGTCGGACTGTGAATATGTTGGGGATGGGGCTGGGGCTGTGTGCCAACGGATGTCAGGACGGGGGCCAGGGGCAGTGCAGGCGGAGGAGTTCGACGCCGTCGTTGTTTGCAATGGCCACTACTCGGTGCCTCGGATACCGACTTTAGAAGGCATGGGCGTATGGCCAGGACGGCAGATGCACTCGCATAACTACCGGCAGCCGCAGGGGTTTGCTGGCCAGGTGAGAGCGACATGAATTGCACTGTGGTTTTTAAATTTTAACTTTAAACTATCAACATACATTCGTTCTCTAAAGTAGTTCGTTCGCCTAACATGCCATCTTACATAGCGTGGGTTATCGCCTTTTCAGAATGGTTGGTTTCCTAATAGTGCTGACTTAGCTCGTTCGTTCGTTCGTTCGTTCGTTCGTTCGTTCGTTCATTCGTTCGTTCGTTCGTTCGTTCGTTCGTTCGTTCGTTCGTTCGTTCGTTCGTTCGTTCGTTCGTTCGTTCGTTCGTTCGTTCGTTCGTTCGTTCGTTCGTTCGTTCGTTCGTTCGTTCGTTCGTTCGTTCGTTCGTTCGTTCGTTCGTTCGTTCGTTCGTTCGTTCAACTTTTCAGTGATCTTCTCGCTTATCCTTGGGCCAATGGCTGGGGTTGCGAGTGTTGGCTCCAGGCTGGATTCGCCAGGTACAGGACGCGTTACCGTGCCAACTCCTTTAGGGTCAAAACCAGGGTCTTGGGAACTTGTGGCTTGCTTGTATGGCTCATGGCATATGCCTATGTGTGTCCTTGCCAGGGAGGGTTCCGATGGGTATGGTCGGCATTAGCTGCAAGCTGCAAGTGTCACCGCCAAGAGGAATGTTGGGCTCAGGTTCAAGGGAATAATACCTTGTGTACGGTTCATGGTTTGAAAATCATGCCAAATCCTACTAGCCTAGGCTATCGAACTTTGCCGGTTTTGTTGTATGGCCGAAAGAGCACGTTTGGGCCCACTACGGTGAAGCATCCGCCACATGTGTGCCTGCGTAAGGTCTTCTTGAACCCACAGCTGGGCCTGCACTTTGATGCAGAGAGTATAGCAGAGCACTCTGCGGCCTGCCCACTTGAGGCAGCACGAGAGCAGCTTGGGCGCCCTTTCGCCTTCTCGTTGTCTAGGAGGGATTGACGGTTCCTTTATTGGGACCCAGGACGGAGTGCGCTTTAATCGATTAATAAATCTAGGTTACATGTCATAAGGGCTTCATTTTTTACTTCGACTGGCAATTGTGGAAAACAAGCCTGAAACTTGGCATCCAGTGTACTCTTGCTGTTAAAGCTGGTGTCTGGGTATCATGCCACCACACGCAACAGGGAGCATCTTGTCGTTGGTACCTTCCATTCTCACAGTTCAACACTACAACGTGTTTCTTGCATGATGTGCTACCCCTTGCGGTTGGACGTTCCGCGTACTGCAGGTCGTCGTCATCGTCGGTGCGGCAAACAGCGGGTTCGACATCTCCCAGTACGTGATGACAGGCTAGGTGCACAGCATGAGGTGCATGGCCAAATGCTTGGCCGGGGGGGAACCACCCAAGCGGGCCACATTCATACCCAAACCTAGTACACGGCCAACTTCATGGCCAAATACGCGACCACGTGCATGTCCAGACTTAGATGCATGGCCAAATGCATAGCCAAATGCACGGCTGGGGTGGGCTTTGGGAGCTTCAGCACCTGCTGTGCTGCGGTGGACATTGGAAGATCGCTTCCATCTGCAGTCTGCGAAAATACCAAGCCTGATTAGGTCTCAGATTCTATTGGCAGAAGGCTGTGGGACATTCTTGCATATGTTTCAACCACGTTTCCTTGTGTCCACTGATGCTTGACAAGATCACCCACCCACGCATAAGCAAACAGGCCCAGTTCGCCACGTAAACTGCCCAACCCGCCAACCAACCAACCAACCAACCAACCAACCAACCAACCAACCAACCAACCAACCAACCAACCAACCAACCAACCAACCAACCAACCAACCAACCAACCAACCAACCAACCAACCAACCAACCATTTAACCAATTAAGCAATGAAACTACCCGACCGACCGACCGACCGACCGACCGACCCACCGACCGACCGACCGACCGACCGACCGACCGACCGACCGACCGACCGACCGACCGACCGACCGACCGACCCACCGACCGACCGACCGACCGACCGATTGACCGACCCACCGACCGACCGACCGACCGACCGACCGACCGACCGACCGACCGACCGACCGACCGACCGACCGACCGACCGACCGACCGACCGACCGACCGACCGACCGACCGACCGACCGACCGACCGACCGACAGACCGACCGACCGACCGATTGACCGACCGACCGATTGACCGACCGAACGATTGACCGACCGACTGACGAACAGACCGACCGACCGACCGACCGACCCACCGACCGACCGACCGACCGACCGACCGACCGACCGACCGACCGACCGACCGACCGACCGACCGACCGACCGACCGACCGACCGACCGACCGACCGACCGACCGACCGACCGACCGACCGACCGACCAACCGACCGACCGACCAACCGACCGACCGACCGACCGACCGACCAACCAACCAACCAACCAACCGACCGACCGACCGACCGACCGACCGACCAACCGTTACCCACGTATGTTGCGTAGTATGGCTGAAACAGGATGGCAAGCGATGCCCCTGTCCTGTGAACAACAGCTGGCGTATCAGCTGTTGTCAGCATATCTCACAAAGGACCACTGCTTCTCTGATTACGCCATTGGAGCGGCAAGTGGCTCGATGGTTGTTTGTGCATAAGGCACCGTGATGTACCTCTTTCCCTGGCCACTTGCTGCCCTTCCTATGCCCACGCCCCCTGCCAGGGAGATCTGCAAGGTGGCGGACCGCGTGTACCTCTGCGCGCGCACGTGGGCCCAGGGGCCCCAGGCGGGGCCGCTGGGGTCGGCCGTGGGGCTCTTTGCCAACCTGATCCGCAAGCCGGAGGTGCGCGAGAAGTTTGTTCATGATTGAAGTCGAGAAATAGTACCTGTTTATTGGAAAGTACGTACTACTGTACTGTGTTGGTAACTGCTAGTTTCGCCAGATGTGAGCATGGAAGGCTGTGTGGGTGCTAGATATTCTTTAGTTTCAGGGGAACCTTTTCTGTTGGTTAAACAGGTATCTAACTGGCTTCGGTTGAAGTGCTACACGAACCCAAGGGGAGCGTGGAAGGCCATGTTCGAGGCTCTGAGTCTAATGGATCTTTGATTTTAGAAGTCATTTCCTTGATACTTCTACCTTTTAATGAAGAAAATGAGGCGTTAGAAATGTGGCTTTCACTGACGTGTTGGTTTTCGCACGAGGCTGTGTGTGTGTGTGTGTGTGTGGTCACTATAGTCGGTAAAGGTCACACGAGGATGCATGTTGCAGTGCTGGACATGTTGTGCACTTGATGTATGAGTTGCTGCAGCTCAATCAGGCCCCCAGACCATGCTGCCTGCTAAGCGTCAGCTATTCTTAAAAACTAACCGCCTTTCACTTTTGAGCGCCCTGCTTCCCCTTGCTTGCGCAGGTGTCCAAGCTCCTGCCAAATGGCGGCGTGGCGTTCAACGACGGGACCGTGGCGCCCTCCGTGGACAGCATCATCTACTGCACGGGGTACATTAATATACTCATTTGTTAATTATACACATGAAACAGCATCATCTACTGCACGGGGTACATTAATATACTCAATTATTAATTATACACATGAGACAGCATCATCTACTGCACGGGGTACAAAAATAGATGAATGGAACACATGCTTCCACAGGGCAGCCGCGGGGTACAAAAATAGATGAACGGGTCATGCTTCCACAGGGGAGCCACAGGGTACAAAAATAGATGAACGGAACACATGCCTCCACAGGGGAGCCGCGGGGTACAAAAATAGATGAACGGGTCATGCTTCCACAGGGGAGCCACGGGGTATGCACGTAAGAGCACATCATAAGAGCACATCATAGGAGCACATCATACGAGCACATCATAAGAGCACATCATACGAGCACATCATAAGAGCACATCAGAAGAGCACATCATAGGAGCACATCATACGAGCACATCATAAGAGCACATCATAGGAGCACATCATAAGAGCACATCAGAAGAGCACATCATAGGATCACATCATACGAGCACATCATAAGAGCACATCATAGGAGCATATCATAGGAGCACATCATACGAGCACATCAGAAGAGCACATCATAGGAGCACATCATACGAGCACATCATAAGAGCACATCATAGGAGCACATCATAGGAGCACATCATACGAGCACATCAGAAGAGCACATCATAGGAGCACATCATAAGAGCACATCATAAGAGCACATCATAGGAGCATATCATAAGAGCACATCATAAGAGCACATCATAAGAGCACATCATAAGAGCACATCATCAGAGCACATCATAAGAGCACATCACCTACTGCATAGAGTACATAGTCGCGCGGGGAGCCACCCGAACAGACATCATTGCGATGTCTCTCTACGTGCATGCTCTGTATGTGGGGAGCGACCCAGAGGCTTTTAATCACTTTCGAATGTTTTCACATCCATTAAATAGTGCATGTAAACAATCGTGTTATTATTTTTACTACGTCTCTCTATGTGCATCTGCTCTATGTGGATCGTGGGAAGCTACGGGTGCCCCTTTCCTAGGTGGACCTTATGCTCCTAGGATGGATGCAAGACAGAGCCCTGAGCGGCTGGATGCCAATCTTTTAGACCCACCGTGAGTACTGCTCCGTGGCTAGGAGCTATAGGAGGCGGGGAAAGCATGCTGTTTCCGAGAGATTTCACCGATGGAACCAGCGGATGATGGCTATTTGAAATATAGGTGACATACCCATGGGGACAATATAGCGTGCTGTATTGCCATGATGAACTTTTATGCCTGCAGCTGAGCCTTCTGGCTGATGCAATGCCACGGTGCGGCTGCCGCTTGGCAAGGCGACCCCATGAAGCCGTTGATTTGATTCCACTTTAGGCAGGGCACGCATGCTGATGTACATCAGACCACAGGTGTGCAGTGCCTTGAGTGGCACAAGGAGCGGGGTTATGACGGTCCTGCCCATCAATTTGGGGTCCTTTCGACAGCACGCATTTGGCCTGTTTTGCAAACCGGAGAGGCTTCCCATTGAAGTATACGGGGCCAGGACGGACGCCGACGGAAGTCCCCTCCCTCATAAACTTGCCGGCTTAAAATTGCGATTTCAAGCAGTTCGATGGGTCCTTGTTTCGTGGGGGCGTCTCACGTCTCGATTTTGCGTCCGGTTAGGCACGGCTTGACGTGGCAGGCTTGCTTCGAATACAAGCATAGAAGAATCTTATCAAGAATATAATTGCAGCTAACCCTCCGGCCTGAAGCACGGCTTCACAGGGGCAGGCTTGTTTTGCATGCCCCTGTGAACATTCCGAAATAACACTGTGAGTGTCTACTGTGGCGGGGGACCACCACCACCACCCGGTCCCGGCCCCGCCCCCGACCCTGCCCCCGCCCCCGCCGCTGCCACCGCTGCCGCCGCCACCGCCACCGCCACCGCCACTGCCACCGCCACCGCCACCGCCACCAACACCGCCACCGCCACCAACACCACCAACAACAACAACACCAACACCACCGCCACCACCTTAATTAACAGGTACAAATACGCCTTCCCCTTCCTGGCGGGTCTGGGCAACCCCCGGGTGGAGGACAACTGCATCATGCCGCTCTACCGCTACATGTTTGTGCCGGAGAGCGGGCCCTACCTGTCGTTCATCGGGATACCCGCCAAGGTGGGTTGTCTAGCACGATCAACAGGTTCGGGCTATTTAGATAGGTGTGTTCGAACATGCGGACCTGTCGTTCATCGGGATACCCGCCAAGGTGGGTTGTCTAGCACGATCAACAGGCTCGGGCTATTTAGATAGGTGTGTTCGAACATGCGGACCTGTCGTTCATCGGGATACCTGCCAAGGTGGGTTGTCTAGCACGATCAACAGGTTCGGGCTATTTAGATAGGTGTGTTCGGAACATGCGGACCTGTCGTTCATCGGGATACCCGCCAAGGTGGGTTGTCTAGCACGATCAACAGGTTGGGGCTATTTAGATAGGTGTGTTCGGAACATGCGTACCTGTCGTTCATCGGGATACCCGCCAAGGCGAGCCGTGCAGTGCTATTGATCTGACAAAGGATATGCGGGCATTATGGGCAGGTAGGCCGTGGTAATGTCTATTAGAGTACGGGCAAGGCGAGCTATGCATTGACTACCACATCGTTCAGGTATTGAGATGGGTTTATTGGCTACCTATAGCTGGGGATGGTTTCGGTGAATTGGTCTTGATGAGGGGAACCCACCAAGGTGAAGTATCGAGTACGCCACAATGCTGGCTGAAACAAATAGGTAGGTTTGTGGTAGTTTGACAGCCATTCGAAGACCTGACAAGGTTACCTATTGAGCCTTATAAAATTGCATGCCGTGGTAGGCATTTAAATGATAGTTCCTAGGTCTCATATGAGGCTTATCTAACCGCTGAGCGGTGCCGACATGCATGTTAGTTTTCTGAATGGGTGGACAACAAATCCTTTCATAAAGCCAGGTGTAGCGAGAACAAAATGGCAATATTTTGCGCGGCAAGAGACTTCCGATCATGCGGACTATTCCCTCTCTTACCTCTCTCCTAACCTGTACTTTCTCACACTCATACTTTCTTAGACCAGCAAGGAATTTTGTAACATCTTCAATTGCGAAGGAATCGAAATAACTATCCACTTTTCTTATCTTTTCTTCCTGCCTCTTTTCTTAGATCGCTCTTCCATTTCTCTACCGTTCGCGGTCATTCTCCCTCCCCCTGCGCAGATCACCCTTTTCCCCATGTTCTCCTTTTTTATCTCTCGTTCTTATCCCTTCCCCAATATATTCTATTCCATTCGTGGGTCGTTCTCCTCCCCCCCGCACAGATCATCCCCTTCCCAATGTTCTACTTGCAGTCGCGCTTGGTCGCATGCCTGCTGGCCGGCACCGCCACGCTTCCCCCTCAACAAGAGATGGAGCGTGAGGCCTTGCAGGGTGTGGAGCGCATGCGGGCCAGGGGGCGGCCTCTGCACAGGACGCACGTCATGGAGGGCAATGAGCAGGTGCATGACGATGTCGTCTAGATATGTGTGGTATCGGGTGCTCGTGATGTGATATAAAAAAAAGGTTTAAACAAGTATGAGGCATATACTATCATACCTTGTTGCTGACTGACATACATCTCGTTGGTGTATTATGTAAGTGGTGGTGTATTATCTGGAAGTGAGGGCAATGTTTGCATTCGAGCTAGTTGCCTGGGGCTCTTGCCTCCCTGATGATGCACTGTGGACTTCTAAACACGTTTGCCAGAAGTGGGGGTACCTGCAGGAATGAGAGAGTCTGTTGGGGGAACGAGCCCATCTGTTTTTTTGGTGGGAAGCATCAAGTTCCAAATCCTGCATAAAATGTTAGGAAAGAATCAGCTTTTGCAATCACATCGGCTTAGCAGGCATTGCCCTCATATCGGTGGACGAATGGCCTCTCGACTGCTGGTTGATGCTTGGCCCCTCCCTGCAGTTTGAGTACATGGACTGGCTGGCGGATACTAGCAAGTGCTCCCGTCCGGACCGCTGCTGGGTGGAGAGTGTGACGGCCGCCGGACATAGCAGGCGCGTTCGGCCAAACACGTACCGTGACGATGATGTGGTGGAAAGACAGTGTCCTGCATTCGAGCAAGTTCGGCACGCGATATGGACGAGGCAGAAGAGTGTAGGGCCAATCAGCCAGAGTTGAGGATTATATTAAGCTAGTTGTTGGTAGATAAGGTGCGTACAATGTTTATTAATGGGAAGAAGCCCACCATAGGCAACGGCGTTTCCTGCTTGATGCGAGAGACAGTGTTGCCTTTTGTTTCGGCCGGAAGCACAAGGGCTCATCATGTAAACATAACTAGCGCTACTGTCTGCGCCTTAGTTTTGAAAAACAATGCTGTTGTCTGATGATTACTTTTTGTCTTTGATGACTGTTGCTACTAGTTGTGTCACTAGTAAGCAGCTCTAGTAAATGTTTTACTTGAAAGATTGGTAAATTACTTAAAAGCCAGCCATTCATACCATAATGGGCTGCAGGGCTTTCCTCCCCTTCCAACATCTGCTAATGAATTAATTAAACTCGTGCTCCCGTTGGGGAGTCACGGATCATTAACCCGGATGGATGGGTGGGTGGGTGGGTGGGTGGGTGGGTGGGTGGGTGGGTGGGTGGGTGGGTGGGTGGGTGGGTGGGTGGGTGGGTGGGTGGGTGGGTGGGTGGGTGGGTGGGTGGGTGGGTGGGTGGGTGGGTGGGTGGGTGGGTGGGTGGGTGGGTGGGTGGGTGGGTGGGTGGGTGGGTGGGTGGGTGGGTGGGTGGGTGGGTGGATGGATGGATGGATGGATGGATGGATGGATGGATGGATGGATGGATGGATGGATGGATGGATGGATGGATGGATGGATGGATGGATGGATGGGTACACGCAATCCTACCGGTCTATGCCATTTACAGGCTATCTACAAAACAATCCTATTCTATATCTATGGTGCTCGCGACCCTAGGGGTGTTGTCTAGCATGCCGCCCACGTGTGCAAACGCGCGGCTTCCCCACTGCAGGGGGGTTGTTGTCCTCTATGACCTGGGCCCACTTGGCCTTGTCCATCATCTTTTTCCAGATCACGGAGAGGCACATGCCCCCCATGTCCTCTACGAGCTGTTCTTTGAAGGTGCGGGCCTTGCGGCGTCTAACCTGGCTGGGCCCGGCCCACGTGAGGAGGTGCCGGCCCGGCTGGGCGGGGCGCAGCCCAGCAGAGGGGCCACTGGAGGTGTCTACCTGGTTGGTGAGAGCTAAGTGCCCTACTAGCAGGAGGCGCCGCTGCTTGATGGTGCTGGTGATAAGTGGCATGCCGAGGTACAAGTCATCCTTGCGGACATGGGCAGCGTATCCTACACGGGAAATTGACCGCAGCATGTTGGTGACCACGCCGTCTGGCTTGTTGGCCAGGTCGGCGGTGAGGGTCCATGTCTCAGCCGCGTGCGTAAGAACGGGGAGGACCAGGACCTTAAACAGGTCCTGTTTCTCTAGCTTGCCCAAGGCCAAGGCCCGGGCTTGCGCCACAGGGCCCGGTATTGGCGTAAGGCGTGCCAGGCGAGGGAGATACTGTGGTCCACATCGGCCTCGCAGCTGGGGAGTAAGCTACCCAGCAACTTGACGCGGTCCCGATACTGTCAGGACTCGAGAGCCATCAAGTAGAAAGAGGTCGGGCGGTGGCTGAGTGAGCCCAATCGCCACAGCCTCGGTCTTCTTGCTGACCTCAAGCCCCGCCACACGGGCCTCGATTGCTAGGCAATCAAGCCACGTCTGCGCGTGCTCAGTGCCCTCGAAAAGGGTGGTGTCGTCATGCATGCCAGAAACGATTGTCGGCCTGCACCCCTGGTTCCCTACCCACAATGCGAGCAAACCGCTTGCGCGCCTGAATCATTACGTATTCGATCGACCACAATAATGAACAGGTAGGGCGAGAGCACGCAGCCCTGCCACACACCCTTCTGTAAAGGGCATGGTGGCGTGGTCCCGTAGCCGAAGTGCGCACCGAGGTGGTGGACCCTTCATACAGGTTGCGATATGACAGCATGAGGGGGAGGGGGATCCGGAACAAAGCGAGGATGTCCCACAGCGCAGGCCAGAAAACCGAATCGAAGGCTTTGATGAAGTCCACCAGCACAAGGTGCAGAGGGGACTCACCGGGCTGAAGGCGGTGCACTGAGTTCTTCCACCAGGCGGCGAGTAGCGAAGAGCGCCGGTACTGTGTTGCGGCCTGGACGGAAGCCGTGCTGAGTCTCGCTGAGCCGGTGGCCGTCCAGGGCCGTGTGCCGACGGACGGTTCAGGATGAGTCGCATGAGAAGCTTGAGGGGGGCACTTTGGATGCACGCCCCTCTATAGTTGCTGGGGTCGGCGGGCGACCCCTTGTTCTTGTACAGCAGATGTCGTGCGGAAACTGTGTTGCCAGGCCGCTGGGGGCGGTTGCGACGACAGCAGTATACGTATGCAGTTGCAGATATCCCGGAAGAGCAGCATGACTCCAGTGTCCTTAAACTCAGCGGCGAGTTTCACGACCGCGGCTGGAATCTCGTCGGAGCCTGTGGCTGCATTGTAACGCAGGCGCTGGACCGCCTCCGTGACCTTGCGGCCCGGGGAGGTGCATGAAAGGAGGCAATAATGTCTGACGGGTCGCCGAGCGGGCCGGTCAGCTGGGGGACTAGGTAGTCCGCCGCTAACCTGGGCGGGGCCGGGGGCCCGGCTGGACTGCCTGCCCGAGCGGCCTGGCGGGCGGCGGCGGCTCAAGATGGGTAACACCTGGGGCGGGGGCGGCGCAGCTGTCCCCAAGACCTCTGCAGTGCCGGCCGCGGCCCAGGTGCGGAGCCGCTTGGCCGGTGCCCCAGGAACATCGTGGCGATCAGGGGTCGGCCGAGGCCGTCCGGGTGTCCGAGGCGCTTGTACCAGAACCAGGCCCCGGCCTTGCCATGGTTCTTCTGCTGGCAGGTGCGCAGGTCCTTGACCATCTGCTGAGCGTCGGCCTTCTCAGCTTGCTCGTATGTAGGCGACCCGCAGAGCCGCTTGCAGCCAAGGCTTTGCGGTCGGGTCCCTGTTGCGGCGGAGCATCTGCCCCTGGCGGCGACCACTGTCGGTGCTTGGCGGCGGACAGCAAGCTGTCGGCGCGGAGGCAAGGAGGGGAGGGTGCAGGCAGCCAGGCGGTACTTGGCAGCGATACCGCGGAGGATCACTGAAAAGTCACCTGGGGGCGGAATGGCGTGTAACTGCTGTCAGCTGCCCCTGGCGTTAAAGAGTGCCAGGAATTCGTCCTGGTGCGTCACATAGCGGGCGCCTGCTCCGCTGCTGACATCTTGTCAGCATCCTTCAGTACCCTCCTGAGCACCTTGACTCATCTGGCTGAGGCGCCAGTTCTCGCGACATGCAGTTTCACGCCAGGAAACCGCAATCTGATGCGCGCGAGCACGAGACGGTACGTGATCAGAATCCATCGTGCTGACAGTATCTTGCAGTGCGCGAGCATCCACAACAGAGGGGCGCTGAGCCCGGCGTACGCAGATATAGTCAAGGCAGACCACCCGCGATCCGACGGCCCAAAGAAGTGGGCAAACTGCTTGGCGGAGCGTGCGAAAGAAGCATTGCATGCAACCAGCGCAGATTCTGACAACAGATCCGCAAAGAGATCCGTGCTACTGTCGGGTCGTCGTGTTCAAGGGGGCGTACTGAGCGCCTTCGGTGCCGACTGGCAGCGTGGCGTTGGCGTCGAGCAGCATAACCATGGAAGTGCTGGGCTGGGGTGCTGGCCGGCCAGCACCTCCTCCGCCTTGAGGGCGCTGAAGAAGGCGTCACGTTCCGCCTGATCTCGACCCGCATGTGGCGCATAGCCCACGACAACGGTGAGCGTATGATGGTGAGAATGTCCTTCAGTGGCCGAAAAAGTGGCCACTAGCACTCGCGGGGATCTGAGCACGATGGACTGGAGGTGAGCCGATGCTGCCGGTGAGCACAGGAGGCCCACACCGCCTTGACCCGGCGCGGCACCTCCACCGTAGTGGAATTGATCACAACCCCGACCCTAAACATCTGCTAAGGATCCGCGATCCTTGCACGGTGCATGAACAGCATGTGGCATAGTGGTATTATGTCCATACAGCTATACTATAAGGCTAAATTTAGGCTTTATTTAGTATAGCTCTCTATGTAGGGTTTAGGGTTTAGGCTTTAGGCTTTAAGTTGAAGTGAGTAAGCAAGTACTGACGTGTCATGTGCAAAGGCATGCCACGGAGTACTATGCTAATCTCATTAGAAAAAATAATTACACAAAAGTTTAAACAAATATCGTCTGCATCATTCCCCAACCATTAAGCACTAGATGGGGATGTAATCCTCATCCGAGCTGTCCTCTACTGTAATGGCAGACGAGGCGGGTACATAGCTGTGTAGCGGCTATCATCAGGGCCAATAACCTCCACCTGCGGACTTCTACCCTGGCTAGCAATGGGCCGCGGGGCCCGTGGGGAGAAAACAGGAGCATACCCCTCAGGAAGGTGCTTATCGCAGATCTATGGCAGCCCATTTCTCCTTGTCAATCATGCGGGTGCGGAGTACGGACAGTCCCAGAATCCCTGCATTTTCAAGCAGTTGTGTCACATAATAGGTCCGGGTCGCGCCGCGCCGGTGCTGGGCGCGCGCAAGTTTGGCAGTGCGGGTTGCGATGCATGGGACAAGGGGACCCTGCCATATGAGGAGGTGTCTACCTTTAGGCTTTAGGCTTTAGGCTTTAGGCTTTAGTAGGCTTTAGGCTTTATTAGGATTTAGGCATGGTGATAAACATACAATTGTAAGAAGTTACACACACATGCATACGTATAGAGCCATTTTTGTTACTTGCCAGGTAACAAATTTCTCCAACTGCAGTATCACTCAAGTGTGCACATTTTTAGTGGTATTAATCACTTAATTAATACCATAATAAATTAGCGTACACGTGACTTAATTGATCGTCACGTGAGCATAAAATTAAGTCCTCAGTGGGAGGGCAACATGGGATGGAATAGATTATGCTAGCTATCTAGTTCCTCTGTAATCTGGAGGCGCAGATGTTTCGCAAGGATCGGTGGCCGGTAGTAGTAATGAAGGAGATCACCCCCAAGCCAGTGGGAGCTCCGCGTGTGCCCACAACCCTGTAACTAGGTCTTAGATAATTAGCTCCATCCATCGCATCCCACTCGACTGTACCATGAGGACTAATGCTCACGTAAGGACGTTACGTGTTAATCAATTAATTGATTGAATCTAGTTCCTACAGTAGTTACAGGGTGGTGGGCACCGCACGGCCCGAATCGCTCTAAATGCCAAACTGGACTAGCTGGTATGTCACAATTGAAAATGATGTTGCCCTGCTAATCCTTATACTCTAAAGATATTTTTATCAAGTAATATAATATATTGTAATAATAATAAGCACGTGACTGCGTCACGTGGGTCAGTGCCAATACAGAGTAAAGGAACCTTTAACCCTATATATATTCACCAGATAAACACCAGAAAACCTACGCGGGTATTCTGCACACGGCTGATTGGATTGCTCTTTTCGCGGACCTCAACGCCCAGGGACGTGCGTGGCTGTTCTCGCTTTCCTTGCGGAGTGTGGGCTCGGCGTACCTTCGTGCTCTTCCCATGGCCCCCCATTCGCCTTGGCTCCCAGCCACTACTCGGTGGCGCTCCGGCACCAGCTATTTGCCCCGCAGCCTCTTGTTCCGGCCGGGCGGCCTTGTGGTAGCTGTGGGCAGCCGCTGGATCCCACGGGGACTCACTACCTTGCCTCAGTGCATGGGGGGCCAACAGAATCAGAATTGGTATTTGTATTTGCACACTGTCCTCCTGACGGTGGTGCTCGCCATGATTCGGTCGGTTTTCCCCCACGCGAACATCCGGTCCGAGGATGCGGATGGCGCTGCCTTCTATTCCCCCAACCACCGGCCGGACATCGTGGTGCTGGACTTTGAGGGGGGTGGCCGGCATCTGCTTATTGACGTTTCGGTGGCGCGGCCCTTGGCTCTTAGCCACGTGGCTGGGGCCTCCCTCACGGCAGGTTACACGGCGGACCGGGCGGAGCGGGCCAAGCTCCTGGCCTACGGCGACGTCGGGCACCATCGTGTGGTGCCCTTTGTCCTGGAGGAGTTTGGGGCCATGGGGCCCCTGACCTCCGCCTTCTTCAAGGAGTGCTGCCGGCTCCGGGAGGACCGGCTGGACCTGGAGGGCCAGCGGGCCCCATGGTCGGCGCGGACCTGGACGTCATATTGGCGTCAGCGCTTGTCGGTGGCGCTGACTCGGGCCATGGCTGACATCATGCTCCGCCGTACGCGGGCTGATTTTGCGGTGCAGCAGGGCTATTAGGTTCCTCCCGTTAGGCGTTTCCATTGGTCTTATCGTAGTATAGAGCTTTGACATGGCTCTGTATGTAGGTACGTTTATAGCTGGGCGTTTGCTTTGGTTTGAGTGATTTCACTCTGCTGTAAGTAATTATATTTTTAATATATATTCATTGAGAATGATAAGTTACGGAGGTGAGAGGGGCATGCAACATGTAAGGAAAGCCCGGAAAAGAAGAAGAACCCTGAAGGAAGGAATCTGACACGGACATCCAAGGATCACGCCAGCTGCACAAGGTACAACTATAACTACATCACAAAACTACGACACGCAGCAACATCGCTGCCGGCCCACCATGCAGGCCTGGGAGGGATCTATAGTAGACCGCATGGGTCGCGACAAAGTCGGCCCGGGTGCGGCGGAATGACACTGATCAGCCACGGTGCGAGTGAGGGCGAGTGACAGGCGCTGCCGCCGATATACGAGGACCACGTTCGGGCAGACCACGGGGCGGTCTGACCCTCGAGGTCGAGGCGGTCTTCACGGCGCTGGCAGCACTCGTGGAAAAACTCCGCTGTCTTGGGGCCCATGCATGGCCCCGAACTCCTCAAGGACCATTGGGATGACCCGGAGGGGCCCCACATTGGCGTTATAAGGATTGATCGAGGCCTAACTTGTCGCGCTCGATCAGCCACAGCGGCTGCCGGCAGCAGCGCCGGCATCCACAGCCGCCTGGAGGATGTGGCGACCGGAGAGTGGCCGAGCCACGGAGACATCGATGAGCAGGTGGCAACCCTGCTCGTCGTAGTCAAGCACGGTAATGTCGGGGCGCGGTGGTTGGGTGAGTAGTCTGAGGGCGGCCCCATCCGCGTCCGTCGCACTTGATGGTGGAGTGGGGAAAGACCAACCAAACCATGCATGGCACTGACACCACCCGGAGGAGAGCGGTATGGAGATCGATAGAGGAACCAGTTCTGGTTCTGCTGGCCACCCATGCACGCGATGTAGTGCGTTCCAGTAGTATCGAGAGCAAGCCCGCAGCTGCCGCAGGACGCACCCGGCCGCCGTGATGAGAGGTTGTGGGGCAAACAGCTGGTGGCGGAGGGCGATCGATGGCGTTAAGGGCCAGAACCAGCGTGAACTCCCATTGGTGGAGTACGTGCATGGAGGAAGACCGACCGAACCATGGCACTGACACCACCCGGAGGAGAGCACTATGGAGATAGAGGAACCAGTTCTGGTTCTGCTGGCCACCCATGCACGCGATGTATAGTGCGTCCCACTAGTATCGAGAGCAAGGGCTCCCGCAGCTGCCACCGCAGGAGGCACCCGCCGTGATGAGAGGTTGCGGGGAAAACAGCTGGTGGCGGAGGGCGATGGCGTTAAAAGGGCCAGAACCTGGCAGCGTGAACAAAGGGCTCATGGGGAGGGCGCGCAGGAATGCGGCCCCCACGCTCCCCAGCTCAAGGGAAACGGAGTGAAGCCAAGCCTTCCCCTGATCGTTCAAGCTCGCATGCAGACCCATCCAGTCGGCACAGTGTAGTATACCCGCGTAGGTCTTTTGTTGTTTTTCATGAACGCAGGCAGGGAAGACACTATGTAGCCGGACTGACGACAGTGGACACGCCGGGCGTGCCCTGGGGCAGGCGACGGTGGACGGCCTGCATGGGCAGGGCGTACGAGGTCGCAAGCCTGCTGGATCCCGAGGTAAGAATCCTGCACAGCTATAGCCTGCACAAAGGGGAAGGGGGATGGGGTGACCACGTCGGGACATTGGCGCTGACGGCGCGATCTGAGAAGTTTGTCTGCGCGCTGGGGACCAACCGGCGGATCTCCGCCCAGGCCTGAGCAACACACTGGAGCCAAGGAAGGCGGGGGGGGCGAGGCGGGCGGCGCGGGTGAGCCCATAACCGCCCATGAGGCAGGGGAGGGTGGCCAAGTGCATGGAGTGTGCTGGCAGGCTAGTAGGGCCGGCCGGGGAGGAGCACCGGCAAGGCGGCCTGAATGCCCTCGTCGTGGCCCTCTGCGGCAAGCCGCACCAAGTGCATGGGGGGAAGCGCCACGGAGCCAGTGAACCACCCGCGGGTGGGCGCAAAACCACAGGTCGAGGAGCCCTTTGGTCTGGGGGTCCTTGAGGCGCGCCCAAGTCTCGAGGACATATATATAATTAGGGCGCTGTGCATGGCGCTGAGGGTGGATTGCCACAATTCGTTCAATTGTCACCAAGGCTAGCATCTTAGAGGCCGTCGCCGAGGCGTTCCCTGACCTTCTTGCGTGGACAGCAGCCTGCTACGGCGAACCCGGCCACTCAATCAACTGCCCTTCCTCATGGAGAATGGGTGGTTCACCGACGTCGCTTCCCGCGCACGGGGACCCAGCAAGGCGACCCCCTCGGCCCCTTTTACCTGTCCGCCCCGCTGCACAAGCTAGGCTCTCCAAGGTGTCCACGCTGCGCACCCGGATGTCGTGCTCCTCGCCTATATATATATGGACTTTGAGGGGGGTGGCCGGCATCTGCTTATTGACGTTTCGGTGGCGCGGCCCTTGGCTCTTAGCCACGTGGCTGGGGCCTCCCTCACGGCAGGTTACACGGCGGACCGGGCGGAGCGGGCCAAGCTCCTGGCCTACGGCGACGTCGGGCACCATCGTGTGGTGCCCTTTGTCCTGGAGGAGTTTGGGGCCATGGGGCCCCTGACCTCCGCCTTCTTCAAGGAGTGTTGCCGGCTCCGGGAGGACCGGCTGGACCTGGAGGGCCAGCGGGCCCCATGGTCGGCGCGGACCTGGACGTCATATTGGCGTCAGCGCTTGTCGGTGGCGCTGACTCGGGCCATGGCTGACATCATGCTCCGCCGTACGCGGGCTGATTTTGCGGTGCAGCAGGGCTATTAGGTTCCTCCCTTTAGGCGTTTCCATTGGTCTTATCGTAGTATAGAGCTTTGACATGGCTCTGTATGTAGGTACGTTTATAGCTGGGCGTTTGCTTTGGTTTGAGTGATTTCACTCTGCTGTAAGTAATTATATTTTTAATATATATGGACGATATCCATGCCCTCGGCCCGGCCGACGCTGCATGGTTGCAGCCCTTGCTGCCCTTGAAGTGGCCATGGCCGCCATCAACCTTTGGCTCACCCTCCCCAAGTGTGCAGTCTTTTCGCCCCCGCCGAGGACTGCTCTGGCTCCCCCCCGGCTATCGATCCGGGGGCATTGGCACGGGCGCATGGTTTCTCGTGCCTGGGCGTCCCTGTGGGTGACCGTGACTATAGGTTGAAGAGGAGCTCCGGGCCACCGTGGAACAGCGCACCCATGTCCTCGAGACCTGGGCGCGCCTCAAGGACCCCCAGACCAAAGGGCTCCTCCAGACTGTCTGGTTTTGCGCCCACCCGCGGTTGGTTCACTGGCTCGGTGGCGCTCCCCCCCACTTGGTGCGGCAGTTGCCTCGGAGGGCCACTCGACGAGCGCATTCAGGTCGCCTTCTTGCCGGTGCTCCTCCCCGGCCCTAGCCTGCCAGCTCACTCCATGCGCTTGGCCATGCACCCTAACCTGCCGCACGGGCGGGTGTGGGCTCACCCGGCGCGCCGCCCGCCTCCCCCCTGCCGCCTTGTCCAGACTTGGCTCTGTTGCTCAGGCCTGGGCGGAGATCCGCCGGTTGCTCGATCCCAGCGCCGTCAGCGCCATTGCCGACTTGGTCACCCCATCCCCCTTCCCCTTCGTGCAGTCTGTGCAGGATTCTTACCTCGGGATCCAGCAGGCCTGCCGGACCTCGTCCGCCCGGCCGCCCAGGCCGTCCACCGTTGCCTGCCCCGCTGTAGCGTGCCGACTAGGGTCGAGCCTAGGGAGCACGAGAAAGTTTGGCAAAAGAAATATGGTATATAAAGATACGTGCAAAAGAGATAGATACCTAAAGTTAACGTAAAGGATTTACGTTAGATGGATAGAGATTGTTACGCTCTTTCCAACGGCACCTTGAACGCCTCATTTGGTTAAGGAACGTAAAAGTTATGACGTTTCCTAGGCTGTGCCGACAGTACCCGGCGCGCCACTGTGGGCGCGTACGGACACAGGATGTACAAGTGTCACTTTGATAGTCCGCAGGACGTTGACAGGACTTGTACAGGACTTGATGGTCAATTGATAGGTAGGCGCACTGTAGCGCGCCAGGACCTATGAGACAATTGATGCTGAGTAGCGTACGGATAGGTCCACAGGACTAGCCGTATGGACAATTGATAGATCTGCGCGCCAAAGGCGTGCCAGAGTCTGTGTAATCAATTGATTGACAGTTCGGCTGTGACAGTGCAGCTGATTACTTGGACGCGTCCCTAACAACCTATATGTGTGACTTGGTCGCACCGGGACGCTAGTTCTTGCGTGCACGTTCTCTGGGCACTGCGACCCTGTCGCCTGTGCTGCGTGCAGTCTTGGAAGTGACGTGACTTACGTCTGTGTTTCCTTGTTATTAATAAAGGCAACTTCCTGCAAGAACCATGGCGGAATTCGTGGCATTCTCACTCTTACAACTCGTATTACACGCCTCGTTAAAAAGATGCCAAATTCTGAAGAATTCCGGATTCCCGCCGATGAGGAAATAGCCGCTCCGCCGGCTGGTCCTCCACCAAGACCGACTGCGCCGTCGTGGCAGCAATTGCTCGACGAAGTCACGATCTCGCTCGACGAACTTCATCGTCGGCAGCGCGCAGTTCTTCCATTGCTCGGGGATTTCCCCGAGAACCCACAGTTGCCGCAACTGGTGCCGGCTATCCGTGCGCCATTGGACACGATTCGTACCATTTTATCGCAATTTACGGTCCAGGTGCGGGGAGGTTTGCGGTCGGTGAACGAGGTCACCAAGTGCCATCGAGGAGCTGGATAACGCCATCTCTTCGCTCACCGGTTACCAGAGAAACTTGCAAAACTGGGCATCGCTACGCACGGGGGGCGCGCCGGCGGTGTCGACAAATTTATTTCAAGATCTCGCGTTGCTGTCGCTGCTCACACGCGGCGTACGCAGTCGCGAACGCCAGGTTCTTATTAACCTGGTGGCTTTTCTCGCGTCTCTGCGAGAGTGGATTCCCGCAGGGTGGGAATTGTTATCCATTTTTACTCATCCTCTGCGCCTCGTCGCGCGTCGGGCGCGCGCAACTTTCGCGACGGGAAGCACACCGGTTTTAATACATACCGGTGCAGGTCCGGCACACACGCCGGATATGGAGGATCCTGAGTTTACCTACGAGTACTGTGATTTCCGGGGCCTCGACTACTGAGTCAGCCAAATTTTTATCCAGTGCTCGTCGACATTTTGTCGAATTTTCGGCGGCGATTCGCGGGGGCGGCGGCGACACCGGCGCAGGCGGCAGTTGTGACAATCTTTTGTACATACTTTTTCTGCTGCTTTGCTGAGGTGTTCTTTGAATAGCTTGTAGTGCAGAATGGCAGACGGGCGCCGTAGCAAAGGTGTCCTAGCCAGTGGGAATAATGGTGGTGCTGGTAGTGGGACCGCTCACGTAGATGACGTGGGGGTTACCGGAGAGATTACCAACATTCATCACAATAATAATAATGCACAAGCTGTTCTTGGCTATGATCTCACTACCCAGGGTTTGCTTATTGTGAATCAACTGCAACCTGTCACGTCAGACACAAAGCCCAAACAGGCTGAGGAGTTTGTGGAGGGGCTAGAGGGGTTTCCAAGTTTGTACGGTGGTACAAACTATTACCAGATCTGGATAGGTAGCCAGACTTTTGGCAAATGTACAGATCAGATCAAGGACCTCACTAGAGAGTGCAAGAAGGCCAACAAGGCCTGGTCCAGCTACGTGGCAGAGTTAAAGGAGCTGCTAGAGGATCAGAGGAAGAAAGTGGGGATCCATTGGCAGGATAAATACCAGGGGTGGGAGGTCAAGGGAGACCTGATCCAGAACTTCCTTAACTATTGTAAAATGGTTGAGGAGGGCAGGGCTCATGGCTTTAATGTTGCTGACAACATAGCCCTGACAAACTGGCTCAAGGTTTCTGGGCTGGACAAGGCTACACGTGGCTCTTTAAAGGTCATGTGTGCCCCACACTCAACCCTCAAGGCCTACAAGGTCATAATCAAACAAGCACTCGAGGCAGAGGAGCTGTTTGAGGGTGGAGTGCCAGCAGTGAAGGCTACCCAGGCAGGTGGGCGTACCCAGGGTGGCTCCAAATCGTCTGAGGCTGACAGAAGCCAAGGAGGGCGTAGGGGCAACCACAACAAGCGAAAGGCCAATCATTCACCCGACCCTGACGGGAGTGTCAGGATTTTAGATAATCCTGGTTGTGCCCGTTTGCTAGCCCATGTAATGTTGTGGCCAACTTTCTGTAAACGGGGGAATAATTAGGAATGCGTCCTTAATAATCGCTTCCGCCCACCGTATTTCTGGCCAAGATTGTGAGGGCTAGGTAGTGCTTGCCGTGTCCTTTACGGCGCTAGTTTTCTTATTGAAAACAGTTGAGTGAGTATACAAGTTAATCCTGTACCTCGGCACTATATACGCATATCATTTATGGACATGCTAGTGGTTGCATGAATTTCTATAGTGAACTATTGTACGTTTCTGGCGCTGCCTAGGAGGCGCTGTGGCCTAGTCCCCGCATGCCATAACGTCGTGCCAACTAATGTTGGTCACCGTCACTTGTGGTGAAAAGTTTGCTCAATTTCGTACCGTCAGATTTGTAATGGATCAACGGTAGCAAACAGTGTAGCCGCCACTGAAGGACTTTGTCCCTTCCACATAATAAGTGACTCATGGTACACGAGAAATTTACCTTGTTGGTCCCCATGTGTATGGGTAAGCCCTAGTTGGGTATGGCTGCCTTGTTGGTAGCCTAAAGCCATGCTCTTGTTGAGTATGCAACAGTCTCTTGTTGAGATTGTGTAGTGGCATTGTTTGCCCAAGCCCATCCTTGTTGGATGGGATTGACCTCTAGTTGAGGCCTACCTCCTTGTTGGAGACCAACCCCAAAGTAATATATTTAATCAACCAAGCAATATTTTGTGGCTGTCATCACATTGGGTAACAAGGGGTCAAAAAGATCTTTCCTCCTCCTCCGTAATTTAACATGGTATCGGTATGGGAGTGACCCATGAACCCATTTCTTGAGCCGTAAACCGTTTTTCCAAAAGCCGCACTTTCCTGATCCCGTTTTTGAGCGGTCGGCCTGCAGCCAGGTACCCAACTTTGAGCGTGCAGATCTTTTGACTGGGACATTATTTTTCACCGCTCTTAGATGCGTTGGAAGCGTCACATCGTCCTCGTTTCAACGCCGCCAAGAACGCTGCCATCGGCATCCTGGTGCAAAAGTTACTCAAGTTCGCGCCGACCTACGTGGCCAGCTTGTCAGTGCGCATATCTTTTTAACGACTCATCTGTTTAAGACCGTTGAGGTGTCGTTGAAAAGGGCATTCTGTGGCGGTTCTATCAAGCCATAACGCGCCCCAAGCTGTTTAGTACTACGGCAACTACGTTCATTCCTGTTCGGACCAGCGGATTTCCGGAATTTCTCATCTTTCTCGTCAACAGCACATCCGTTTGGACCGTGCTAGGCGTCCATCGACGCGGAATTTTATGCTCGTTTCAACAAGCTATCATACGTCGTCATCGGTTTGATACAACGCCAACAACACTCATTTCCGTGGCGCCAGCTGACGGACCTTTGCCGACATGCAACTTTTACGTGGCTCCTCTTTTTGAGCCATTTGTGACGTCCTCGGATTCGTCTCTTTCTTCCGGTTTTAACAAGCCATCACACGTTTCAGTTCCTCAAGCTTTTCGACAACTGCATTGATTTGAAGTCGTCATGTTTTGGCTTACCGTGTAAGGGGGGAGTGGCAGGGTTGTTTCTACCCGGCAAGCCCTACTGCCTAAGTAAGGGGGGAGCACAGTTGTTTGAGTCAATCCCAGCAACGTGCAAGGGGGGTGTCAGGATTTTAGATAATCCTGGTTGTGCCCGTTTGCTAGCCCATGTAATGTTGTGGCCAACTTTCTGTAAACGGGGGAATAATTAGGAATGCGTCCTTAATAATCGCTTCCGCCCACCGTATTTCTGGCCAAGATTGTGAGGGCTAGGTAGTGCTTGCCGTGTCCTTTACGGCGCTAGTTTTCTTATTGAAAACAGTTGAGTGAGTATACAAGTTAATCCTGTACCTCGGCACTATATACGCATATCATTTATGGACATGCTAGTGGTTGCATGAATTTCTATAGTGAACTATTGTACGTTTCTGGCGCTGCCTAGGAGGCGCTGTGGCCTAGTCCCCGCATGCCATAACGTCGTGCCAACTAATGTTGGTCACCGTCACTTGTGGTGAAAAGTTTGCTCAATTTCGTACCGTCAGATTTGTAATGGATCAACGGTAGCAAACAGTGTAGCCGCCACTGAAGGACTTTGTCCCTTCCACATAATAAGTGACTCATGGTACACGAGAAATTTACCTTGTTGGTCCCCATGTGTATGGGTAAGCCCTAGTTGGGTATGGCTGCCTTGTTGGTAGCCTAAAGCCATGCTCTTGTTGAGTATGCAACAGTCTCTTGTTGAGATTGTGTAGTGGCATTGTTTGCCCAAGCCCATCCTTGTTGGATGGGATTGACCTCTAGTTGAGGCCTACCTCCTTGTTGGAGACCAACCCCAAAGTAATATATTTAATCAACCAAGCAATATTTTGTGGCTGTCATCACATTGGGTAACAAGGGGTCAAAAAGATCTTTCCTCCTCCTCCGTAATTTAACAGGGAGGTCACACTCCAAGTCGGTGTTCAGGCGGGTGGGTGGTCAGCCCAAGCAGGGCAACGCGTCTGACAACGGGGGCAGTGGCCAGGGCAAGTCCAAGATACAATGCTACCTGTGCAAGGGGTGGGGGCACATCAAGAAGGAGTGTCCAAGCTTCAAGAAGTCCCAGGGCCAGGGCAGCAACAAGAACAACAACAACAAGAAGAACAACAACAAGTCCCAGGCAGGCCAGCCTTCAAAGGGCAGTCAGCAAGAAGACAACAAGGAGCAGTGACTGTCTGAGGCAACCCCTACACACCTTAATTCACCCAGGGGGAGGCCAGGTGCTCCAATGCAGATTTTATATCTGGGCAACAAGAGGGTGATCTCCAGGTTCAGGTGGCCCCAGGTCACCTGGAGAGGTACAGGTTCCTATGAAGACGTCCTTGACAGCTGGTGCAGCTGTAAGAATGTCTGACCCCATGCATCCTCGTGCTGGGCACGAGGGTGGACCTCTCATTTTGAGAGAAACCAATGTACAACCACAGAGGGGTGTGAAGGCCTCTGGTGGTATGCATGTGGTCCCTGCTGGCGGTCCAGGTGTTGGGCATGAGCAGGGTGACTCAGGCTCTGAGTCAGAACAGGATGGAAGTCAGCATGGTGATGCTGGACAACCTGACAGCACAGTCCTGACTGTGCCAGGGACTGCTTCCTCTGTGTACCAGGAGTTGGGTGCCCGAATCCACAACATGTTTGGGCATGCCACTTCTCTGTCAAACAACTTTGCCTTCCGTATGGGCAGGGCACCCCTTCTCAAGGCGTGTCAGCAAGCTGCCTCACGGTGTAAGTGCCAGTTGTCCTCCAACAAGCCCAGGAAATCACATGCCAAAGCTCTACCTCAGAGCATTGGTGATCTGCAGTGTGATATCCAACACATCAGGGGCATGCAACTGTTGGTGTGCGTGGACAGGTACACAAAATACAAGGTGCTGGAGCATTTACCTTCTATGAAGAACAGGTACTTGCTGGCTGCCCTGCAGAATGTAAGAGCCAAGTTTCCTACCACAAGGATCCAGGTGGACATGCAGTTTCAGCATCTCAAGGGTGATCCTACCCTTCCTGAGTTGCTGGTTACACCTAGGGAGGCTCATGGGCAGCAGGGTGCTATCGAGAGGGCAATCCAGGAGGTCAAGAAATTGATCATCTCTGAAGACTGGGTACCCTTGTCTGCACCTGCACTTGTCAGGAGTGCATGGCTGAGGAACGTGGAGCAGCAGCTGAACAGCAGGGTTAACTTCTACTATGATGGAGTTGCTGTCAGCCCAATGGGTCTATATCATGGCCTGTGCCCACCACATGTGCTGGAGGGCTGGAAACATGCTGCACATGTCACCTTTGCCAAGCTGAGGGAGAAGGACCGGGGTTGGAAGATGCTGGAGCCACAAGTGGGTCAGAAGGTCCTAGCTTGGAAGGAACCTAGCCTTTATGGCAAACGTGGTAGCTGGAGTCCTGGGGTGGTTACCCAGGTTGATGAAGCTAGCCACGCATGCTTGGTCAGCATGGAGGACGAACCAAAGCATGTACACCGGCTGAGTTGGTCATATGTCAAGCCTAACCTGATGAATGAGGGCAGTCAGGCACAAGGCTCACAGGATCTGCAGGATTTTCAGGTCCCAAGTGACATCACTGACGCAACGACCACATCTGTTGCAGGGGAATCTGTCAGCCCTGGCCAGGTTGCAGAGGTACTTGTTGAACAGGCTGCAAGGTCAACAGCTGGGGAGTCAACTGTCAAGCCCAAGGCACTAACCAAGCCCAGGGGGACAAGTTTGGCTGGATTGATTGGGGCTCTACAAAGAGCCAAGAAGCAGCCCAAGGTAGCCAAGCTCAGGTGGCATGGCAATCTGGGGCTGGACACTGCCTTAGAGGTAGACACTAATTCTCAGGTTTCCATCATTGGGACCAGGGCTGCAGCAGGGTACAGCATGACTGAACCCAGCTATCAGTTTGTGTCTGACTTCAGTGGCGGGGTACACGTGAAGGTACTGGGTGAGGTATCATTCCTATCCTTGGACAGGACACTGCTTTTTGTGTCTTGGAGGGCTATCAAGGACCTGCTCTTCTGGGGCAGAATTTCCTATGCCAGGATGGGTAGTGATCACGTCCTCTCTCCTGACTAAGGAAGGGGCTGGTCAGGTCCCACTGATTAATTTCAGGACCACTCACCTATCACGTGCAGTAACCAGGACGGTTAAGCGTGTGCAAGTGTGCCAGGGGCAGGAGCCCTTGGTTGATGACCTCATATTGCCAGCTGCTAGTCATCCAAGCAGTTTGGGCATTGGTCCTCACTCACTTGCTGGACACAGCCCTATCAACTACCAAGGCCTGGTGAAGCTCATGTCCTCTCCCATTATGTGTCCCCAGGTCACACTGGGTCTGATTAAATCTGGGGAGGACTGGATCTCCAAGAAATGCGTGGAACCTGTCAATGACCTGCCTCCTGCACGACGTCTACTCAAGCTCAAGTTTGTCATCAAGATGAAGGAGGTGGACGGGGTCAAGGTACCACATGTCAGGCCAGTGCTGAATGAGTTCAAGGGTACTGGTGAGTGCACTGCTGAGGAGTTGTATACCCCTGGCATGCTGCATGACACTTGGAGGCTGCTGCTGTGTGTATTTCTAGGCCTTCTCAACAAGGGCTTGGACTATGGCTCAGTGGTGGTAGACTTCAAGAGGGCATTTCTGGAGGGGATGCAGATGTGGCACAGGAAAAGTGGGAGGGCAAGACGCCTTTCTATGTCAGGGTGCCTGCTGTATGGAAAAGGGACATCACACTGAGTTCCTTAAAATCCTCAAGGGCCTGGAGGGCCTGAGGTCAAGTCCAATAATCTGGAGGGAGACTCTCAACCGTTTCCTGAAGGAGCATTGCAACTTGAAGGTCTCTCCTGTAGACCCCTGTCTGTTTCTGGGGCAATGGGAAGGCCTGCCAGTGTATGCTTCGCTGCACGGGGATGACCTACATCTGATAGCTCCCACGTCGTGGCTTAAGGAGCTGATCTCCATCATTAAGTCCAAGTTTCCTCTGGGTAGGGAGCAATGGCAGGTGGAGAATGAGCCTCTGCTGTTTGTGGGCATGGAGGCCACACTGGTGAAGAAGGGGGGGAGTGGCGTATGCTGCTGGTGGGGGGCAATGATTATCAAGAGACCCTCATTAGCAAGCTTCCTCCAACCATCACACAGGCACTGTGTCCCATGGTGAGGGGCATGGTTGCTTGGGTGGCAGGCATTTCCAGGCCAGACCTTATGGTCATAGCCAGGTTGCCTGATGACATGCTGGTGGAGCTAGGGTCTGCCAAGGTGGCTGATCAGGTCAGGGCTTCATCTGGCATTCTGTTGTCTGCAGTGGATTTATCACAACCCATTTGCATGGAGCTGTATGTGGATAGCTCAATGGACAGCAGGCAGGTCTCCAAGGTCAGGGGCAGGGCTGCAGGGCTCTTTGTGCTCAGACAGGAAGGCCTGGGGAGTTTGGTGAGCTGGTTTAGTCGCCTGCACAAACGGGTGGCTGTCAGCAGTGATGTGGCAGAATGCAGGGCTATTTGTGAAGGCATTCACACAAGCCTTTATCTGAAGGAGTTGCTTCATCAGATGACTTCTAACACTCCTTGGCCACTTCAGGTTACCACTCTTCTAAAAACAGACTCCATGGGGATGGTGCAGTTTGTGCACAGGCAGATGGCCAGAAGTAGGGACTTGGATTATCTCCTTCTTAAGGAGTTGTCCTCCTTGGCCAATATTGAGCATATCCCTGGGGTTGACAATCCTGCTGATGCTTTGACCAAGCTAGTGCAGAAGGCAGCAGTGCAATACAAGGTTCTTCAGTCTCTGATGGACCCATCTCAGCAAGCTGTCTAAGCTGGTGCATGGTTATAGGGCATTGGAGAGCAGATTGTGTGGTAGTGTCAGCATTGTGACTGGCATAATACCTGTATTTTAGTCTGTACTAAGGCTCATGGACCATGGTACACTCACTCTGATTTTAATCAGGATACAGCCAGGTTTTGGCTGGGGTTCATGCTGTTGACTACACAAGGTTGACAGGTCCATTACAGACCATGTATTCTATTTTAAAAGAAATGTATATTTGTACATACTTCTCACAATGGTCTGGGAACCTTTATTCTGGGGTTTATAGGGCGGGGTTCGATTCCCTGGTATTATGTTTCTACAAGCTGGCCTGTTCAGGTGTTTGCCTGTTCAGACTTCCCTAGTTCCCCAGGGCAGGATTTAATTGTTGCCTATGTGTTTCATTTTGTCATTTGTTTGCTGTGGCAGTTTACCATCTGGCAAGTAGACGGGCGCCGTAAGACGGGCGCCAATAGACCCCTGTTGAGAGAATGACAGGCAAACTATTGTAATACGCCTTACTTTGTCAAGTGGTATTTTAATTGTCATGGATTTATTGTACTTATATTGAATATGTACTGGGTTTTATGGGATTAGTATCTGGGATTAATGTAACTCACCGCCAGAAGGTCATTGTACTGGAGGCTCTACCGAGGTGATGGGATTAATTCCTGGAGAAGACCTCATAGAATTAACCTGTATGTATTTAATTTTGTGTGCTTCTAATATCTGGTGGTACTCTGTAATGCCACTTCCATAGGTTTTTATCCATTTCTCATGGAATGGTTTTCCCTGTGGCAGATCTGTTTCTTTTCCAGTTCCTTAAAAGAAAGGCTGGGGGAATGGCAATGGCCATTAAAGACATCTGTTCAAGCTTCAAGCTGGAGTGAAGGACATTTCAAGCTACTTCAAGGGTCCCTGGCAGGGGATGTGATCCCTAAAGAAAAGAAGGGATTGGAGTTAACGTAAAGGATTTACGTTAGATGGATAGAGATTGTTACGCTCTTTCCAACGGCACCTTGAACGCCTCATTTGGTTAAGGAACGTAAAAGTTATGACGTTTCCTAGGCTGTGCCGACAGTACCCGGCGCGCCACTGTGGGCGCGTACGGACACAGGATGTACAAGTGTCACTTTGATAGTCCGCAGGACGTTGACAGGACTTGTACAGGACTTGATGGTCAATTGATAGGTAGGCGCACTGTAGCGCGCCAGGACCTATGAGACAATTGATGCTGACTAGTGTACGGATAGGTCCACAGGACTAGCCGTATGGACAATTGATAGATCTGCGCGCCAAAGGCGTGCCAGAGTCTGTGTAATCAATTGATTGACAGTTCGGCTGTGACAGTGCAGCTGATTACTTGGACGCGTCCCTAACAACCTATATGTGTGACTTGGTCGCACCGGGACGCTAGTTCTTGCGTGCACGTTCTCTGGGCACTGCGACCCTGTCGCCTGTGCTGCGTGCAGTCTTGGAAGTGACGTGACTTACGTCTGTGTTTCCTTGTTATTAATAAAGGCAACTTCCTGCAAGAACCATGGCGGAATTCGTGGCATTCTCACTCTTACAACTCCTAAGGTTGTTTGAAGCCCACACCTTCCGGCACACTCTCTGCAATGATTTGTAGACGAGGGTGCCGACTGAGCTGACATCTAGAGTAATATTGGTGACATTGGGATATATTTAAAAAATATAATTACTTACAACAGAGTGAAATCACTCAAACCAAAGCAAACGCCCAGCTATAAACCTATGTACAGAGCCATGTCAAAGCTCTATACTACGATAAGACCAATGGAAACGCCTAACGGGAGGAACCTAATAGCCCTGCTGCACCGCAAAATCAGCCCGCGTACGGCGGAGCATGATGTCAGCCATGGCCCGAGTCAGCGCCACCGACAAGCGCTGACGCCAATATGACGTCCAGGTCCGCGCCGACCATGGGGCCCGCTGGCCCTCCAGGTCCAGCCGGTCCTCCCGGAGCCGGCAACACTCCTTGAAGAAGGCGGAGGTCAGCCCTGGGCCCCATGGCCCCAAACTCCTCCAGGACAAAGGGCACCACACGATGGTGCCCGACGTCGCCGTAGGCCAGGAGCTTGGCCCGCTCCGCCCAGTCCGCCGTGTAACCTGCCGTGAGGGAGGCCCCAGCCACGTGGCTAAGAGCCAAGGGCCGCGCCACCGAAACGTCAATGAGCAGATGCCGGCCACCCCCCTCAAAGTCCAGCACCACGATGTCAGGCCGGTGGTTGGGGGATCGAATAGAAGGCAGCGCCATCCGCATCCTCGGACCGGATGTTCGCGTGGGGGAAAACCGACCGAATCATGGCGAGCACCACCGTCAGGAGGACAGTATGCAAATACAAATACCAATTCTGATTCTGTTGGCCCCCCATGCAGGCAAGGTAGTGAGTCCCCGTGGGATCCAGCGGCTGCCCACAGCTACCACAAGGCCGCCCGGCCGGAACAAGAGGCTGCGGGGCAAATAGCTGGTGCCGGAGCGCCACCGAGTAGTGGCTGGGAGCCAAGGCGAATGGGGGGGCCATGGGAAGAGCACGAAGGTACGCCGAGCCCACACTCCGCAAGGAAAGCGAGAACAGCCACGCACGTCCCTGGGCGTTGAGGTCCGCGAAAAGAGCAATCCAATCAGCCGTGTGCAGAATACCCGCCTAGGTTTTCTTGTGTTTATCGATGACGCGAGCAGGGAATGCGTCGGGAGATTGAACGGCGAACGTTGGGATATATATCGATAGGTGCATCCCTGAGGCGGCGGGCTACACGGCGGCCGGATCGGGCTGAGCGGGCCAAGCTCACAGCCTATGGGGACGCCGGGCACTGGGAAAGGTGGGCCACCGGGTGGTGCGGCCTTTGTCTTGGAGGAGTTCGGGGCCATGGGCCGGGCCCTGATGACCGCCGGCTTCGATCTTTAAGGAGTACTGCCGGCTCCGGGAGGACCGCCTGGACGTGGAGGGCCATCGGGCCCCTTTAATAGTCAGCGCGGACCTGGACATCGTATTGGCGCCAACGCCTTTCGGTAGCGATTACCCGGGCTATGGCCGCATGACATCTTGCTCCGCCGCACACGAGCTGACTTTGCAGCGCAGCACGGTTATTAGGCTGTTTTACTTCATTCCGTGGTGTGGATCGAGTGTCCCATGCCGGCCGTAGTTGTTTTGTCGTGGTATCTCTTAATTGTTACAGTAGCGTTGGCTGTGTACATATTTTTGCGTTGGTGCCTTTACTCCATGATGTAAGTAATTATATTTTTAAATATATATCGATAGACGTGTATCCGATGGCATAACGTAACGATAGATACCACGGACATGGTTAGAGGTCGATCCGCCCTATGGTCGACCCGTAGTTCGGCCCACTACGATGAACTTCAGGCCGTAGTAACTTAGTGACGGGTAAATTTGGGCCACAAGAGTGGATCAGCCATGCAGCTGGTGCCGACCTAGTGGCACTGCTTGGCATAAAGGCAGCGAGGATGGAGGTCGGATGACAGGTTTGGACGTTGTCAATCACTCGACGTAACCTCAACGTATTCTAAATGAATTAATGAATCCATGTCTGTAATAACCCTTTATGTATCATGAACACATGCGAAGAACTCAAGAAGGTAAATTATAATGCCCCAGGGCCTACGCTGTGATCACAGCAAGTAGCCCATAGCATAGTGAATATATTCCATTCTCGATCAGGCAGGTATCAACCCCGGGACGATAGTCCCGCATTTAGGAGGAGACGATCTTTCCCAGCGTGCCTGGCTGATAGGCTTGGCACGTTACACTAGTTGGGAAAGATCGTCTCCTCCTAAATGCAGGACTATCGTCCTGGGGTTGATACCTGCCTGAGAATGGAATATATTCACTATGCTATGGGCTACTTGCTGTGATCACAGCGTAGGCCCTGCATTATGGGGCATTCTAATTTACCTTCTTGAGTTCTTCGCATGTGATCATGATATACACAAAGGGTTATAGTTAACGTAAAGGATTTACGTTAGATGGATAGAGATTGTTACGCTCTTTCCAACGGCACCTTGAACGCCTCATTTGGTTAAGGAACGTAAAAGTTATGACGTTTCCTAGGCTGTGCCGACAGTACCCGGCGCGCCACTGTGGGCGCGTACGGACACAGGATGTACAAGTGTCACTTTGATAGTCCGCAGGACGTTGACAGGACTTGTACAGGACTTGATGGTCGATTGATAGGTAGGCGTGCTGTAGCGCGCCAGGACCTATGAGACAATTGATGCTGACTAGTGTACGGGTAGGTCCACAGGACTAGCCGTATGGACAATTGATAGATCTGCGCGCCAAAGGCGTGCCAGAGTCTGTGTAATCAATTGATTGACAGTTCAGCTGTGACAGTGCAGCTGAATACTTGGACGCGTCCCTAGCAAGCTATATGAGTGACTTGGTCACACCGGGACGCTAGTTCTTGCGTGCACGTTCTCTTGGCACTGCGACCCTGTCGTCTGTGCTGCGTGCAGTCTTGGAAGTGACGTGACTTACGTCTGTGTTTCCTTGTTATTAATAAAGGCAACTTCCTGCAAGAACCATGGCGGAATTCGTGGCATTCTCACCCTCACAACTCGTATTACACGCTCTGTTAAAAAGATGCCAAATTCTGAAGAATTCCGGATTCCCGATGACGAGGAAATAGCCGCTCCGCCGGCTGGTCCTTCGTCAAGACCGACTGCGCCGTCGTGGCAGCAATTGCTCGACGAAGTTACGATCTCGCTCGACGAGCTTCATCGTCAACAGCGCGCAGCTCATCCATTGCTCGGGGATAACCCCGAGGACCCCGATTTGCCAGCACTGGTGCCGGCAATCCGCAACCTGTTGGACCAGATTCGAAACATTTTATCGACATTTACGGTCCAGGTGCGGGGAGGTTTGCGGTCGGTGACCGAAGTCACGACTGCCATTGAGGAGTTGGACAACGTCCTCTCTTCACTCACCGGTTACCAGAGAAACCTGCAAAACTGGGCATCGCTACGCACGGGGGGCGCGCCGGCGGTGTCAACAAATTTGTTTCAAGATCTTGCGCTGCTATCGCTGCTCACTCGCGGCGTACGCAGTCGTGAGCGCCAGGTTTTAATTAACCTGGTGGCATTTCTCGCATCTGTGCGAGAGTGGATTCCCGCGGGGTGGGAATTGTTGACGATCTTTACACATCCTCTGCGCCTCGTCGCGCGTCGGCGCGTCGCAACTTACGCGGCGGGGAGCACACCGGTTTTAATACATACCGGTGCAGGTCCGGAGCTGGATATGGAGGATCGTGAGTTCGTATACACGTACTGCGACTTCAGGGGCCTTGACTACTAGTCGGCCTAATTTTCTTTTGCAGTACTCGTCGACATTTTTTTGTCGAATTTTCAGCGGCAATTCGCGGGGCGGCAGCGACACCGGCGCAGGCGGCAGTGACGACACAAATTTTGTACATATTTTCTGCTGCTTTGCTAAGGTGTTCTTTGAATAGCTTGTAGTGCAGGATGGCTGAGGGACGCCGTAGCAAGGGCCCAGCCAGTGGGAATAATAATGGGGGTGCTGGTAGTGGAACCGCTCACGTAGATGACGTGGGGGTTACCGGAGAGATTACCAACCTTCCTCACAATAATAATAATGCACAAGCTGTTCATGGCTTTGATCTCACCACACAGGGTCTTTTAATTGTCAATCAGCTGCAGCCTGTAACCTCAGACTCCAAGCCTAAGCAGGCTGAAGAGTTTGTGGAAGGATTGGAAGGGTTCCCTAGCTTGTACGGTGGTACAAATTACTATCAAATCTGGATAGGAAGTAGCACTTTTGGCAAGTGTACTGACCAGATTAAGGACCTGACCAGGGAGTGCAAGAAGGCCAATAAGGCCTGGGCACTGTACGTAGCTGAGCTGAAGGAGCTGCTGGAAGACCAACGCAAGAAGGTCGGCATCCATTGGCAGGACAAGTATCAAGGGTGGGAGGTCAAGGGGGACCTGATCCAGAACTTTCTCAACTATTGTAAGATGGTTGAGGAGGGCAGGGCTCACGGCTTTAATGTCGCTGATAACATAGCCCTAACCAACTGGCTCAAGGTTTCTGGGCTGGATAAGGCGACACGTGGCTCCTTAAAAGTCATGTGTGCCCCACACTCTACCCTGAAGGCCTACAAGGTCATCATTAAACAAGCACTCGAGGCAGAGGAGCTGTTTGAGGGTGGAGTGCCAGCAGTGAAGGCTACCCAGGCAGGCGGGCGTACCCAGGGTGGCTCCAAGACGTCTGAGGCTGACCGAAGCCAAGGAGGGCGTAGGGGCAACCATAACAAGCGCAAGGGAGATCATTCACCTGATTCTGACAGGAGGTCACACTCCAAGTCGGTGTTCAGGCGGGTGGGTGGTCAGCCCAAGCAGGGCAACGCGTCTGACAATGGGGGCAGTGGCCAGGGCAAGTCCAAGATACAATGCTACCTGTGCAAGGGGTGGGGGCACATCAAGAAGGAGTGTCCCAGCTTCAAGAAGTCCCAGGGCCAGGGCAGCAACAAGAATAACAACAACAACAACAAGAAGAACAACAACAAGTCCCAGGCAGGCCAGCCTTCAAAGGGCAGTCAGCAAGAAGACAACAAGGAGCAGTGACTGTCTGAGGCAACCCCTACACACCTTAATTCACCCAAGGGGGAGGCCAGGTGCTCCAATGCAGATTTTATATCTGGGCAACAAGAGGGTGATCTCCAGGTTCAGTGTGGCCCCAGGTCACCTGGAGAGGTACAGGTTCCTATGAAGACGTCCTTGACAGCTGGTGCAGCTGTAAGAATGTCTGACCCCATGCATCCTCGTGCTGGGCACGAGGGTGGACCTCTCATTTTGAGAGAAACCAATGTACAACCACAGAGGGGTGTGAAGGCCTCTGGTGGTATGCATGTGGTCCCTGCTGGCGGTCCAGGTGTTGGGCATGAGCAGGGTGACTCAGGCTCTGAGTCAGAACAGGATGGAAGTCAGCATGGTGATGCTGGACAACCTGACAGCACAGTCCTGACTGTGCCAGGGACTGCTTCCTCTGTGTACCAGGAGTTGGGTGCCCGAATCCACAACATGTTTGGGCATGCCACTTCTCTGTCAAACAACTTTGCCTTCCGTATGGGCAGGGCACCCCTTCTTAAGGCGTGTCAGCAAGCTGCCTCACGGTGTAAGTGCCAGTTGTCCTCCAACAAGCCCAGGAAATCACATGCCAAAGCTCTACCTCAGAGCATTGGTGATCTGCAGTGTGATATCCAACACATCAGGGGCATGCAACTGTTGGTGTGCGTGGACAGGTACACGAAATACAAGGTGCTGGAGCATTTACCTTCTATGAAGAACAGGTACTTGCTGGCTGCCCTGCAGAATGTAAGAGCCAAGTTTCCTACCACAAGGATCCAGGTGGACATGCAGTTTCAGCATCTCAAGGGTGATCCTACCCTTCCTGAGTTGCTGGTTACACCTAGGGAGGCTCATGGGCAGCAGGGTGCTATCGAGAGGGCAATCCAGGAGGTCAAGAAATTGATCATCTCTGAAGACTGGGTACCCTTGTCTGCACCTGCACTTGTCAGGAGTGCATGGCTGAGGAACGTGGAGCAGCAGCTGAACAGCAGGGTTAACTTCTACTATGATGGAGTTGCTGTCAGCCCAATGGGTCTATATCATGGCCTGTGCCCACCACATGTGCTGGAGGGCTGGAAACATGCTGCACATGTCACCTTTGCCAAGCTGAGGGAGAAGGACCGGGGTTGGAAGATGCTGGAGCCACAAGTGGGTCAGAAGGTCCTAGCTTGGAAGGAACCTAGCCTTTATGGCAAACGTGGTAGCTGGAGTCCTGGGGTGGTTACCCAGGTTGATGAAGCTAGCCACGCATGCTTGGTCAGCATGGAGGACGAACCAAAGCATGTGCACCGGCTGAGTTGGTCATATGTCAAGCCTAACCTGATGAATGAGGGCAGTCAGGCACAAGGCTCACAGGATCTGCAGGATTTTCAGGTCCCAGGTGACATCACTGACGCAACGACCACATCTGTTGCAGGGGAATCTGTCAGCCCTGGCCAGGTTGCAGAGGTACTTGTTGAACAGGCTGCAAGGTCAACAGCTGGGGAGTCAACTGTCAAGCCCAAGGCACTAACCAAGCCCAGGGGGACAAGTTTGGCTGGATTGATTGGGGCTCTACAAAGGGCCAAGAAGCAGCCCAAGGTAGCCAAGCTCAGGTGGCATGGCAATCTGGGGCTGGACACTGCCTTAGAGGTAGACACTAATTCTCAGGTTTCCATCATTGGGACCAGGGCTGCAGCAGGGTACAGCATGTCTGAACCCAGCTATCAGTTTGTGTCTGACTTCAGTGGCGGGGTACACGTGAAGGTACTGGGTGAGGTATTCATTCCTATCCTTGGACAGGACACTGCTTTTTGTGTCTTGGAGGGCTATCAAGGACCTGCTCTTCTGGGGCAGAATTTCCTATGCCAGGATGGAGTAGTGATCACGTCCTCTCTCCTGACTAAGGAAGGGGCTGGTCAGGTCCCACTGATTAATTTCAGGACCACTCACCTATCACCCTCACAACTTGTCAAAATGTAGGACAGGTGGCAGGCTTAAAGATCGAATAATGCTTTACTGATTATATATATATCGGCGCGGACCTGGACGTCATATTGGCGTCAGCGCTTGTCGGTGGCGCTGACTCGGGCCATGGCGGACATCATGCTCCGCCGTACGCGGGCTGATTTTGCGGTGCAGCAGGGCTATTAGGTTCCTCCCGTTAGGCGTTTCCATTGGTCTTATCGTAGTATAGAGCTTTGACATGGCTCTGTATATAGGTTTATAGCTGGGCGTTTGCTTTGGTTTGAGTGATTTCACTCTGCTGTAAGTAATTATATTTTTAATATATATTGACTTTGAGTCGGCGTTCAAACGGGTAGCCATGACAATTGCAGGGGCAACATTAAGTGGAAAAACACACTGTCACAGTATCCGTCAATCTGGAAATAATCTACGGTATAAGTTAGAGTGCATCCAGCCGCCACACACAAGTGGGTGGCTTACATCAACACTAAAATGACGCGTCGGGTCACTAGTATGCAAGTACAAGGACATTGCGCCTCCAGGGCAGCACTTAGTGAACATAGGGTCGGCGCGAAGCGCAGATCCAGGCAAATTTTGTCAGGCGGCTACAGTACCACTAGGTACGGTACGGATGTCAGCTAACACCGCTGGAAATCGGATGTCAGCTAACACCACTGGAAATATATTTAGTCAAATGTAGCAGAAAGTAGTCATATAAGTTCCGGTATACCCGAAACTAGCACACTCAATAAAAAGACTGTCAGGCATATTGGGGCATATCCTGACACCCCCCTTGCATACAATGTGCCTGTTCCCCCCTTGCTCAGAGAAACCTATAGCTAGTGAGGGTATAGCCGGGTACACTCCCATGGCACCCCCCTTACACGGCTATCTGGTTGGAGCTGAGAGGAGACTTGATGACTGTAGCCCCCAGGTGTCCCTGGGAGTGCGCCACAGTGGCGGTCGCTTGGAGAATGCCGGTGACCCTAGAAAACCTTGGTTGTGGCTGCTGTTGCTGGGAAAAAATGCTGGGACCCTGGAAAGACATCCGGTGGCCCCCAGGTGTCCCTGGGAGTGCGCCACAGGAGAAAAGAACACAGGTTGACTGGTTGATGCTGGTACTGCAGTACTGGTCACTGCTGGCTGCTGGCATGAAGACCTGCACCTGTCACGTCTGGCAGGGCGGGCTACTAGCCGCTAGCGATGCAGGAGGGCCAGAGGACGGGTTGGGGGGGCTGGCTGCTGTCGCCTGCTGCAGTGCAGGTTGAAAAGCTCCAGGGCCCACGTCTGGTGCTAGCTGGGCCCAGCTGGCTGCTACCCCTTGTTCCCGGTCCCGGGGGGAGCTGGATAAGGCGTTTAGAAGCAGAAACCGGGGGGGAGGTCGGGGGCCTCGTGGGAGGGCGCCGGGGTGTCGGTGGTGTGGTGGGCGGCGGGCCCGCCGGTGTTGCCGCGAGTGTTCCGTAGGTGAGGATACTTCCACCAGCAGGTGGGCTCCTGATGAGAGGTGCGACCGCAGTGGGTGCAGCTGGGCCGCTGGGTCCCGCCATTGTGACCGCCACGCCCCCTGCCACGGCCGGTGCCACGGCCACCGCGTCCAGAGTGGGAGGTATGATACACCCCGGTGGCCTCCGCGGAATCTTTGTTACCGTGCACAAGGTCCCAGGCCTTAAGAAGTGCCGCCTTAGTTTCCTGTAGGGTGATACCGTCCCCAAGGTTCAATTGGGCAAGGGACGGAAGCAACTCCTCGGTCACGCCGGCGATCAGATTCTCGGCCAGATCCTCGGGTGCCATTTTGGCGCCGGTGGCAATCAGGTCGTTATAAGTTAATTCCCCGTCGGTTATATATTGCCGCATTGTGACGCCGTGTTCCAGCTTCATTCGATTTAGCTTGCGGCGTAGTGCTCGCCGGTTGCTCATCTGCAGTTTGAGATGCTCATATTCTTCACAGATGCGATGATATGCCACGCTGCCAGTTTTCTGAGTAACACTGTTTGCCACTTTGAGTGCCGGTCCAACGAGGCACTGACAAAGGGCCGCAAAAAGAATCAGGTCGCGTTCCTCATTGACCTCGGTGCCAAGCAGGACAGACAGCATCCCGAATGCTGTCACTACGGCCAGAAAAGGAATCTTCGTGTTATCCCACTTTACTGGGTCGAGGCCGTCGAACTGTGTAATATTTTTGCAGGCCTGTAAGATGTTGAGATCTTTCGTCGCTTTCGTAGCTGCTGCTGTCGCGGCTGCGGACATGATTGTCTCGGCAAGGTTAAAATCTGGTCACAACCGAGTCTCGGCAAGGTGAAAATCTGGAAACAACCGAGAAAACCGGAGACGCTCAATCCGTAATGGTAAAGATTAATATTAATATGCGACGATGGTTGAGAACAGCGAATACGAGATAGAGACGATCGTCTAAATACTGGAGTTCTTGAATTTCGATACAGGGAAGCCCGTCAAGGATATGAACGACTGGCATAAAGTGCCGACGTCGGATTCAGGGAGTCAATTTGCCCGATAAATGGGACCAGTTGCAGCAATTTAGTTGGCCACCCCTCCGATACCATGTCAAAATGTAGGACAGGTGGCAGGCTTAAAGATCGAATAATGCTTTACTGATTATATATATTGACTTTGAGTCGGCGTTCAAACGGGTAGCCATGACAATTGCAGGGGCAACATTAAGTGGAAAAACACACTGTCACAGTATCCGTCGATCTGGAAATAATCTACGGTATAAGTTAGAGTGCATCCAGCCGCCACACACAAGTGGGTGGCTTACATCAACACTAAAATGACGCGTCGGGTCACTAGTATGCAAGTACAAGGACATTGCGCCTCCAGGGCAGCACTTAGTGAACATAGGGTCGGCGCGAAGCGCAGATCCAGGCAAATTTTGTCAGGCGGCTACAGTACCACTAGGTACGGTACGGATGTCAGCTAACACCGCTGGAAATCGGATGTCAGCTAACACCACTGGAAATATATTTAGTCAAATGTAGCAGAAAGTAGTCATATAAGTTCCGGTATACCCGAAACTAGCACACTCAATAAAAAGACTGTCAGGCATATTGGGGCATATCCTGACACAACTGTTATTGCAGACATGGATTCATTAATTCATTTAAAGAATACGTTGAGGTTACGTCGAGTGATTGACAACGTCCAAACCTGTCATCCGACCTCCATCCTCGCTGCCTTTATGCCAAGCAGTGCCACTATAGGTCGGCACCAGCTGGCTGATCCACTCTTGTGGCCCCAATTCACCCGTCACTAAGTTACGGCCCGAAGTTCATTGTAGTGGGCCGAACTACGGGTCGACCATAGGGCGGATCGACCTCTAACTAACCATGTCCGTACGTGGTAACTATCATTACGTTATGCCATTCGATACCCGTCTATCGATATATATTAAAAATATAATTACTTACAGCAGAGTGAAATCACTCAAACCAAAGCAAACGCCCAGCTATAAACCTATATACAGAGCCATGTCAAAGCTCTATACTACGATAAGACCAATGGAAACGCCTAACGGGAGGAACCTAATAGCCCTGCTGCACCGCAAAATCAGCCCGCGTACGGCGGAGCATGATGTCAGCCATGGCCCGAGTCAGCGCCACCGACAGGCGCTGACGCCAATATGACGTCCAGGTCCGCGCCGACCATGGGGCCCGCTGGCCCTCCAGGTCCAGCCGGTCCTCCCGGAGCCGGCAACACTCCTTGAAGAAGGCGGAGGTCAGGGGCCCCATGGCCCCAAACTCCTCCAGGACAAAGGGCACCACACGATGGTGCCCGACGTCGCCGTAGGCCAGGAGCTTGGCCCGCTCCGCCCGGTCCGCCGTGTAACCTGCCGTGAGGGAGGCCCCAGCCACGTGGCTAAGAGCCAAGGGCCGCGCCACCGAAACGTCAATAAGCAGATGCCGGCCACCCCCCTCAAAGTCCAGCACCACGATGTCAGGCCGGTGGTTGGGGGAATAGAAGGCAGCGCCATCCGCATCCTCGGACCGGATGTTCGCGTGGGGGAAAACCGACCGAATCATGGCGAGCACCACCGTCAGGAGGACAGTGTGCAAATACAAATACCAATTCTGATTCTGTTGGCCCCCCATGCAGGCAAGGTAGTGAGTCCCCGTGGGATCCAGCGGCTGCCCACAGCTACCACAAGGCCGCCCGGCCGGAACAAGAGGCTGCGGGGCAAATAGCTGGTGCCGGAGCGCCACCGAGTAGTGGCTGGGAGCCAAGGCGAATGGGGGGGCCATGGGAAGAGCACGAAGGTACGCCGAGCCCACACTCCGCAAGGAAAGCGAGAACAGCCACGCACGTCCCTGGGCGTTGAGGTCCGCGAAAAGAGCAATCCAATCAGCCGTGTGCAGAATACCCGCGTAGGTTTTCTGGTGTTTATCGATGACGCGAGCAGGGAATGCGGCGGGAGATTGAACGGAGGCGATCTATCGATATATATTTTAAAAATATAATTACTTACAGCAGAGTGAAATCACTCAAACCAAAGCAAACGCCCAGCTATAAACCTATATACAGAGCCATGTCAAAGCTCTATACTACTACGATAAGACCAATGGAAACGCCTAACGGGAGGAACCTAATAGCCCTGCTGCACCGCAAAATCAGCCCGCGTACGGCGGAGCATGATGTCCGCCATGGCCCGAGTCAGCGCCACCGACAAGCGCTGACGCCAATATGACGTCCAGGTCCGCGCCGACCATGGGGCCCGCTGGCCCTCCAGGTCCAGCCGGTCCTCCCGGAGCCGGCAACACTCCTTGAAGAAGGCGGAGGTCAGGGGCCCCATGGCCCCAAACTCCTCCAGGACAAAGGGCACCACACGATGGTGCCCGACGTCGCCGTAGGCCAGGAGCTTGGCCCGCTCCGCCCGGTCCGCCGTGTAACCTGCCGTGAGGGAGGCCCCAGCCACGTGGCTAAGAGCCAAGGGCCGCGCCACCGAAACGTCAATAAGCAGATGCCGGCCACCCCCCTCAAAGTCCAGCACCACGATGTCAGGCCGGTGGTTGGGGGAATAGAAGGCAGCGCCATCCGCATCCTCGGACCGGATGTTCGCGTGGGGGAAAACCGACCGAATCATGGCGAGCACCACCGTCAGGAGGACAGTGTGCAAATACAAATACCAATTCTGATTCTGTTGGCCCCCCATGCAGGCAAGGTAGTGAGTCCCCGTGGGATCCAGCGGCTGCCCACAGCTACCACAAGGCCGCCCGGCCGGAACAAGAGGCTGCGGGGCAAATAGCTGGTGCCGGAGCGCCACCGAGTAGTGGCTGGGAGCCAAGGCGAATGGGGGGGCCATGGGAAGAGCACGAAGGTACGCCGAGCCCACACTCCGCAAGGAAAGCGAGAACAGCCACGCACGTCCCTGGGCGTTGAGGTCCGCGAAAAGAGCAATCCAATCAGCCGTGTGCAGAATACCCGCGTAGGTTTTCTGGTGTTTATCGATGACGCGAGCAGGGAATGCGGCGGGAGATTGAACGGAGGCGACCGAGGGAGTGCCGCGAGGGAGGTGGCGCTGTACCGCCTGAGCGGCACGGACGGGAGAACAGGCCTGCTGGATCTCAGCATAGGCCTCCTGGATGGCGGTGACGAAGGGCAAAGGGCTGCTGGGGTCCAGGAGGTCAGGCGCTGCCGTTGCCAAAAGGGGCAGGAGCCGGCAGCTTTCCGCCCACGACTGAGCGACGGAGCCCAAAAAGGCTGCTGGGGCCAGCCGGGCGGCACGAGTCAGACCGCAGCCACCCATCCGTGCAGGCAGGGAGGCAATGCGAATAGCATGTGGCGGGAGGTCGGGGCCCGGGACCAGCTGCGCCAAGGCCGACTGGATGCGTTCGTCGTGGCCCTCGGCGGCCAGCCGGACCTGAGACGGAAGAGCGCCCCGGAGCCAGTGAACGACGCGAGGGTGAGCGCAAAACCACAGAAGCAGACCCTTGGTCTGCGAATCATGAAGGCGCGCAATCAAGGGCAGTACCTCAGTGCGTGCCTCGAGGGCGGCCCGCAGAGCATCGATGACAAACGCGGGGTCGCCAACCGGAACGCCGAGGACATCCAACCCATGGAGGCGCTCGTCCCGGCCCAAGAGCTGGGGCGGAAAGCCGGAGCAATCACCTTGGGGCGAGTACACCGCGCACTTGGCAAGGGTCAACTGGAGGTTGATGTCGGCCACCGCGGTCTGCAGTGCCAGCAGAGCCGCGGTGGTGTCCGGCACAGGGCCCAGAAGGTAGATATCATCCAAGTAGGCCTGAATAGCGACCGCCGGGTGGGCAGCATGGACCGCTTGGAGGCAACCCTGGAGGGGGGCGGCAAAGTACAGGGGTCCCAGGGGGTCCCCTTGCTGGGTGCCCGACCGCGACAGCAGGCCGCCGCGAGTGCCGTCCTCCATGATGTGAACCAGTTGGCCGGGCTGGCCGTAGCACACGGCTGTCCAAGCGTACAAGTCCTCGAAGGACTCCATGACGGCCGCAAACATGCTGGCGCGGGACAGACTGTTGAACGCGTTGTGGCAGTCGACCTTGACGACAGCGTGGGTGGGGTGGGCCTCGAGGTAGGCCTGCACCGAATGGATGAGGATATCCGCCCCGCCTGGAGTCGTCACCCCCAGCTGGGCCGCCACCGAGGTCTCACCCGCTGCGAGGGGCGGGCAGAAAAAGGCACGGAGCTCGGGCGCCTTTTGGCGGCAGATCACTTTGCCCACGAGCTTGCGGAGCACCTCACCGCAGGCGATCGGGCGCACCTTGCCCTCGGGGGGGGCAAGACACCCTTGAGCAGAGCGAGGAGGCGAGCGCCCGCTAACCACTCGCGCGCAGCGGGAGGAACGCGACCAGCCGCCAGGTCAATGAGGGTGTCAAAGAGAATGTCCTCGCCCCCATGCCCCACCAGGACCTCCAAGTGCTCGTAGCGCCAGCCCGACGGCCCGGTAGAGGAAGCCCGCGGGACCTCACGCATCACCTCCAGGAAGCAGTCGCGGTCCAGCCGGAGGGGGGCCGGCAGGGGGTCCGGCACGGGCAGCTGGAATCCGGGCTCCGCAGGGTGAAGAGCCTCCAAGGCCGCCAGGGTAGCCGCATTGGCGGGGGCGAGCTTGGCCATTTCCAAGCGGGTCATGGCCCGGCTGAGCTGCCCCTCGCGGACGAGGCGGATGACGTCGGCGGCCACCCGCTCGAAGTTGACCTCCCCCGACAGCCGGGCCGTGCGCGGGGGCGGCACGCCAAACAGCCCCTCCCAGTCCCCCTGCAGAAAGCGTCGGCAACGGGCAATAACCGCACCCTGGAGGCCGCGCACACCACGCCCGAGAGGGGTGAGGAGCAGGCGGGGGGTCACCATGTGCAGTTTAAAGCCCAGCGGGTCGTCCGGAGCGGCGTGCATGCGCCGGAGAGAAACGATTGCACATTGCGCGAAAAGGCTACGCGCGCGGTGGGGGAGGTCGGTCAGGGTAGACGTCGGGTTGATGGCGCATGCATCCCAGGGACCGTGTCAAGCCAACGCCAACTGGCCGAGTAGTCGGGCGGCGGGGGCTGGGAGCCGGGGGAGCCGAGGCGGGAGGGGGGAGGGGGCCGGGACTGCTGGCCGGTTGAGGGGCCGTTGAGCAACACAGGCGCGCGCGTGCTGAGCGCGCCCGTGAATGGAGTACACCCGCTGGCAGTGAGCTTCCGGGCACCGGTAACAGCTCATGGCCTGCAGATCCGCCGCGCCGAGATCGGGGTGCACAGCGCGAAGGTGCTGGCAGAGGAGGTTACGGTTGTGGAACACACCCGCACACGGGGACCCCGTGGGAAGCAGCACGGCACACCGGTGAAGGCCGTCGGCGGGCGCTGAGTGGCGGGGAGCGGCGCCAGCAAAGGCAGGACGTGGGGCCTGCGGCGTCTCCCCAGCCGGGCCGGCAGGCGCGCGCACCACGACCCGACCAGCGCCCGGCAGGCCCGCCGGGGCCACGGAGGAGGCAGTGCCCACCGGGGAGACCCCCAGCGGAGGGGGATCGAGAACGCCGGCGCCCCTCCCAGGGGGACTCGCCAGCGCGCCCGCGACCACCCCAGGCCCCGGCAACGAGGCCGGGGGCGGAGGCCGAGGGGTCGGGGAGGCAGCTGGCCCCGGGGCCCGGTGGGGACCCGGCAGGGGACCCAGCGAGACCGGGGGCGGGCCGAGAGGAAGCGCAGTCCCAGGGGGCGGCACAACAGCCCGGCACAACGGGCAGCGCGGCACGGAGTGGAGCAAGCTGCGCGCGATGCACGCTTGATGGAATGTGTGGCCGCACGCGGGCAGGCGACACAAGCCATCCCCCGGCCGGAAGGGCTCAAGGCAGATGGCACAGGAGCCCGACTCGGGGTCGTCCCCCTCCAGAAGGGACCGGACATGAGGGGGGGGCGGGTCCCAGCCGGCCTCCCAGCAACCCGGGAGGCGGCAATCTGGGCGCGCGAGAGGATGCCGACCGGTTGGTCAGCCGCGGGGTGCCATTCGTGCGGGATGCCTGCCAACTCCAGGATGTCGTGGAGGAAGGCAGAAACAGGCGTCCCCGCGGTTAGGGGCTGGGCGCGCCCGGCCGAGTCCACCAAGATGGCCTGGCCGCCCTGAACCGCGATGGGGGCCCCGAACTCCACACGCAGCATGGCGGCCTGCGCCAGGCTGAGGGAGGTGATGAGAAAGCCCCCACTGGCAACCGGGCCGGGAGGCGGGGCCTGGGCGTCCAAGAAGAGGCGAAGCTGCCGCGGGGACATGAGGCCCAGGTCGGCGCCGCCCGCGAGGTAGGCCGCCCGCACCGAGACCTGTGCGTCTCGAGCCACCGCCGTGACGAACTCGACCACCGCCTGACCCACCCGCTCGTCCAGGGAAAGCAGCTCTTCCTGCCGGGCGGCCGGGAGATGCCACGGCAGCCGGCAGCCGGCGTGATATCCTTCCAAGACATACCCCCAAAGAGTCGAGGCCGTCACCGGGGGGCGGCGGAAAGAAATGTCGCCCGCACCTGCGCAACTAGGGCCAGGAAGGCCGGGGGCCTAGGGAGCGAGGGGAAGGCGGCCTGGAGCCCGACCGCGTCCAGCAACAAAGGGCAGTACGCCCAAGAAAAGGTGGCGCGGCCCACCACGCCGACAATGTGCGAGGGCGGCCACGAGGTGAACGCGTGGGCCCGGGGGCCGCCGTCCCACGCGGCAAGGACGGGGGTGGCGGCTGGGTGGCCAACCGCGGCCGGGGGAAGGGAGGCCAGAGCGTCGGGGAGCGAGGGGCCGGGGGCGGGCGCCGGGGTCGCCAGGCCCGCCGGGGGTCGGCCGGGCTCAGCCCAGGCGACAGCGCCGCGCCCCCGTCGGCGGGGCCAGGCGACGGGTGGGGCCCCGGGGCCGAGGGCGCCAGGGCCCGAGCAACGGCGGCCCCATCGGGCAGGCCACGGCCCGCCCCGAGGGCCTCGGCAGGGGGGCACACGGGGCAGGGGGCCGGAGCACCCAGCGGGGAGGGCAGCCCGGGGGCCCGCCGGGGGGGACAGCGCGGGCACGTCCAGGAGCCCGGCGGGACCCGGTAGAGCCGGGGAGTAAGACACTGCAAGTGCCACCCGGAATTGCAAGCATCACAAACTAACATGTGGTGCCCGCGGTGCCCGCTCCGGCAGACCTCGCAGACCAAGGAGTCCGGCACTTTGAAGCCCGCCGGTGCTATAATTCCTATCGTCCACGCATGTTTTCCCCTGCCTCAAACCGCACGTTGCATTTAAATCTGGAGCCCAAAATTCACTGAAAACGTGTGCCAGCCGGTAGCAAACTGGGCCAAGCTGCCACGGAATGGCGGTACCGCCTGCCGTCCGGCACTTTGAAGCCCGCCGGTGCTATAATTCCTATCGTCCACGCATGTTTTCCCCTGCCTCAAACCGCACGTTGCATTTAAATCTGGAGCCCAAAATTCACTGAAAACGTGTGCCAGCCGGTAGCAAACTGGGCCAAGCTGCCACGGAATGGTGGTACCGCCTGCCGTCCGGCACTTTGAAGCCCGCCGGTGCTATAATTCCTATCGTCCACGCATGTTTTCCCCTGCCTCAAACCGCACGTTGCATTTAAATCTGGAGCCCAAAATTCACTGAAAACGTGTGCCAGCCGGTAGCAAACTGGGCCAAGCTGCCACGGAATGGTGGTACCGCCTGCCGTCCGGCACTTTGAAGCCCGCCGGTGCTATAATTCCTATCGTCCACGCATGTTTTCCCCTGCCTCAAACCGCACGTTGCATTTAAATCTGGAGCCCAAAATTCACTGAAAACGTGTGCCAGCCGGTAGCAAACTGGGCCAAGCTGCCACGGAATGGTGGTACCGCCTGCCGTCCGGCACTTTGAAGCCCGCCGGTGCTATAATTCCTATCGTCCACGCATGTTTTCCCCTGCCTCAAACCGCACGTTGCATTTAAATCTGGAGCCCAAAATTCACTGAAAACGTGTGCCAGCCGGTAGCAAACTGGGCCAAGCTGCCACGGAATGGTGGTACCGCCTGCCGTCCGGCACTTTGAAGCCCGCCGGTGCTATAATTCCTATCGTCCACGCATGTTTTCCCCTGCCTCAAACCGCACGTTGCATTTAAATCTGGAGCCCAAAATTCACTGAAAACGTGTGCCAGCCGGTAGCAAACTGGGCCAAGCTGCCACGGAATGGTGGTACCGCCTGCCGTCCGGCACTTTGAAGCCCGCCGGTGCTATAATTCCTATCGTCCACGCATGTTTTCCCCTGCCTCAAACCGCACGTTGCATTTAAATCTGGAGCCCAAAATTCACTGAAAACGTGTGTCAGCCGGTAGCAAACTGGGCCAAGCTGCCACGGAATGGTGGTACCGCCTGCCGTCCGGCACTTTGAAGCCCGCCGGTGCTATAATTCCTATCGTCCACGCATGTTTTTTTCGATATATATACCCCACTGTCACCAATATTACTCTAGATATCAGCTGTCGGCACCCTCGTATTACTACACATGCAGAGGTGTGCCGCGGAACTATAAGGTATGGGCTTCAAACCACCTTAGGTATCTACTACTCTCTTTTGCACGCATCTTTTTATAACATATTACTTTTGCCAAACATTCTCGTGCTCGCTAGGCTCGACCCTAGTCGGCACGCTACACCCGCCGGGGGCACGCCCGGTGTGTCCACTGTCGTCAGTCCGGCTGGTGTCTTCCCTGCAGCTGCGTTCATGAAAAACAACAAACGACCTACGCGGGTATACTACACTGTGCCGACTGGATGGGTCTGCATGCGAGCTTAAACGATCAGGGGAACTAAGGCTTGGCTTCACTCCGTCTCCCTTGAGGGGATCGAGCGTGGGGGCCGCATGCATTCCTGCACGCCCTCCCCATGAACCCTTTGTTCACGCTGGTTCCGGCCCTTTTAATACGCCATCGCCTTCCGCCACCAGCTGTTTGCCCCGCAACCTCTCATCACGGCAGGTGCGTCCTGCGGCAGCTGCGGGCTTGCTCTCGATACTACTGGGATCGACGCACTAGTAACATCGCGTGCATGGGTGGCCAGCAGAACCAGATTTGGTTCCTCTATCTCCATATACTGCTCTCCTCCGGGTGGTGTCAGTGCCATGGTTCGGCCGGTCTTTCCCCACGTACTCGACCACCATATAAAGTCGGTGCGATCGAGGACGCGGATGGGGCCGCCCTCTACTCACCCAACCACCGCCCCGACATTGCCGTGCTTGACTACGATGGGCAGGTTTGCCACCTGCATGCTCATATCGATGTCTCCGTGGCTCGGCCGCTCAGACTCCGGTCGCCACATCCTCCCGGCGGCTGTGGACATTGCCGGCCGGCGCTGCAGCCGCTGTGGCTGATCGAGCGCGACAAGTTTCCCTCCTTATTAACGGCAATGTGGGGCCCCACCGGGTCATCCCCTTTAATGTCCTCGAAGAGTTCGGGGCCATGGGCCCCAAAACGGCCGAGTTTTTCCACGAGTGCTGCCAGCGCCGTGAAGACCGCCTCGACCTAGAGGGTCAGACCGCCCCGTGGTCTGCCCGCACGTGGTCCTCGTATTGGCGGCAGCGCCTGTCACTCGCCCAGCTCACTCGCCCCGTGCCGTGGCTGATGTGTTACATGTATTGCTCCGCCGCACCCGGGCCAACTTTGTCGCGACCCATGCGGTCTAGATCCCTCCCAGGCGGCAGGGGCCTGCATGGTGGGCCGGCAGCGATGTTGCTGTGTGTCGTAGTTTTGTGATGTAGTTATAGTTGTACCTTGTGCAGCTGGCGTGATCAGCCTCTGGATGTCCATGTCAGATTACACTTTAAATTTAATTGCTCCCTGGGGTTAATATCTTCAGGGTTCTTCTTCTTTTCGGGGTTTTCCTTATGTTGCATGCCAATATCACCTCCGCGGTTTATCATTCTCAATGAATATATATTAAAAATATAATTACTTACAGCAGAGTGAAATCACTCAAACCAAAGCAAACGCCCAGCTATAAACCTATATACAGAGCCATGTCAAAGCTCTATACTACGATAAGACCAATGGAAACGCCTAACGGGAGGAACCTAATAGCCCTGCTGCACCGCAAAATCAGCCCGCGTACGGCGGAGCATGATGTCAGCCATGGCCCGAGTCAGCGCCACCGACAAGCGCTGACGCCAATATGACGTCCAGGTCCGCGCCGACCATGGGGCCCGCTGGCCCTCCAGGTCCAGCCGGTCCTCCCGGAGCCGGCAACACTCCTTGAAGAAGGCGGAGGTCAGCCCTGGGCCCCATGGCCCCAAACTCCTCCAGGACAAAGGGCACCACACGATGGTGCCCGACGTCGCCGTAGGCCAGGAGCTTGGCCCGCTCCGCCCGGTCCGCCGTGTAACCTGCCGTGAGGGAGGCCCATATATATATTCATAGTATAGAGTTCATAGTGTAGTATAGAGCTTTGACATGGCTCTGTATATAGGTTTATAGCTGGGCGTTTGCTTTGGTTTGAGTGATTTCACTCTGCTGTAAGTAATTATATTTTTAATATATATTCATTGAGAATGATAGATTACGGAGGTGAGATAGGCATGCAACATAAGGAAAAACCCGATAACTGGGAGAATAACCCTGAAGAAATTAATAGTAATCTGACACAGACATCCAAGGATCACGCCAGCGGCACAAGGTACAACTAACTATACATCACAAAACTACACGCAGCAACAGCGCTGCCGGCCCACCATGCAGGCCTGGAAGGGATCTAGACCGCATGGGTCGCGACAAAGTCGGCCCGGGTGCGGCGGAATAACACATCAGCCACGGTGCGAGTGAGGGCGAGTGACAGACGCTGCCGCCAATACGAGGACCACGTGCGGGCCGACCACGGGGCGGTCTGACCCTCGAGGTCGAGGCGGTCTTCACGGCGCTGGCAGCACTCGTGGAAAAACTCCGCTGTCTTGGGGCCCATGGCCCCGAACTCCTCAAGGACAAAGGGGATGACCCGGTGGGGCCCCACATTGCCGTAGGAGGCAAACTTGTCGCGCTCAGCCACAGCGGCAGCAGCGCCGGCATCCACAGCCGCCCGGAGGATGTGGCGACCGGAAAGCGGCCGAGCCACGGAGACATCGATGAGCAGGTGGCAACCCTGCCCGTCGTAGTCAAGCACGGTAATGTCGGGGCGGTGGTTGGGTGAGTAGAGGGCGGCCCCATCCGCGTCCTCGCACTTGATGGTGGAGTGGGGAAAGACCGACCGAACCATGGCACACACCACCCGGAGGAGAGCGGTATGGAGATAGAGGAACCAGTTCTGGTTCTGCTGGCCACCCATGCACGCGATGTAGTGCGTCCCAGTAGTATCCAGAGCAAGCCCGCAGCTGCCGCAGGACGCACCCGCCGTGATGAGAGGTTGCGGGGCAAAGAGCTGGTGGCGGAGAGCGATGGCGTAAAGGGCCGGAACCAGTGTGAACAAAGGGCTCATGGGGAGGGCGCGCAGGAATGCGGACCCCACGCTCCCCTCAAGGGAAACGGAGTGAAGCCAAGCCTTCCCCTGATCGTTCAAGCTCGCATGCAGACCCATCCAGTCGGCACAGTGTAGTATACCCGCGTAGGTCTTTTGTTGTTTTTCATGAACGCAGGCAGGGAAGACACTAGGACTGACGACAGTGGACACGCCGGGCGTGCCCCGGGGCAGGCGACGGTGGACGGCCTGAGCGGGGCGGACGAGGTCGCAAGCCTGCTGGATCCCGAGGTAAGAATCCTGCACAGCCTGCACAAAGGGGAAGGGGGATGGGGTGACCAAGTCGGGAATGGCGCTGACGGCGCTGGGGACCAACCGGCGGATCTCCGCCCAGGCCTGAGCAACAGAGCCAAGGAAGGCGGCGGGGGCGAGGCGGGCGGCGCGGGTGAGCCCACACCCGCCCATGCGGCAGGGGAGGGTGGCCAAGCGCATGGAGTGAGCTGGCAGGCTAGGGCCGGGGAGGAGCACCTGCAAGGCGGCCTGAATGCGCTCGTCATGGCCTTCCGCGGCAAGCCGCACCAAGTGGGGGGGAGCGCCACGGAGCCAGTGAACCACCCGCGGGTGGGCGCAAAACCACAGGAGGAGCCCTTTGGTCTGGGGGTCCTTGAGGCGCGCCCAAGTCTCGAGGACATGGGTGCGCTGTTCCACGGTGGCCCGGAGCTCCTCTTCGACGTAGTCAGGGTCACCCACAGGGACGCCCAGGCACGAGAAACCACGCGCCCGCGCCAATGCCCCCGGGATAGCCGCGGGGAAGCCAGAGCAGTCCCCCTGGGGCGAAAAGACTGCACACTTGGGGAGGGTGAGCCGAAGGTTGATGGCCGCCATGGCCACTTCAAGGGCAGCCAGGGCGGCAACCACAGCGTCGGCCGGGCCAAGGGCATGGATATCGTCCATATAGGCGAGGAGCACGACATCCGGGTGCGCAGCGTGGACACCTTGGAGAGCCTTGTGCAGCGGGGCAGACAGGTAAAAGGGGCCGAGGGGGTCACCTTGCTGGGTTCCCGTGCGGGAAGCGATGTCGGCGAACGTCCCATCCTCCATGAGGAAGGAGAGTTGAGTGGGTTCGCCGTAGCAGGCTGCTGTCCACGCAAGAAGGTCAGGGAACGCCTCGCCGACGGCCTCAAAGATGCTAGCCTTGGTGACAGCATTGAACGCATTGTGGCAATCCACCTTCAGCGCCACATGGGTCGGATGCGTCTCGAGGTAGGCCTGAACTGTGTGCACGATGATGTCGCTGCCCCCTTTGGTGGCGACGCCAAGCTGGGCCGCGACGGACTCCTCAGTATCACTCCGGTTGGGGCAGAAGTAGGCGCGAAACTCGGGGGCCTTTTGGCGACAAATGACCTTACTCACCAGCTTGCGTAGGACCTCGCCGCAAGCAATGGGACGAACGCGGCCAGCAGGCGGGGGGACGTCGTCTTTCAGGAGGGCAATGAGGCGTGCCCCAGCCAGCCAAGGGCGCGCCGCGGGGGCCAGGGACCCCGCGGCCAAGTCGGCGGCAGCCTCAAAGAGTGCGGTCGCCCCGCCATGGCCCGCCATCACGGAGAGGTGCTCGTAGCGCCAGCCTGAGGGGCCGGTGGAGGAGGCGTTCGGCAGATCCTTCAGCACAGCCGTGAAGATGTCCAGGTCCAGGACAATAGGCGGGGGCGGGGGGGTGGCCGGGGCGGGCACCGCAAAGGCCGGTTCGTCGGGGTGAAGGTCGCGCAAAGCCTGCAGGGTCGGGGGAGTGGAGGGAGCCAACGCGGTCAGTTCAAGCTTTTGCATGGCCCGGCTCAATTCACCTACCTTCACCAACCGCATGACGTCAGCTTCCACCCGGGCAAAGGAGGCGGCCCCCGACACCCGGGTGGAGGCCGGAGGCTGCAGCGCCCACAGCCCTTCCCAATCCCCGAGGAGGAACCGCCGGCAGCGAGCGATGACCGCACCCTGTACGCCACGCACGCCCCGCTCCAACGGCGCTAAGAGGAGCCGGGGGGTGACGAGAAACAGCTTGTGGCCGAGTTCGTCGAGAGGGTGACTATGCATCCGGGCCAGGGAAAGCAGGGCGCAGCGCGTAAACAAGCTCCGGGCGCGGTGAGGGACGTCCGGGAGCGTCATGCAAGGGTTGCGCGCACAGGCGGCAAAAGGGAGCGTGGCCAGGAATGCCCAGCCTGCCGAGAGGTCCCCCGGATCGCTCGTACCCTGCGATGCCGGTGGAGGGGCAGGGGCCGACCGAGGGGCCGCCCCGGACCGGGAGGCCGGTGCGGCCGCCGGGCCGCCGGGCAGGCCGTTCTGGGGGGTTTGGCGGCGGCACTGCCGCTCATGCTGGTACCGCCCGTGGATCGAAAAAATCCGCTGGCAATGGGCTGCCGGGCAGCGGTAGCAGTCCATGGCGCGCATGGCGGCCTCCGTGATGTGGGGGTGGGAAGCCCGAATGTGCACCAGCAACGAATTCCGGTTGGGCAGGCGCGCGCCACACGGGTCACCAAGGGGACCATCGACTTGGCAATAATGGAAGCCATCTGAGGGGGTGCGCCCACCCGGTTGGGCCGGCCCGGGTCGAGAGGGGGAGGGGTCGGGAGCACCCTCAGCCAGAGGAACTACAGCTGCAGCGGAACCCAGGGCGGGGCCGGCCGCCGGGCGGTCAGCAGGGCTCGTGGCAGCCGAGGACAAGACCGGCGCGGGGACGGCCCCCACGGCCGGGAGGGGGGCGCTGGAGGAGGCAGCCAAGCCGGCGCGCGACCCACGACCACGCACAGGGGAGGCAGGTGTCGGGGCAGGCGCGTGGGACTGGCGGCGCACGGACACGGGCGAGGGCCCCAGCGGGAGAACGCCAGGAGGCAAGGGGGAAAGGACCGCGGCCCGGCAAAGGGGGCAGGTGGCGGAGGTCGCGTGCAAGCTCGTGGCGATGCAAGCTTGATGGAAGACGTGGCCGCAAGCAGGGAGGCGGCAGAGACCGTCACCAGGGCGAGGCAGGTCCAAGCAGATGGGGCAGGAGGGGCCGCTGGCAGTGACATCCACCAAGTGGGCCGGCCCGTAGTGGGCGGGCGCCGCGTCCCACCCCAGCTCCCAGCTCGGCAGTCGGGCGATCTCATCGGCGGAGAGAAGACGGCGGCGCGGACCAGCAGGGTGCCAGACATGGGGGATGCCCGCAAGCTCGAGCACATCGTGCAAGATGGCGGGCACGGCCGCACCCGCGCTCAGCTCAAGAACACGCCCCCCCCCGCATCGTACAGAACCAGGTCGCCGGCGTGCACGGTGACAGGAGCCCCGAAGTCAACGCGCAGGCGGGCGGCTTGCGCTGGGGTGACCGCCGTAGTCAAGCGCCCGTGGGCCTGCGCAACAAGGCCGGCCGAGCCGGGCCCGGCAGAGGCAAGAAACGTGTGCAGCTGAGGGCGATCGAGCAAGGCGTGGTCGGTGGCCCCCCCAGCGAGATATGTCGCACGGGCGGCCTGCTGGGCCTGCACGGCAAGCCCTGTAGCAAAGAGCACCACCGCCTGCGCCACTTGAGCGTCCAGATTCAGGAGCCATTCTTGGCGCACCGCGGGCAGGTGCCAAGGCAGGCGGCCGCCGGCATGGTAGTCCTCGAGGACAAACCCCCAAAGCGTGGAGGCAAGGACAGGGGGGGAGGCTGCCTGCAGCATGTGCCGGACACGAACCACAAGGGCACTAAATTCAGGGGGCCGTGGGAGCGTAGGAAACGCCGCGTGCAAGCCGACAGCGTCCAACAGCAAGGGGCAATACAGCCAAGAGAACGTGGCGTGCCGGAGCGCGCTGACGCCCGCAATGTTGGTGGGGGGCCAAACGGAGAAGTCGTGGGACCCAAGCGCGGCCGACCAGGGGCCCACCACAGGAGTCGCCGCAGGGTGTCCCACAGCCTCAGGGAGGAGAGCCGCCAGGGACCCCTCAAGCACAGGAGGACGCAGGTCAGTGGCCACCGCCGTGCTGGCCGGAGGTGGATCCCCAGAGCTAGGCGGGGCAGGGCCAGGGGACCCCGCGGAGGGGCCGGACGTGACGGCGCGGGGAGAGCGGGAGCACGGTGTGGAACCCTCCACGAGGTCCGCAAGGCCCAGGAGAGGGTCCAGCGAGGGGCTGCGGGAGGGGGCGCGGGCCGAATGGGATCCCGGGGTCGACACGGCCGCGCGTCGGGAGCCTAGGGACGGCCGAGGCGGGGCCACGCAATGAGGGCACGCCCAAGGACCCGGGGGAGGCAGCCGGAAGAGGGGCGGGACCAAGCAGCGCGTGTGCCAGCCGCATTGGCACGAATCACACACAAGGAGACGGGGGGCATCCTCACCACTGTGGCAGACCTCGCACACAAGCGAGAGTGGCACAGGGGCGCCACGACCGCCGTCGTCCAGGTCGCCCATCTCCTGCAGGTGCGCCGCGATGCGTAAGGACCGACGCGGCGCAGGGGCGCCACTAGGCAGCGCATCCCGCGCCCGGGAGGTGCGTCGTCGTGAAGGAGGCATGGGGGAGGTGCGTAAAACAACGGAACCGGAAGCGCGGGGGGAGAGCGAGATGCGGACGCGGGGGTTTGGGGGGCGTGCCCCCCAAGCGGGGGGTTTGGGGGGCGGCAGCCCCCCAACGCGGGGCGGCCGCGGTGCCGCACCTCGGCGCAGGTTTTTTCAGCTGTGCATGGAGAAAAAAACGTGTCTCAATCCAGGAACCCCCGTCGGTTCATCATGTCAGCCTAGAAAACTGGAGCGGTGGAGCCACAACTAACGGGAAAGCCGCATTCAAATTCGCCTAGCCCACGGGTCACAATTGGCCGACAGGTAGATGCAGCCAGCCCCGGGCGTGTCGCAGACAGTAATCACTACCGTAGGCCGCGGTGCCGCACCTCGGCGCAGGTTTTTTCAGCTGTGCATGGAGAAAAAAACGTGTCTCAATCCAGGAACCCCCGTCGGTTCATCATGTCAGCCTAGAAAACTGGAGCGGTGGAGCCACAACTAACGGGAAAGCCGCATTCAAATTCGCCTAGCCCACGGGTCACAATTGGTGGAAGAAGATTGTCAAGGCTCACACGCCCGACCCTGTGGGCAAGCCACCTCCCCCCACCAAGAGGAGGAGGCGTTTTGATGAGTACCTAGGGTAGTTAGGATTTTTCTAGACTAGCTAGATTAGCGTTAGGTTAGTCCGATTACGCGGCTCTCTCCACTCCACCACCCATCAAGGAATATATATTCATTGAGAATGATAGATTACGGAGGTGAGATAGGCATGCAACATAAGGAAAAACCCGATAACTGGGAGAATAACCCTGAAGTAGTAATCTGACACGGACATCCAAGGATCACGCCAGCTGCACAAGGTACAACTAACTATACATCACAAAACTACACGCAGCAACAGCGCTGCCGGCCCACCATGCAGGCCTGGAAGGGATCTAGACCGCATGGGTCGCGACAAAGTTGGCTCGGGTGCGGCGGAATGACACTGATCAGCCACGGTGCGAGTGAGGGCGAGTGACAGGCGCTGCCGCCAATACGAGGACCACGTGCGAGCCGACCACGGGGCGGTCTGACCCTCGAGGTCGAGGCGGTCTTCACGGCGCTGGCAGCACTCGTGGAAAAACTCCGCTGTCTTGGGGCCCATGGCCCCGAACTCCTCAAGGACAAAGGGGATGACCCGGTGGGGCCCCACATTGCCGTAGGAGGCAAACTTGTCGCGCCGATCAGCCGCAGCGGCAGCAGCGCCGGCATCCACAGCCGCCCGGAGGATGTGGCGACCGGAGAGCGGCCGAGCCATGGAGACATCGATGAGCAGCTAGGTGGCAACCCTGCCTGTCGTAGTCAAGCTGCCACGGTAATGTCGGGGCGGTGGTTGGGTGAGTAGAGGGCGGCCCCATCCGCGTCCTCGCACTTGATGGTGGAGTGGGGAAAGACCGGCCGAACCATGGCACACACTACCCGGAGGAGAGCGGTATGGAGATAGATAGAGGAACCAGTTCTGGTTCTGCTGGCCACCCATGCACGCGATGTAGTGCGTCCCAGTAGTATCCAGAGCAAGCCCGCAGCTGCCGCAGGACGCACCCGCCGTGATGAGAGGTTGCGGGGCAAAGAGCTGGTGGCGGAGAGCGATGGCGTAAAGGGCCGGAACCAGCGTGAACAAAGGGCTCATGGGGAGGGCGCGCAGGAATGCGGCCCCCACGCTCCCCAGCTCAAGGGAAACGGAGTGAAGCCAAGCCTTCCCCTGATCGTTCAAGCTCGCATGCAGACCCATCCAGTCGGCACAGTGTAGTATACCCGCGTAGGTCTTTTGTTGTTTTTCATGAACGCAGGCAGGCCGGGAAGACACTAGGAGTGACGACAGTGGACACGCCGGGCGTGCCCCGGGGCAGGCGACGGTGGATGGCCTGACTAGCGGGGCGGACGAGGTCGCAAGCCTGCTGGATCCCGAGGTAAGAATCCTGCACAGCTAGCCTGCACAAAGGGGAAGGGGGATGGGGTGACCAGGAATATATATTAAAAATATAATTACTTACAGCAGAGTGAAATCACTCAAACCAAAGCAAACGCCCAGCTATAAACCTATATACAGAGCCATGTCAAAGCTCTATACTACGATAAGACCAATGGAAACGCCTAACGGGAGGAACCTAATAGCCCTGCTGCACCGCAAAATCAGCCCGCGTACGGCGGAGCATGATGTCAGCCATGGCCCGAGTCAGCGCCACCGACAAGCGCTGACGCCAATATGACGTCCAGGTCCGCGCCGACCATGGGGCCCGCTGGCCCTCCAGGTCCAGCCGATCCTCCCGGAGCCGGCAACACTCCTTGAAGAAGGCGGAGGTCAGGGGCCCCATGGCCCCAAACTCCTCCAGGACAAAGGGCACCACACGATGGTGCCCGACGTCGCCGTAGGCCAGGAGCTTGGCCCGCTCCGCCCGGTCCGCCGTGTAACCTGCCGTGAGGGAGGCCCCAGCCACGTGGCTAAGAGCCAAGGGCCGCGCCACCGAAACGTCAATAAGCAGATGCCGGCCACCCCCCTCAAAGTCCAGCACCACGATGTCAGGCCGGTGGTTGGGGGAATAGAAGGCAGCGCCATCCGCATCCTCGGACCGGATGTTCGCGTGGGGGAAAACCGACCGAATCATGGCGAGCACCACCGTCAGGAGGACAGTGTGCAAATACAAATACCAATTCTGATTCTGTTGGCCCCCCATGCAGGCAAGGTAGTGAGTCCCCGTGGGATCCAGCGGCTGCCCACAGCTACCACAAGGCCGCCCGGCCGGAACAAGAGGCTGCGGGGCAAATAGCTGGTGCCGGAGCGCCACCGAGTAGTGGCTGGGAGCCAAGGCGAATGGGGGGGCCATGGGAAGAGCACGAAGGTACGCCGAGCCCACACTCCGCAAGGAAAGCGAGAACAGCCACGCACGTCCCTGGGCGTTGAGGTCCGCGAAAAGAGCAATCCAATCAGCCGTGTGCAGAATACCCGCGTAGGTTTTCTGGTGTTTATCGATGACGCGAGCAGGGAATGCGGCGGGAGATTGAACGGAGGCGACCGAGGGAGTGCCGCGAGGGAGGTGGCGCTGTACCGCCTGAGCGGCACGGACGGGAGAACAGGCCTGCTGGATCTCAGCATAGGCCTCCTGGATGGCGGTGACGAAGGGCAAAGGGCTGCTGGGGTCCAGGAGGTCAGGCGCTGCCGTTGCCAAAAGGGGCAGGAGCCGGCAGCTTTCCGCCCACGACTGAGCGACGGAGCCCAAAAATGCTGCTGGGGCCAGCCGGGCGGCACGAGTCAGACCGCAGCCACCCATCCGTGCAGGCAGGGAGGCAATGCGAATAGCATGTGGCGGGAGGTCGGGGCCCGGGACCAGCTGCGCCAAGGCCGACTGGATGCGTTCGTCGTGGCCCTCGGCGGCCAGCCGGACCTGAGACGGAAGAGCGCCCCTGAGCCAGTGAACGACGCGAGGGTGAGCGCAAAACCACAGAAGCAGACCCTTGGTCTGCGAGTCATGAAGGCGCGCAATCAAGGGCAGTACCTCAGTGCGTGCCTCGAGGGCGGCCCGCAGAGCATCGATGACAAACGCGGGGTCGCCAACCGGAACGCCGAGGACATCCAACCCATGGAGGCGCTCGTCCCGGCCCAAGAGCTGGGGCGGAAAGCCGGAGCAATCACCTTGGGGCGAGTACACCGCGCACTTGGCAAGGGTCAACTGGAGGTTGATGTCGGCCACCGCGGTCTGCAGTGCCAGCGGAGCCGCGGTGGTGTCCGGCACAGGGCCCAGAAGGTAGATATCATCCAAGTAGGCCTGAATAGCGACCGCCGGGTGGGCAGCATGGACCGCTTGGAGGCAACCCTGGAGGGGGGCGGCAAAGTACAGGGGTCCCAGGGGGTCCCCTTGTTGGGTGCCCGACCGCGACAGCAGGCCGCCGCGAGTGCCGTCCTCCATGATGTGAACCAGTTGGCCGGGCTGGCCGTAATATATATGTGCTACATGATCTCCCAACGGAGGCATGTTATAATTTAATTTAATTTTTTAATACACGTATATTATTATAGTAAATTAAAAAATATGTATTATACATTTCTTGTTTTTGGTCCATCGGAGTTCCTTCCCACCAAGAGAAACGTTTATTTTACATTTTTGTGTGCTAGGCTTTATACGGACAGCCTTTACCACACCTTCTTGAAAACTCAGTGCACATCATTATCAAGTTGGTTATTGTAGCACCATGCTGGGGGCCCAGCATACTCGAACACAAGGTGTTGCCCCTCTTAGCAGCGTGGGTGGGTGGGTGGCCGGGGAGCTGAAAAGAGGCCTCCCTACGTACCCTACACCACTCTAAGTACTGACTATCATTCACATATTTGCGCCACGCAGGCCTGCCGGCTGGCGCAGGAACAAGGTGTACTGACTGCCCATCACAGTTGCGCCACGCCTGGCGGCTGCATGGCGCAGGAACAAGGTGTACTGACTGCCCATCACAGTTGCGCCACGCCTGGCGGCTGGCGCAGGTAACAAGGCCTAGTGACGTACGTTATAAGCTACCTATAGGCCTGCACTTCCGAACCACACTCAGCCTCGGCACAAAAAGGGCTGGCCGGTGCAGTACCCTCGTGACAAGCGCTAGTCTTAAGCTACCTACGGCAGGTCGGTCCCCTAGTTTGAGCCCGTCCACGCGTCATATATATAATACGCGGATGGCGCTGCCTTCTATTCCCCCAACCACCGGCCGGACATCGTGGTGCTGGACTTTGAGGGGGGTGGCCGGCATCTGCTTATTGACGTTTCGGTGGCGCGGCCCTTGGCTCTTAGCCACGTGGCTGGGGCCTCCCTCACGGCAGGTTACACGGCGGACCGGGCGGAGCGGGCCAAGCTCCTGGCCTACGGCGACGTCGGGCACCATCGTGTGGTGCCCTTTGTCCTGGAGGAGTTTGGTGGGGCCTGATGGGGCCCCTGACCTCCGCCTTCTTCAAGAAGTGTTGCCGGCTCCGGGAGGACCGGCTGGGCCTGGAGGGCCAGCGGGCCCCATGGTCGGCGCGGACCTGGACGTCATATTGGCGTCAGCGCTTGTCGGTGGCGCTGACTTGGGCCATGGCTGACATCATGCTCCGCCGTACGCGGGCTGATTTTGCGGTGCAGCAGGGCTATTAGGTTCCTCCCGTTAGGCGTTTCCATTGGTCTTATCGTAGTATAGAGCTTTGACATGGCTCTGTATATTATAGGTTTATAGCTGGGCGTTTGCTTTGGTTTGAGTGATTTCACTCTGCTGTAAGTAATTATATTTTTATAATATATATAATGAGCGAAGCTCAACAAATACATTTCTTGTTTTTGGTCCATTGGAGTTCCTTCCCACCAAGAGAAACATTTATTTTACATTTTTGTGTGCTAGGCTTTATACGGACAGCCTATACCACACCTTCAAACTCAGTGCACATCATTCTCAAGTTGGTTATTGTAGCATGCACCATGCTGGGGGCCCAGCATACTCAAACACAAGGTGTTGCCACCACACCTCCTACCTGGCCACCAAGCTAGGCTGTCGCCAACCTTGGTGCCGAGTTTCTTTCCGCCCATGGCCCCCCTCCCGCACGCTGCCACCGGGCTGTACTGCCGCCCCCGTGTGGCTGCTACGGTTTCCCGGCGGACGCAGGGCGGCACCCATGTCGTTCCCCCCGTTAGGGGGGCGGTTTCCAGCGGCTGCTCATTAGGCCTTACGCCCCCGGACCGTCTCTCACAAGCCCAGGACCCATCACCAGCCTCTGACCCCCGAGGCTGGGATTTCCCGGCATTGAAATTAACCAGTGTGGCGATAGATAGGCCCTCTACTCTACCAAGGCCTTGGCTTGGAAACTGCCTAGCCAAGGCCCCGACCAGGGCTTGTGTTTTTGTAGGAAATTTTTATGGCATAGATATGCCCCCCTGGCTGAACCAAACTCTTTATTGCTTTTCCTATAATGCATCATACAGGATAAAAACAAATGCGGTAAAACAGCCAGAATTGCAGCCTCGCCAGGCGAACATTCTTTGCTGAAAAACTGGGCAATGATGAAGAGCGCGCTCCTCCCACCAAGATTTGCTCCAGCCCCGCATCCTCCCCGAAACTTCCGTCTTAGTAGCTGGCCACAGGCCGAAAGATCGGGTGCGCTGTCAGGCTCCTGGCAGTTATGGGCTACCCTGGCACCCCGCGCTAGCTATCTCCACGTTTAAGGCAGATTCGCCTCCACCGGTGATTCTTTCCACCGTAGACGCTGGCCCTGGCCTGTATGGCTCCTTCCCTGACGTTGTCCGACTTAAACCGCAGATTCCCCAGTGTCAGGAAGCTGCTTGCCGTACACAGGGGTAGAGGGATTTCAATTGTCAGTGGGCCCAGCACCGGAAATCACACCCTTTTACTCAAATCGTAGAGCCCCCCACCCAACAACCGTCCGTGGACCGGCACTGAACGCAAATGGTTTTCACCTAAAGTTGCGGCGTGCCAAATCAGAATATACGCTTGGCTGATCTCGATAGTACCGGCTACGCCCCCTTCTCAAGAAGGTTCCAGCCGTGTTCAGCCCGTCTCACGTTTCGAGACTGAACAAGTCTCGCGAGTGGACACGTGTGTAGTACTCCTACACACACAGATCTCGAATGATTTATCTAGTACCAAATCCGAAAGGCTTGCATCACTCCCCGGAAAGGAAAACTTTTGCGGATGACTGTAGGTGTCAGTTGGCGATGCCTTAGGATCAGGTCTCTCCGTGATTTGGAAGAAGATGATGGACAAGGCCAAGTGGGCCCAGGTCATAGAGGACAACGAGCCCCCCCCAGTGGGGAAGCGCCCGCGTGTGCAATCCCGCGGGAGGCACGCCAGATAGCTCCCCCTAGGGCAGCGTGCGGCTGCCTCGATAGATGCTGTAGTTAGAATGCTGTTAGATAGATGTAGTATGTAGCCAATGTAGATAGATTAGACCGGTAGGAATGTTTGCACCCATCCATCCATCCATCGGGGTTAATGCTCCGTGACTCCCAAATGGGAGCACGAGTCTAATTAATTAATTAATTAATTAGGATCAGGAGACGTCCGTCCTATAGTCAGCAAAAGTTGGTGCGAGAGGTCCCCAGTTCGATTCCGGCCTGGCTTCATTTGCAGATCGCGTTTTCCGCGGACCGGCACTGAACGCAAATGGTTTTCACCTTTGCGGCGTGCCAAATCACAAATCAAAATTACCGTGGCCTGTAACGGTTGGTGGAGAACATAAAGAAATTTATTCTAGGCCTCTCCACGCCCGGAGAGACCGATAGCATCGTCTTACATTCAGCGCAGCCGCCATCTAGCGCGGCCAGCCGACCTTGCCAGCAAATGCTGGGATCAAGTTGCGAAGCTGAAAAGAGGCCTCCCTATGTCCCCTACACCACTCTAAGTACTGACTATCATTCACATTGCGCCACGCAGGCCTGCCGGCTGGCGCAGGTACAAGGTGTACTGACTGCCCATCACAGTTGCGCCACGCCTGGCGGCTGGCGCAGGTAACAAGGTCTAGTGACGTACGTTACAAGCTACCTAGGCCTGCACTCCGGAGCCACACTCAGCCTCGGCACAAACAGGGCCGGCCGGTGCAGTACCCTCGTGACAAGCGCTAGTCTTAAGCTACCTACGGCAGGTCGGTCCCCTAGTTTGAGCCCGTCCACGCGTCATATATAAAATGAGCGAAGCTAAAAAAATATGACATGACTCCGTGGGGAGATCATGTAGCACTATCACCTGGCGTGATGGATGGAGGTTATCGAAGCCGCGAAACCTAACTAGCTAAGCTTACTCTAAGCTAATTAATTAATTAATTAATTAATTAACTAATTAATTAATTCATGTCCCATGTAGCTCCCACAAAAACCAGCATCTTCATTAAAACAATAAGTGGAAGCATACATGTGACACTATTGACATGCCCGGAGGCACGCCGTTCAAGGCCCTTCATGAAGTACGTTGCCCTAGAGGCAACCAAGACAAGGGTGGGTGGGTGGGGAGCAAAGAAAGAGGCCGACAAAACCAGCCAGAGCGGCTTTTAGTCGCAAAACCTCCCTTATCCCTAGCTAACTGACGTCATTAAACCCTTATGTTCAGTGATGCTAGTAAGGCGCTAACCGTACAGACCGGGGGTAGAATATCCCGAATCTGCACGGCTAGTATTAAATAATGCGTAGGTTGTTCTTTTCAGGGGCACTGCACCTCACGCCCCGTTCCGCCCGGGTATAATCAACCCAAGCGCGGAACGCACATTTTATTTAATTCATTTTTCAACCATGCACTATACTGCATCTACTAATCACAAAAGCTCTAGCCAAACAGCTACGAGAAAACACTACGACATATAAGCCGCTCATCCAGCGGCCTCTTGTTCCCGCATTCACGTATAGAAGAAACTCCGTTCAAAGAACCCCGATTCATGTCCCACGTAGCTCCCACAAAAACCAGCATCTTCATTAAAACAATAAGTGGAAGCATACATGTGACACTATTGACATGCCCGGAGGCACGCCGTTCAAGGCCCTTCATGAAGTACGTTGCCCAATCACACCCCCGCCCTGGCTTTCCCTTGAAGCCGCACTCCACCTTGCTCGTTGTCACAAGTGACCGCCCTGCCGCAAAACGGGAGCCCCCCCACATCGGGAGGCGTGTGCCCGGCGGCTGTGGATGCATGGCCAGGCCCAAAAAGGCCCAGCGCATTTGCACTGCGATTGCGCACGGCCAGCCTATCATGACCCCTCTCGGGGCCCCGAGTCGGTACCGCTATGGCCGTCTCCCCATAGACCCGGGGTGCTTCGAGAAAAAACGTGGACCTAGCCCAGGCCCCGCCAGCCCGGATGCCCGAGGCCACAGCCCCAGGCACCTGGCTGAACGAGAGTCCGTTCAGCCAAGACCGCATTCCCCCCCGAGGTTTCTATGCGTGGGGAAAAAATTTCTAGCTTAGGCGCTTTTCCCATCGCCGTCCCCAGCCCCAACCACCCCCCCCTCGGCGGAAGGCAATTGCAAAGTTTGCTGGCCAGCAGCAATTTCCGAAGAAAAAGCCTCAGGCCGCGGACCGAGACACGGGTCGCCAGTGCCAGCCATCCGGCTCCAACCCGGGGTGCAAGCATCCCCAGGTACGGAGCACCAGCTCGCGCACTGGGCCGACCAAGCGACAGTTGAGCACCTGTCACGGCACCCGGCCCACCAAAGACCCCAAGCTGGGGAAAAGGTGCGGACCGGAGGTAATCATTTTCTTTTCTTTTAGTTAACCGGGCGAGGAACTACGCCTGGCCGGTTAACAACTGGAAGTCTCACCACTGGCCAAGTGGCCGGTGCAACCAGTGCTTTTGGGATTTTGCTCCGCAGCACCCATAGCTGCGGCTGCCGCCGCAACGACAACGAGCAAAGAAAGAGGCCGACAAAACCAGCCAGAGCGGCTTTTAGTCGCAAAACCTCCCTTATCCCTAGCTAACTGACGTCATTAAACCCTTATGTTCAGTGATGCCAGTAAGGCGCTAACCGTACAGACCGGGGGTAGAATATCCCGAATCTGCACGGCTAGTATTAAATAATGCGTAGGTTGTTCTTTTCAGGGGCACTGCACCTCACGCCCCGTTCCGCCCGGGTATAATCAACCCAAGCGCGGAACGCACATTTTATTTAATTCATTTTTCAACCATGCACTATACTGCATCTACTAATCACAAAAGCTCTAGCCAAACAGCTACGAGAAAACACTACGACATATAAGCCGCTCATCCAGCGGCCTCTTGTTCCCGCATTCACGTATAGAAGAAACTCCGTTCAAAGAACCCCGATTAATTAATTAGGAACATAACTCCGTTGGGAGTACATGTAGCACATATCCCTGAGAAGGGGCATATGGCTTTTAATACATTCTGGGCTACTTCCTGCAAGGGTGGGAATGTAAGCTACCCTTGCTCTAGGTGCACCAGGGCACCTGCACCCTCATGATCGATCTATCACGCTATGCCCAGCTATTAAAGGGGGAGCATGTCATGTGGGGGAAGATCATCATGGCTATACACAAGAGCTAAGGCATAGCTTCTCAACAGAGAGCATCTCTCTGCATAGGCATAGCATGGCTAAATTCTTAATGCAACATCCATGGGGGTCCCATTATAGGCAGGGCTTGGCTAAATTCTGAAGGCATCATCCATGGGGGCCATTATGGGCGCACATGCGCGTGGGCCACATGCTAGGCTAAGCCTGACTAATCTACACTACTGGTATATATCCCCTAGTCTGAGGTGGCAGGAGGGGCCTGCCAGGGCTTGTGGTCAACGTGGATGACCGCCCCCCTCCAGTATACCGGCTTCCCCCTTGCGCTCTGCCGGAGCTGAAGGTAGGTCGGCCATAGCTCGCGTCGCCGCTGTTGCTGGGCCAGGGTCAAGTCGTCGTCCAGCGTGAAGCGAGTCTCCGAGAGCTTCTTGCGGCATTTAAGGAACGTTCGCCAGCTTGTCCCCCATGTACTTAAAGGTGAGGAGCACGGGTGCCGGGCCAGCCTTCCCCCGCGCGCGGGGGAGGCGGACAGCCGACATCCGCAGCTCACCAGTGAGTTGCATGGGGGCAAAAATGGCGCGCTTAAATGCCTCGAGAAGGCTCGTGGAGGTCTCACCTGCCGGCTGGTCGAAGTGCTTGACGATGACATTGTGGCTGCGCTTGTTGATGTCGGCCTCCTCGCGAAGGTCGAGGGCTTGTTGCTTGAGTTGTGCCGCGATGGTGGAGGTGGTGGAGGTGCATGGTGTGATGCTTATTAAGCAAGTCCGCCCAGGTGGAGGGAGCATCACCGGCTGGGCCAGCAGGTGCCGGCTGGGCGGCGATGTCCTTCACCGCCCGGGCGGTGAGGCCGGCGGTGTCATGCAAGCACTCAAGGGTGGTGGCGGTGGCGTGAAGGCGTTGGTCGAGGTCGAGGAGCTGGGCTTTGATGTCGGCAGTGGAGGCGGAAATGGCAGTGGAGGTGGAGGCGGCGGCGGTGGAAAGGTGAGGAAGTTCAGTAGCCAGCGTGCCACCCATTGCTGCTACGTCGGCAGCAAGGGGGGTCACGTGCTGCAGGAAGGCTTCCGTGAGGATGGAACGGAGGGTGGGGGCGGAGATGGATGGAGCCCAGATCTCGCCGTCAGAGCGCTGGAGAAGGGACTTGAGGACGGCACACTGGAGTTGGGGGCGGGGGCAGCCGAACAGCATGCTGATGTTGTGCCAGCGGTTGCCGTTGCTGCAGGTGAGGCGATTGATGTCGTGGAGATGGAGGCACAGGTCGTAAAGCGAGCCGTAGTCCCCAAAGAAGATGCAGTGCATAGCATCGTCAGGAGACAGGTTGGTCCAGTCGTGATCATTGACCTGGAAATCATCGACCTGGGGCCGAAAGCGCGGTTCGGAGGGGCGTGAAGACCCTCCTGTTTTGTCGGCTGAGCGGGTGCGTTTAGGGTCAGGCGATGCCGATGGCGAGGCATTTAGCCCGGGAGGTTGCTGGGCGACCACCAGTGCACGACTAGTGTCACCGCTGCCTGCCGGACCTGAGGGCGAAGCTGCAGCCTGAGCTGCAGACGGATTTTCATGGCCGAGCGCATCCACCAAACTGCGTTGCGTCAAAGGGCGTTTGCTCGTCATATATTGCGTTTTAGATTCGGAAAATTATATCAGCATGTGCGTCTTAGAAAGACGAAGCGATAGTGATATTCATGGCTAAATTCGGTGCTCAAACGTGAAAGTTATGAGCTCCGCCGTCAGCCATGGCTACCTCGTGGCTCGTGGCTCGTGGCATCGGCATCCATATGGGCACTAAATCTCTAAGCTAATATAGACACGTATTATATGTACGCGTATCATAGCATGCATGATCAAGACGTAAGCAAATGACTTTACATTTATAAATTCATGATAAAGAAAAACTTACGCATGCTACATACTAGACATACTAGACATAGCTACATCCATCCACCCCATCCCATATTCATTTCCCTGAGGACTTATGCTCACGTGACGCAGATACGTGTAAATTAATGTTAATGCTACATACCACCCTCTTCGAGGACACTGAGCACGTGCAGACATGGCTTGACTGCCTGGCTCTCGAGGCCCGTGCAGTGGGGCTTGAGGTCAGCAAGAAGACAGAGGCCCTGGCGGTTGGGCTCACCAACTCACCGCCGCCCCTCTATCTCCTAGACGGTTCTAGAATCCTGTATCGGGACCGCGTTAAGCTGCTGGGCAGCCTGCTCCCCAGCTGCGAGGTTGATGTGGACCATCGCATCTCCCTCGCCTGGCACGCTTTACGCCAGTACCGGGCCCTGTGGCGCAAGCCCCTGGGCAAGATCGAGAAACAGGACCTGTTCAAGGTCCTCGTAGTCCTTCCTGTTCTCACGTATGGAGCCGAGACGTGGACCCTCACCGCCGACCTGGCCCGCAAGCTGGACGGCGCGGTCACCAGCATGCTGCGTTCCATTTTCAGAGTAGGATATGCTGCTCATGTCCGCAATGAGGACCTGTACCAGGGCATGCCCTATATCACCAGCACCATTAAGCAACGACGCCTGCAGCTAGTAGGGCACCTAGCTCGCACCAACCAGGTAGACACCTCACGTGGCCCCCCCGCAGGACTGCGACCAGCCCAGCCTGGCCGGCACCTCCTGACGTGGGCTGGGCCCAGTGATGTTAGACGCCGCAAGGCCCGCACCTTCAAAGAACAGCTAGTAGAGGACATGGGGGGCCTAGGCCTCTCCGTGATTTGGAAGAAGATGATGGACAAGGCCAAGTGGGCCCAGGTCATAGAGGACAACGAGCCCCCCCCAGTGGGGAAGCGCCCGCGTGTGCAAGCCCGTGGGAGGCACGCCAGATAGCTCCCCTAGGGCAGCGTGCGGCTGCCTAGATAGATGTTGTAGTTAGAATGCTGTTAGATAGATGTAGTATGTAGCCAATGTAGATAGATTAGACCGGTAGGACTGTTTGCACCCATCCATCCATCCATCCATCGGGGTTAATGCTCCGTGACTCCCCAACGGGAGCACGAGTCTAATTAATTAATTAATTAATTAATGCTACATACTGACGCAAACAGATTACATGAGCTTCGTAAGGACATGAATATCAACAAAGTTTGCTTGGCATTCAAAAATTAACTCGGAGATTTTTCTTGAAATCTCAACACCACACCCAGATCCACATTTGCTTAGTTATTGTTGACGTGATGTACATGGCATGCACTTCAACACACGTTGGCCTCTTCGAATTCCTTCCCACATGGGCATCAAAATATGCTGAACGCAAAAAAAAAATCTGCACAGCCTAGTATATTCTTTGCTGTGATGGGTGCATCAACCACAAGCAACCGGAACAACACCAACACCAAGCAGGCCAAATATACATGGCGTTAACCCTGACACAACAGGAAAGAAAAGGAGGGCATGGACAGGGAGCTCTTCGGCATTTACCGCTAAGACTTGCATTCAGTCTGGACTCCGGCATCCTGTCACTGAGGCATCTCTGTTTTAACACCATCTCACTGGAGCTAGGTCCCCGCCATATTCGGGCAGAGGCCATCAAACCCACCACCCATCCAGCGACTCTGAGACTCCTTAAAAGCAGACTTGCAACTTGAGCAAGCTGCTGAAAACAGCATTTACAAACCTTGCTTCTGGATGCACGCCTAGCCACCGACAACCCACTGATCCAGGTTTGGGCAGATTTCTTAGCATCCGCAACAATCTGCATGCAGCGCAGCCGGCCCACTGCCACCATTCATCAAATTGCCCCTTTCCCAGCCCGATAAAAGCTTTCATCTTTAAATGCCCACATAAACTGGTATTCCACTCTCTCAATGCAGTCACTGGGTCATCGCTGGTTCAACCCCTGGTTACAACACGCCAGCACATTAATTTACAAGCATAGCTCAGTCTACCCATTCTACCGTCGCAGGCTACAGCGGGCAGACCTTGCATGCCAGGAACGTATACAAAGCACCTCATGCCAGGAGTGCATACCATGGGCACACCCATCGTTTGCCAATTCCACGCCAATGCCCTAAAAGTGGCAGCCCCTCCGCACATGAATTCCAGGCAAAAACGAAAGCGCTAGAAAGAGCACACCCTGTGCCCAGTCAACCGTTACACTGAAAACCGGGCACGCCTTGTGTGTATAAGAATCCCGCAAGGATCCTCCACAGAGAAAAAAGACGACAGCACTATATCATGCCAGCACCCTTCTCGGAGCAACCCCCTTTAAATGCCCTAAAAAGGGCACACCTTGCGTGCAATGTCCACCAGAAACGATGGCACAGTCTGCGGGCCGCGCCCAAACTGCCTGATAACCCCCAGCGTGCCCTCCTCCCCCCACAGGGTGCCCAGCAGCTCCTCCATGAGGATGTCCTGCTGGCCCCGGAACGGGTCGGACAGGATGAAGTCGGTGTGCGACTTGCCCGGCAGCAGCTTGAGCCGCACGTCCGTCAGCCCGGCCTCCTGGATCGCCGTCGCAAATGCCACGCTGGACGCGTAGGGGATGGAGTGGTCCGCCATCCCATGCAGGAGCAGGATGGGCGGGAGGCGGGTGGATGCGGCCGCGCGGAAGTGGGGTAACCGGCACGTCTGCGGTTTCAAGCAAGGCGAGATGAAGCAGAAAGCGGTGGAATTGATTAGAAAACTTGGATGCTGGGTGAAAGGCTAAGGGGACGAGAAAAGCTGCACTGCACGCCAAAAACCTCGCATCCCATAAGACATGATGTTTGAGAAACTTCCATCTCATGGAACAATAAATACATTTCTTACCTGCTCCAACCACAGACAACCAAACCCAGCTGCGTAACAATTTGTTCCTGGGCAGCTGGCATTCAGCTTAAAGAGAGGTTCAGCTCGCCAAGACTTGGCACAAGGCAGACTCAACTTGTGAGATTGGCTGATAGAGAATCTGGCTCAAGACATCCTCACAGAAGACCGACCGCAAGCCGACCCCCATCTCATGCACCTAGAGCCCATATTGCACGCACTCAAGAGGCCCTATCGCGCTTACAATATGACACACACATAGATGCCCCATCTCATGCACCTAGAGCCCATATTGCACGCACTCAAGAGGCCCTATCGCGCTTACAATATGACACACACAGAGATGCCCCATCTCATGCACCTAGAGCCCATATTGCACGCACTCAGAGGCCCTATCGCGCTTACAACATGACACACACATAGATGCCCCATCTCATGCACCTAGAGCCCATATTGCACGCACTCAAGAGGCCCTATTGTGCTTACAATATGACACACACATAGATGCCCCATCTCATGCACCTAGAGCCCACATTGCACGCACTCAAGAGGCCCTATCGCGCTTACAATATGACACACACCTAGATCCCCCAGCTTATGCGGCTAGAGGCCACATTGTGCGCATGCAGAGCACTTAATGCACGCATGTAGGCCCCCTAGTGTGGTCATGTACAGCCCCTGGAGCACCCACGTAGAGCCCCAGTAGCACACACCTGTGTGGGCGAGAACTTTGGCAGAGCCTCCTCCATGATGGATCGGAAGATGGAGCGGTACAGCCCCCGCTGGTGGAAGTGCTCCACCAGCTCCTCCATGTCATAGCCCCCCGACACCCCAACCCAGCCCACCAATGTTGCTGGCGCCCACTGGTCGCAGTTGCCGCTGCTGGCAGACTTGGCGGGATCGCCGCCCTCTGCGTGGCTGCTGCGGGCGCTGCTGCCTTCCGACACCGAGTCTTCCTTATCCCGACACTCGGGGCCATTCTTGGTTTCACTACTGTTATTCACTCTACGATTAGTGTCACGGCTACCGCTGCTATAGTTGTTGATGACGACCCCATTCATGTTACCGCTATCATTAGTCGGGGTCTCCTGCAGCACGCCAGGTGGCATGTCCTTGTGCAGCGCCCAGGCGGCCGTTGCCACTACCTTATGGCTAGCTGCCACGTCGGGCACCGGCGCTTGGCCACCAGATAACTTGTCCCCGGTTGCGGGACAGGTGGAACAGCCGCCATGTGTTGCGTGGAAAGGTGCCGGCCCTGGCTCGCTGGCGTCGCATCCGCACATGTGCTGCGGCGGTCCATCTGTACTGCCACACATGTGACAATCTCCACCATTCTGCTGGCGATAGCCGCAGATGTTGCTCGTTGGGGGGCAAGCTTGACCCAGGGCATCCATCGGCAGGGTGGGGCAGAGCATGCCCGTGCCCATGGTTGATGGGATGTCGATGGCCGCGGTTCTATCACTGCCCGCTGCTGTACAGGTCACTGAGGCAGTCGCGTGGTCAGCTCTCATGCCGTCGCGCACGGCCTGGTTGAATAGCACGCATGCGGACAGGTGGGCGCCGGCCGACTGGCCCACGACGAGCACCTGCGGGGAGTCACGCCGTGGGACAGTTTCCGAAAAAACACACTGAAATTTGGTTCTGTACCAGAAATAGGTATGTGACGCGCGTGCGTGGGTGCACAAGGGCATGGGGCTGTAAGGACACCAGGGAGTGCCAGGTACACTGGGCCCGAACCGGCGACCACCACAATACCGTGCTGGAAGTGCTGATGGATAATCCGATTTTCGAAGGTGTGTATGCTATAGGCACCTGCATAAGAGCGACAGGCGATTACCCTGAACATACCCTGTTGGGATCCCCTCCGTAAAGTCGGATGTTCTGGAGAACCCAGCCAATGCCCTGTGTGATGTCATTAACCATGTCGCTCGCCACTCCCTGCAGGTGGGTTGCCACACAAAACCAAGGCGCCCATGAAGAAAAAGGCCAGGTTGAGGAAACCTTCCAAAGACGCACCAGCGGAAGAAAAGCAGACAGCAGATACACATAATTTCAACAGGCCTCCCACCCAGACCCCCATCTGTTACCAGTCCCTGATAGTTTTTCTTGGGACCTTGGGGGTTAAGTGCGTAGGGGGACCAACAGGCATGCAGCCACCGGCCAAGAAACAAAGTAGAGCAGCCATGGTGTACTTTGGAAAAGATAAAGTAAAAAGAAGCCGTACAACCGATCTACCTGGTTAGGCAAGCTGTTACCTACCTGAAAAGTGAGAAGCCTGTGTCCCCTCCCTGTAAATTTCACCCTTCCAACTTGTATTTTAACACCATCAAGCATTAGAAAATACCGGAGATGCGTGTATTTAGAGTTTAACGGAGATAAGTGTGCCACAACTTGGTTCACCAATGCCCAGCACGCATCACCCACATTTAACTAGTAGCATCCTGGCAACATTGCAAAAACTGTACTCTCATGGTAGCAACACTAAGTCTCCCCCCCACTCCACTCAAACGTTTACGATGCTACCCCGTTTCTCAGAAACAGCAATTCAAACTAACCGCGTGAATCCAGATTAATCCATCGACCCACGCACAAGATGGCCAACAAAAAAGCTGGCTGCCGGACATCGCCCATGGCCCACTACAGCTTCGCAAGACAGCCACCCAGGTGCTTAGCTTGTACAGCACACATGTTGCCTTCTTCTGTCCCCGCACACCTGCGGGAAGTTGCGGTAATCCAGGCACACCGCCAGCACGCCGCGGCGCGCGAGCCGCTGGCCCAGAAGTGCGCCCCAGGCCTTGTAGCCGATGATCCAGGCGCCGCCCGTGACGTAGACCACGACCGGGATGAGCGGGCGCTCCCTGGCCCCACTCTTGCCGCCCCTGGCAGGTGTATGGACAAAAATTTGTTCGCGCAGCATGGAGTTAGCAAAGCAGATGACAGCTACGGATGACAGGCATTTGGAAGTTGGGAAGAATCGCGAGGCTGAGCGCTGCGAAGCGGCCACACGATGTCACACGATGACATGCTGTCCAGCCATTCAGCAAAAAGGAGACAGCCAAAATCAGACGCGTGCTCACAAGCCACACACTTGACCACTCTGGATCATTATTGCCTGGACGCTAGCCAGCCCAGCAGCAAGACAGCCCGCCTGCATGTCTGCCTATGTGCCGGCCTGCAGGGTGCCCACCGATCCCACCACCGGCCGACACATCCTTAACCCTGCACGCGCTCCAGTGTGAACTGGGAAGGCCCACCAATCCTCCATGCCCCATGGGGCTGCCCGTCCTCTCAATTTCCTTCTCACCTCGGTAATTCCCCACAGTAGAAGTTCCTGTCGAATCCCCAATGTTCCTAATCCTCTCCCTCCCAGCCCACACACCATACAACCAGACGTAAGAAACCTCTCGGTAGAGTCGACACTGCTGCAGCCACAACTGGGGGGTGGCCCCATTGACATCACATTACACTATGGCATATTGACCACTAAACAACCCTTAATAGATAGACCAATACCCCGACCGATACCCCTGAGCAATTACCCTGAGCAATTACCCCTGAGCAATAACCCACCCGGTAACACTGTCGTCGCTGCTGCAAGGAGACAAATCCCCTGCGCCCGCCCCCGCAGACCCAGAGCCCCCCAGCCAGCTGGACAGGCGCAAGGACGGCCACGAGAGAGCCCTCAGGAGTGATTCGGGGCGGCGCAGGGTGCCCCCCCCCCTGCCGCCATCACCGGTGCCGGCATCCGCTGCGAATCCGCCACCAGCTTCCGAGGCTCCCTTGCCACCCGCGTTGTCAGAATCATTCATCAGGGCAGAGCCACCGGCATCAGCGTCCACGTCAGCATTGCCCTGCGCGGACACAGACCGCCGCATGACGCCACTTGTCGCGCCGCCACATGTCGATGTCGTGCCGCACTCATACCGTTGCACGCATGCACCATCCGTGGAAGCGTCGAAGTCAGCAACGCAGTCCAAGCTGGCGACCATGCTTGGCCTCTGCTGGCATTCCTTGTCGTCGCTCGTTTTGCGGCAAGCACAGTAGCAGGGCCAGGCGACTGGGTTGCCGTCCTGTGCGACCACGCTGCCATCCTGCATGACATCCCTCCTCTTGGGGACCTTCACATGAAGCCCCCTCAGTCCGCTGCCCGGCGCCCCCTGCAAATACTCGCAACCCTTGTCACGGCAGCATCCACCACCACCAGCGCAACCCTGCCCGCTCGATCCCGCCGCTGCTCTGCTGCCACAGACCGCCACCATGCCGGCTTCTTGGCCGTGGCAGGTGCCGGGCGACAGCTCCAGTGGGAGCGCCTCCCCACCGCCGATGCTCTCCAGGAGCGAGGGGACATCAAATGGCTGGGATGGCCGTGGGCCGTCCAAGCTCGCACGCCCAGAGATCAAGGGCTCAGGGACACCCACACCTGCATTCGAGTGCAGCCGGCATGAGGGACACTGCAGGCCCCTGGTGTTCCCTGTGCTGGTGGCCATGGGGCCATCGCCGTTGAGGGCAGCGATGTCACCGATGACGTCATCGCGGGTCCCCGCAGGGGCACTGCTACGAGGTGGCGACCGGCGGGGGGGGCGCGTGGTGGGGGCGGCTGCCACGCCTGCAGGGTGCGGCAGGTATATGTCGAGACGGTTGCGGGGGTACTTGCCGTAGACCACCGACTTGATCACACGTCGCGAGAAGATGTAGAAGATGCCGACCTGCCGGGGTTGGGGCATGGGCGAGAGCAGGGCGGGAGAGAGCAGGAATTGTGCAGTCGAGGGGCGGGAGGATCAGGGGGGAGCACCTACAAAGCGATCCACCACAGAACAAGGCAGCTTAAGATGAAAGAAGGTAAGGTCACAAGGGAATGAAGGGTGTTGTTGGCAGTTCACGCCAGGGCAAAGATTGGAGTTCGCAGGCATCGAGGGGGTGGCAGCTTAAGATGGAGAAAGCCTTAAGAGTTGCGGATGAAGCATGAAAGGAGCAGAGATGGATATCTACTGGCTAATTATGGCTTTCACAAATGGTTCTGGTAACCGCGTGGTATGGGGTTTTATAACCGCGGCATGTGACAACCTTCAACCACGCCCTGATCAGGGTTTTGATACACGCGAGTGCCAAAGATAGCATGTGTGCATGCCTGCCCTGGCTGCAACACCAGCCGACCCGAAGACTGTACCTGTGCAAAGCCGGGCAGCAGTAGCATGGAGAATAGGATCAGTCGCAGCAGCTTGCTGATCCATTTATAGCCCACGCCCAGATATCCCAGCAGCTTGACCGCCAGGCGGGAGAGCAGCAGCGTCTGCTCCGCAACGTGCTTCGAGCCCCTGGCAAAGTCGACCGCCTGGTTTGGGGAAAGGAAACACCGAATATCAAAGGAACGGGAATGCAAGTGGCTTGGATTGGTCACTCGACAGTAGAGCCTGCTTACCTTGTTACCCAAAAGAACCTTTGATTTTTCATTCCTTGATACACCTCGCCTACGCACGCTTGTTTCCCGTTAACAAAACATAATCCTTGTTCGAATGCCATCCATCCTTAAAAAGGTTTTTTGTGCGCTAGCTATGATCAAATTATCAAACGGCACACCTAATATGATATGTATCCTTGTTAAAGCGTGAACACCGGACAAGGTCTGTCATACAGCATATTTCCTTTTATTACAAAAACCATTCTTACTGCAGGTGGCAAATTGTCCTTGCAAACTGGCATGCGCACACAATGTGTCGCACTAAAATATCGGACATCAAACCACACCAGCCAAAAATGGGAATCGCGTTCGAAAAGGCTGTAGTAGACAAGGCTCCAATGTCCAAACTTAAAAGACATTGAAAGCGGCAGGAGCTGGAAACCGAAAAGTAACTGCGATGCAGGCATGTGGTAATGAACAGAAGTGGTTCAATGAAAAAAGGATGAACGGTGACACAAAAAATGAACTTCGAATTCGTGGAGCCCCGATGCTCGCGTCCAGTTTCATGACGCTGATGTTGACGAAGGTGAAATTACAGCGAAAACCTCGCCCGTGTCTACAATAATATAAGCACCTCGAATATTTGCTTCTAGGCAGGGCTTCACTACGCATGCGCATGGTAGCTTATTTTTGTCTGGGAAGTAAACGAAATCTGCATTCAAGCTCGTGCGTCAGCAATGGCAAAACTAGGTGCAGGTGCATGGTGGCATTAAATAAACGCATAACGGAAACATAAGCATTCTTATAGAAGTCCGCACCGTTTGCCGGGGTGACAGCAGATGTTGCCGATCATCGTGGCGATGTCTTTCAGAGTGTGAATGCACGTGCCGAAATCTTGCGGGATGCGTTATGCCCGGCTTCCAATGCCCCTCCATTTCCTAGCTGCTTGCTGGATTCGACCGAAAGCTCCTGGAGACAGGATAAAAGCAGCTTCTTGCAGGCCTCCCCTGCGGGAGGAGTAAGCTGCCTAAAGTATTGGCATCATCCTAGCCCCGCCCCGATCAATTGCGTTACGTCGGCCATCTCAAGCTCTCATTTTGCGAATTGCGACCATAGAAGTTGAAAAATCACTGCTTATATCTCCCGCCGTCCTCGGTCCTTTTGCTCAATTTGCTGGCGATTGATTACAATGACCGGTGGCAACAGAGTGACAACACTGCGAAATGGAGTGGCAACAACAACTGACGAACGTCCCTCCTGTAAGGCTTCTCGATTGGTCGACGCTCCACAAAGCAAGCTGATTAGAATGCATTTCGATGTTACTAAAAATGGCCGGCGTGGGAAATATACTGAACTGCACTGAACTGAGATGCGCAGATTGCAGGCACCACGTGGCATCCGGCTTGGGGTTTCACTTGGCACAGTGGCGGGCGAGCATTCCAATTTGCAGGGCATGGCTGGATTGAAGACACGCATGGCTGGACTGAAGACACGCAGTCCGCCATTGCAGCAAAGTCGTCTCGACCTCAGTCTTCAAGCGTGACGCAGCCGAAAACGATTGAAAGCCGACTGATTCTCTGCGCGGGCGGTCGATATGAGCGTAATTTTTTGTCTGTCCAGCAACCACACGATATCCTAATTGTGTAGCAAGCAATTTCTCGAATATACTGCCACAGGACCAACAGCAACCATGGCGTCGCCCTTCGTAGTCGGCCCACGGGCATCATCCGTGTGCAACCAGCCGGCTTCCGTCTTGCGTATTCCTTTCCACGCCGGCTCTGATTCCTGCCCTCAAGCAAGTCGGCTGTCCACGCGCGGTGGTCAGCAATGCTCAGACTTGGCTTCCTCGTCACCTGCATCGTTTATCAGTAACAAGCGCTCGCCCCGAGCCTTAGCCTGCAAGGCAATCATGTCGACGCCGACCCACGACGTTCTTGGATCAAGGCCATCACGAAATATGGTAAGACCTTGTTTGCTTGTCTGCGAATCTGATGTGATTGAGCAAGTTCACAGGTATCTAGTGTCAGGATTTGGTCATGTCATATGTGCCAGAAACATTGTTCTCTGCCGCTTGCGTAGTCCCTGGTACCAGCTCTGACCCAGCTGTTGGGCAAAGCCATTTGTAGGCACGCTATTCGGGACAGTGTTTGCGTTCCGTCATAGTGGCTCCCGTATTCCTGTTTCGTTTTCTCAGGAGACCAGGGAGGCTGCATAAGATGGGGAAGAATGGATGGGCTGCATAGGATGGCGCGTGAGGCTTTTGAAATCCGAAAGTGAATTTGTAACAGAATGGTAGCGCTTCTCACAACCCCAACAATAATTTTTTTTGTGACTTTTGCTGATGACTGGCCGTCGAGTATTGGTTGTAGTGGTACAAGTCACCCAGGGTTCCTGAGCAATGCTAGTTTATTGACAGGCTATCATATCAAGAGGCCATCTTACGGGGCTATCCTGTTAAGGTAACACATCGAATACCGAGCACATCTTGGCATCCTGCCTGCTTGTGAGGAGAGCTCTTGTTCCCCTGTCGGGCATTGCCTTTTGTGGCAGAATCAAGGCCATAGCCACCCATGCATTGTATTTCGATTGTTTGCCTGCGTATGACCACGGGCATGCCGTTCCTGTCTGCATGGCCTTGTGGTGGGCTCTTGACATGGGCAAAGCATTCAATTTGCCAATCTACTTATCCGGCATCCTTGTCCTGGACCCTCTCTCTGCTCTGACTGCCACCCTCATTTTTGAACCTGCTATCCAGGTCCAGCTAGCCTGGAATCAAGGCATGAGCAAGAGCAAGGGGCATTCCCGGCATACCCACAGGGTACCCGCGGCCTCTGCCATCCGTAACGAGCAGCCGGACGGCTCGCCCGCGGACGCTCAGGGCGGGGCATGGCGAGAGACAGCGCAGGTTGGTGGCTCAACAGGGCTGTTTGGCATCGCGTTGGCATCGTGCTGGCCTTGGCAAGTATGGGCTGCTGTTTGCTCGCGGCAATTGTGGGATGCTGCCTGACCTTGGCAACTATGGGCTGCTACCTGAGTTGGAAATTATGGGCTGCTTCCTGACCTTGGAAATTATGGGGTGCTACCTGACCATGGAAATGATGGGCTGCTACCTGGCCTTGGCAGTTATGGGATGCTACCGACTGTTCTTGCCCACACTTAAAATGAATTCGAGCATTATGATATGAGATGATGATTCGCGATGATAAGTTCACAGACTCAGAGCCAAGCCCCCAGCTTCTTGTCCAGCACAACCAGAGCCATTGCCATCAAAGTAGCAACAACCGTTGGAACGCCGCAACACAATGCTGGCTTTTGGATCATCATCGTCTGTCAGGTGGCTGGCCTATCTCACGGCATTAGGCACGGGCGTAAGCCCAGTCGGAACGCAAATCACAAGCACTCTTCCACCTGTCACTCCTGACGGCAGTACCCTGAATGACAGTCCGTACCACGCTACTGGACCACTGTGCGGCCAAAGTACAGAACGTAACTCGAAAGGCGTAGCCCAAATGGCTTAGCTTAAAATTGGCATATCTCACACATGCCAAAATTCACTCAAACCCCGAAATGGTCGATTCCCAACGCGCCAAATTAAGGCAAACGCCTCCACCTAGAAAACCACTAAGTACTGGCACGCAGTTAACAAATTATTCTCATGTGACTGCGAGTACACCTAGAATATAACATCAGCCGATTTTTCTTGAGCAGTCATACATCTCAATCAGCCTCAGCTCGAGAGCCACCTGTTTGCCCAATTTAACGTTCTTTGTGGCCCACATGTGGCGCACATGGATTGTATGCGCATGCAGGGCACTATTCCTAACACCACGGGCAGAGACGCAAGCCCTTTGTATGGCGGAGAGAAAGAAGAAGCATTGCCCGACGGCCAGTTTGCAATGGCCGTGGAGGGAGCTGGGCCATTGACCGTGCTCAACTACAAGTGGCCCTTCCAGGTCGGCACCTCCCAGGACACCCAGCCTGGCAGCAACGTGGTGGGCGCTGGGAAGCTGGATACTAGTGTGGGAGAGGCGAGCCAGGGTTCTCAAAAGGACGCGTCCTTTTTCAAGCGCCTGCCTGGATGGCTGGTGTTTGACATCTTCTTCATCCTATTCATTGTGTCAGGTGTGGTCGCTGCCAGCCTGATCACGTCCCAGTCCCCACTGACGTCATCCCTCAATTTCTCGTTTGAGACGTGGAGCACCCTGGAAGCGCCTTGACCCTTTTCCTTTGTCAAGTGTGTGAGCATGGTGGGGTGCATGGAAGTGAGCACTTGAGTGCATGCACAAAGCCCGCCACGTCGGGCGTTTTTTTTCCTCTTCGTCATGTGTGGCGCCAGGTGCTTTGATGCCATGGTTAGCTATGCCAAGGGTTTGTGAATCCACATGCGGCGCTTTGAAGCGAGGGGAGAACCAACCCATGCATTGACTTAACAAGACGAACTGTATATACAGACGCCTTCTGCTTGAGGGATGCTAGTCATCATCTTCTGGATTCTTTTGTGTGCCTGCCATTGTATATAACGCTGTGGAGTTTGGGCAAGTGTGTGCAAGTCTTTGGCAAGAGAAACATTTATTTTACATTTTTGTGTAGCTGAAAAGAGGCCTCCCTACGTCCCCTACACCACTCTAAGTACTGACTATCATTCACATTGCGCCACGCAGGCCTGCCGGCTGGCGCAGGTCCAAGGTGTACTGACTGCCCATCACAGTCGCGCCACGCCTGGCGGCTGGCGCAGGTAACAAGGTCTAGTGACGTACGTTAGAAGCTACCTAGGCCTGTGCACACTCCGGAACCACACTCAGCCTCGGCACAAAAAGGGCCGGCCGGTGCAGTACCCTCGTGACAAGCGCTAGTCTTACGCTACCTACGGCAGGTCGGTCCCCTTTGAGCCCGTCCACGCGTCATATATAAAATGAGCGTAGCTCAACAAAGCTAGTCAGTCATTACGTTAGCCATGCCATGTTTCCAAACGTCCAAGGACTGCACACGGTGCACAGGCGAAAATCCGGAGGACTGTACTTTCAAATGTGCGGCGGGAACCAACAGCCCGCGCATGCCAGTAAAGCATGTCGTTTGATATGTTGCACATCGCCGCACGCGCGGACCCTGCGAGTTGCGTGAAGCAGTAGTACCGCGATCCTGAAACACGGGCATTACCTAGGAAACATTGCACGTAACAATGCCTAATAAGTAAAGAAGAAGACCGAGGCCCTGGCGGTCGGGCTCACTCAGCCACCGCCGGACCTCTTTTTCCTCGATGGCTCTCGAGTCCAGTACTGGGCCCGCGTCAAGTTGCTGGGTATAGCCATGGTTACTCCCCAGCTGCGAGGCCGATGTGGACCACCGTATCTCCCTCGCGTGGCACGCTTTACGCCAATACCGGGCCCTGTGGCGCAAGCCCTTGGGCAAGCTAGAGAAACAGGACCTGTTCAAGGTCCTGGTCCTCCCTGTTCTCACGTACGGGGCCGAGACGTGGACCCTCACCGCCGACCTTGCCAGAAAGCTGGACGGCGCGGTCACCAACATGCTGCAGTCAATTTTTCGTGTAGGATCGATACGCTGCTCACGTCCGCAGTGAGGACTTGTACCTCGGCATGCCATATATTACCAGCACCATTAAGCACTGAGGATATGGGAAAAAATGGCTGACGGCGGTATGGCTGACGGCGGAGCTCAGATCTTTTGCGTCTGAGCCCCAAATTTGGTCAGACCACTTGCATTCGATGCGCCTTTTTAAGACGCACTTGCCAGTATAATCGGTTAGGGCTGACACGCAGTATCGACAAAGGTACGCACGTGACAAGTAGCTATAGATGACAACTCCAAAAGCAAAACGAGGCCGCTGGAAAAGGAGCTGGCACAGCTTCCCAGCGCCCAGCCCAACCCTCTCGCCCTCGCCATTGTCCAGCCGCCTGGCTTACCCGCCCAACCATCGCCCATCGCATCGCCTGAGCCCAAGAAACCCTGCCACGATCACAAATGGCGCCACTTCTTGCCCGGCGGCAAACTGTTCTCACTCCTCGAGTGGCAAGAGTTGTCGCCGCAGGAATGCGTCGAGGTCCTCCAGTTCCTCGCACAGGAACGGAAGCTCTTCGTGCCCCAGAAGGGGGGGGCGGCTATCGACTACCGCGACACGTCCTGGCTCTACACTTATTCCGAACCACGCCAACGCCTGTTTATCTTGACCAGCTACTACCAGTGCAGCTTCGGCGACATCTTCCGAGCGCTCAGCACCCCAGCTCCCGCGCAGCCGGCAGCCCCATCAGCTCCCTCCCTCTGCAAGGATGACATCCGCGCGGCAGTGCTGGAGGAGCACGTGACCTGGCCGCTGGCCGCGAGACGCCAGGACACGATCGCTGAACACCACGCTCAACACGGTGGAGGCCCGGGTCTCCAATGTGAAAACCAAGGTCGTCCACAAGCTACAACCCCAGTTCACGGTGCTTCACACCGCAGCGCAAGCTTCGGAAACGCATGCTGCACTTGTCTCTCGCCTTGACCAGGTGTCCAGAGGGCATGCAAGTGCGCCGTGCTCATGAAGAAGCTTGAAGCCATCACCGCCCACACCGAGGCCCTGGCCACACAGGTCCCAAAGATAGCGGAGCAGACGGCCACCATCGCATCCCAGCCACCCCGGCAGGTTGCTGGCGACCTCCCGCCGCTCTCCTACGCGGACCTGCTGCGGTCAGCGACCGCCTCAACCACCGACGCCATCGCCACGAAGCTCCAGGAGCTGGAGGACCACAGGCAGGCCAGCCAACGGGAGGCCGGACCGACCGCGCTCGCCGCGAGTGCCGAGCCGCGGTGCTGCGTCGTTTCCCCCAGAAGCCAGGTGAGACGTCAACCAGTCCCATGCCGACGAGCTCAAGGACCAGCTCCTTACCCTAATGGGCCTGGTAGGTGAGGTAGAACTGCGTGGGTGCCACCGCCTTCCCCACTCACGGGACAAGGCGTCTCCCCCACCAGTCCAGCTCACCTACCCGTCCTGTGAGGACAAGCAGCGGTTCCTCTCTCGTCGCAAGCGGTTGCACGACCTGATCACCTGGACGCTGGACGACGACCTGACCCCCGCTCAGCAACAGCAGCGACGCGACCTGTGGCCGGAATACCTCCGCCACAAGCAAGACCCCCAAAAGCCCAAGGTGTACTGGAGGGGCGGGGACCTGATGATCAACCACAAGATGTGGACGCCCCCTGCGGGCTAGAATAGCTAATAGCCCTTGCTTGTATCCATTGGTAGTCACTGCCGCTATGGCAGCCTTGCATGCTTAGAATGTTTGCCTAGCTGTGCACCAACATACCTAGTCACGTGCACCGCTAACGCACGGTACACAACCAGCCATGCATAGCCTTAGCGTAGTCCTTGTACAGCCATGCTACGTCCTGGCTATGCTCAGATTACTTGCCACGCTCCTTGTTATGCCATGCTCACATGGGTCTTATTGCACCCGCATATCGCCGGATCGTTTAGCGGGTCCGATTGCAGCTGTGGCATGCCTTTGGCATGAAGGAGAATGGGGGTCTCTGCCCTTTCTCGTGTTGTGCACACACAGGGATTAAAAGCACTTCGGTGCTCCGTGACTCCCCAACGGGAGCACGAGTTTGATTAACATTAATTAATTAATTAAGCAGCGGCGCCTGCAGCTAGTAGGGCACTTAGCTCGCACCAACCAGGTAGACACATCACGTGGGCCTCCTGCAGGACTGTGCCCCGCTCAGCTTGGCAGGCACCTCCTCACGTGGGCCGGGCCCCGTGTCGCGTTTGCGTGCCATTAAATCCTAGGCTATCACTTGGAAGCCATATCCATAGCAATAGAGTACTCATGTGTGTGATCCACTATATTAAAGTAAGTGAAAATGATAGGTGTGGTCCTTGACGGCATCACCACCTTCATGACAGGCAGCGCAGCCAGCCGATTATATTATGAAGATTGCAATAATGATTTATGATGAAAGCAATGCCCAAACCATTCATTGCATGACATTTGATAAATTACAATGAATGCCGAGTTGTGCTGGGCACCGCAACTGTAAGAGTAACTATCCTTGAGACCCATCGAAATCACCACAGACCTACCATGACGCCAAGTGCTGTGGCGCAACAGTGTTTACTTACGTCATAATCTATATCAACTGTGTAACTCTGCGCTTATGTCCCAGTTACTGGCACACTGGCCAACGACGAACCGGCGGGGCCCTTTCGCAGGACTGTTCCCGGGTCAGCAGAACGTTTCTCGTCCACAATGCCAACAACATCCCAGCCGGATCAAACCACTGTCAATCCTATCAACCATCGTCATGGCAATGACATGCAACCACTCACGGGGGCTGATCCGGGCTGTTCGAGAAGTTTAACCCCATGAACACAACAAACTAGTTGTGAGGGAGAGAAACGAGCGAACAACGACCACCATGGCCGCTGCCGTGCTCCTAAATACCTCCAAAAATCCCGGCATCCATGCGCTGTCGCATTCGCCAGCAAGCCGCCTGACGTGCAGTTAGACTGCCAGCAAAATGCTGAGCAAGTCTGTTCGACAGCCACGTGCGAGCCAGCACACCGCACTGTCAGTACGATCTGCGTATCTAGCTTTGTCATATGGACTGAACATCAATGCGTCTGGACAATACAAAAGATTCGTAACTGCCAAATGTCATGCACCGGAATATTGCGCAAGCCACCAAGGCTTTGCGCCCCAAAGTCTTGCGCCTGAACCTAAGCCAGGTCACCTAAGACTGCCACTCTAGAAATTCAGGCCTTTCCGGCGCGGCGCTCCACACCAGCCCAAAGGAACAAAGCCTGCGGCCTACTGAATCGGAACCAACCAAACGTCGGTAACTTTTCCGATTATGGCAACCGCGTAAGTTCTTGAGTGCACGGACGTAAATGATCACCGACGTGACACCCGCAATGCTAGGCGCCGCAAGGCCCGCACCTTCAAAGAACAGCTCGTAGAGGACATGGGGGGGCTAGGCCTCTCCGTGATTTGGAACAAGATGATGGACAAGGCCAAGTGGGCCCAGGTCATAGAGGACAACGAACCCCCTCCCGTGGGTAAGCGCCCGCGTGTTTGTGCACAAACGCGGGAAGCACGCTAGACAAGACCCCTAGGGTAGAGGGCACCATAGATATAGAGTTGGCTTGATGTTGTAGATAGATTATCTAGACCGGTAGTCCTGATTGCGTGTACCCATCCATCCATCCATCCATCCATCCATGAAGGTTCATGCTCCGTGACTCCCCAACGGGAGCACGAGAGCACGAGTTTAATTAATTAATAGAAGTAAATAAACCAATGCACACGCATCACACGTCGCCGCACGCGACCTTGCGCAGCGGCTCGTAATACTTGTCCATCAGCTCGGGTTCAAACTCCGCCAGTATCGTCTCGCGCAGCGCCACCGGAACGTGCTCCAGGAACGCACCACGTTGTTCATCACTCATCGAGTGGACCACCCACGCCATGCCCAGGGGCCCTGCCAGCCGGCTGGCCTCGGCGCCGCAGGCGACCTCCAGCTCCACAAACTCTTGCGCGTCCAGGGTGAGCCGGAACATCTGGGGGATGGTGAGCCTGCATGCACGGCCAGGTGTATGTTAATTTCAACTTATTAACATTGTGCGTGTTTGTGTGTGCCGTGTTAGGTAAGGGGATACAGGTTGGCGTTTGTTGCGTGCGGGCAATATCATGCCAGGCAACATCATCATGCCATTGCCATGCAAAGCCAACATCCAAACCCATAAGCAGACGAACCACACATGTGCGGGTTAGCCACATGGCATCCAGCACAAACAGAGGGCAGAGGCCAGCACATCAGGTACTTATGCTCTGAGACATGCGTTCTTGACAAGTGCTCTAAGAAAGGGATTACAAGGAGCCACGGTGATGCAAGGCATGCACTCTGCATGGGAAATGAAAGACCAAGGGGCTTACATGACAGACACACACGGGCACACACAGGCACACAGGCACACACAGGCACACACAGGCACACACAGGCACACACAGGCACACACATTCACACACATTCACACACATTCACACACATTCACACACATTCACACACATTCACACACATTCACACACATTCACACACAGACACACACATTCACACACATTCACACACATTCACACACATTCACACACATTCACACACATTCACACACATTCACACACATTCACACACATTCACACACATTCACACACAGACACACACAGACACACGCAGACACACGCAGACACACACAGGCACACAAAGTGCAACATCAATGGACGCACAAGCAAATGGGATTACCGTATGAACCGTCCTTGGGCATGTGGCCACATCTTCTCATCATCGCTCTCACACGAGGCCCAGCCCCCAGGACCGTGACGCGGTGCCCAGCACACACAAGTCCCACATGACCCAGCCCTGGTGCGTGCCCAGGGGTTTGCAAGGCCCTCATGCACCCCTTTAGACAGCATGAGCATGCCATGTGACCGGCTCCCACTTCCAAGCACCACGAGGGCAGGGACACTGGCCGTCACCCCCTCCAAACCCCTTCACTGGGTGCGCCCAGATGGCACGGTGTGGACCCATTAACTAAGGGGACAATTATCGCGGCGTGCCCAACAATCGCTGGCACAGTCGACTCCACCGCACTCGCCAAACACAGTCCCACTGCACTTGCCATTAGCATATGCGACCTGCAGGCCGAGCCATGGCTCGATACATCACATAGCTCCTGGCAATTGCACTGTGGGACTGTTTTGCAGAGCATCTGAGAGACCAGAGTGGCCCCCAGGGGGGGGGGAGGGAGGTCATGGGAGCTGCTTTTCTGTGTTCCCAAAACCCTGACTCTGGACACATTACATGCAGTTCCACCGCACTTGCCAAAGAACCCCGACTCTGGACGCATTACAGCAGGTCAATGACCACCACGCATGTCCGCCGGGTCGGAATCGACCAAGGCGGTGACACCGGCCGTGTTCTGGCAGGTCCATGCACAGGACAAGCAAGCACTGGAAAGACGGAGAACAGGAGACTCCAATCCAGTTGGCAGCCATTCGCAGGGTCGCAGCACCCCAGCCAGGTCAGCAGGGGTGTGTAGGGGACCGTCGGCAGCATGCTTCGCCATGCCACGGCTCTCTGTGCGCCTTGTCCTGATCCCTTTGCTCGAGGGTTGTTGAGCCTCAATGCCAAGCCTTAATGCCAGCGCTTGCGACGCCTGTGCGGATCATGCAGGTGCGCAACATATACCTTGCCCCCTTGGAATGCACCTTGGATGTGCGACCATGATGCATGGTCGGCATGGCTCTTGCATCCGGAGTCATTCATGCAGTATGTGTGCTTGCGTCTTTTGCCCGTGGGCCATGCTAGTGCACCACGCATGCAGGGGCATTCCTTGCGCAATTAGAGGGCAAAAAATCCTGTCCATCATGCGGCACGTGAACACATGCTGTCCACTGTGCAGGGCGATGGTCCACTGTACAGGGGAACGCCCCACAGGGTTGTGCACGGCTAGCCGGCCAAGCCTTCCCATGATCCAGCATCGCTCCCATCACTATCCTCAGCGGATGCAGAACTAGAGGAAACAGAACAGACATGACAAAGGAAAACGGCAGCGTATGCGATATGCTCGCATGCATATGCATATACGTATTTCCATTCCCCTGTGCCACGCAGCGCCACGTCACTCGTTCCTCCATGGGACCAGGTGGCAGCAGGCACTAAAATCCGGCTTCGCACGTCAATACTACTGATAATAATAAAACATGGCTACCATTATCAGTATCACTGAAAACAGAAACAAACAAAAGGCAAACAACTCCCCCGCCACTCACTCCTCCTTGAGCAGGTGCGGCAGCAGGCACTCGTACACCAAGACCCGCACACGCTCCCTCAGCTCGTCCAGCGCCACCTGGCGCGCCCCCATGTCGCCCCACAGCGTGGCCTCGGCAGCGCTGAACGCCCGCATTGCTCGCCGAACGTCCGCGATCCGGCCAATCAGCTCGTCGTGTTCGGCCTCCAGGTCGTGCCACAGGGGGCTAGAGGAGGCCAACGCGGCTGCCTCGGGGCCGGGCTTGAGGGAGCCGAGGCGAGGGCCGGCGACGCCGGGGATGGGCATGGGAACTTGCATGAGCGCGGGGAAAAGGACGTTGTCTTCCACATCTGTGCGGGCGGGAAAGGAAGTGAAAGCGGAGACAGGGAAGGGAGCAGGAAGAGCAAATCGAAAAGAAAGCGAAAAGGAGAAGGGAAAGGGAAACCAAAAGGAAGAAAGAAAGGGAAAACAAAAGGAAAGGACGGAAAGTATCTCGGGAATATCTTTCAGAAAGGCTGGTGACATGGACCCAATGAAAGAGGGCCTTTGCACAATAGTTCATTTAGTCTATCTATCTTAATCTATCTACAAATGCTGAATCTGCAACAAAAGAGGCAAAGGTGGCATACTTACGAGCATCGCCCTTTTAAACTCTGTACTGGTCATTCTTGAGAAATTGCCGCTAATGCAAATAGCACAACCCCCTAGCCAAAGCCTGAATACCCTTTTGTTCTCTCAGCATTCGTCCCCTGATGCCGACCGTCACCCTACGCCCTCCCCCCTCCCCCTCCCCTCCCCTCCCCTCCCCCTCCCCCTCCCCCCTCCCCCCTCCCCCTCCCCCTCCCCCTCCCCTCCCCCCTCCCCCTCCCCCCTCCCTCCCCCTCCCCCTCCCCCCCTCCCCCCCCCTCCCCTCCCCCCTCCCCCCCCCCCCCCCCCCTCCCCTCCCCCCCCCCTCCCCCTCCCTCCCCCTCCCCCTCCTCCCCCCTCCCCCCCCCCCCTCCCCCCTAAAAATATTAATTTAGTAAAAAAACCCTCCCCCCTACACCCCAGATTAAAAGCAGTTCTTTCAACGGGGTAAAAGATTTTCCTAAGACAACCGGCTACAGCTGCCAAGCGAGCTAACATGGTTGAAGGCGGCAATTATTGAAGGTTTGAAAGACCATGCTATGTGTGTGCACCGGCAGCCTTCTGGATAAACCACGAACCGTGATGCATCTGGATAAACGAGAAGAATTGCTCGAAGAAGGTCATGAGGATGTTGGCATACCGCCCGCCCTTCTCGAGGTCGATCCTGGAGAGAGCTAGCATAAGAGCAGCGCAGTCGTTGCGGAGAGCTGTATGAGCAAGGGTCATGCCATCGGCTGCAACAACAGTTTCTTCAGGAAAAAGCTGCAAGGGCTTTTTCCCATGAAGACTCGGCACAGGCGTAGACGTGCCCGCCTGATCTGATCCCGCCACGTTACCACCGCCATGCCGATGCTGCTGTGAAGTACTTGATGCAGACATTCTCCAACCCGGCGCCGGGCAGGTTGAGACACGTGGACAAACACGCGGCCTGCATGGTAACGGGACGAGAGCGCCAAGACCGACATGCTTGTGGTTACAGCACACGGATGACGCAGACAACGTGGGTGTACAAGATATTATGGTCGCCATGGCAGCCATGCGGACTTGCGAAAGAGACGACTAATCTTTTCACATAATGATTGTGAGCTCCTGATAAAGTTGCCCCGTCGCTTCATGAACGTCGCGTGATTTGACCGCGTGGTGCATTTGACAAAGTCCTGTGAAAGCCTGTGCTGTTGGCGGAAAACATCGCACGAATCAGATGGTACATACGAGTTATGAATGAACGCCACGTTGTGTTTTAGCACCTTGTTCTAAGCACGTGAGGATCGGAGAATCACAGCAGAAAAAGGGCAGAACCGGTGGCGCCTGGCGAGCTCTGGCGAGTGGCGAGTGGCGACTGGCGTGCAAGTAATTCTGCCGTCTCTCGTGCGGTGTGCGTGCTTTCACCTACAGTCATACCCGCGTTACGATTCTTAACACGTCGTCTGTAGCCACACCTATTTTTAGGACTGAGTTCAACTCAGTCCTAAATTTAGGACTGAGATTTGGGGCTTCGTAGAAAATTCGCCCAAGTCGGAATGTTTGTAAAAAAAATTCCCTCAAAATTTATTCAAATACTACGTGAAAAGATCTTTCTTGGACATATTTTTGCGATTTTTTTGGATTTGGTATGAGCGGCTAAATGTACGGTCAAAGAACAGGTGGTAAGGGTACTTTTCCACGTGAAACGTGAGTTCCGGAAATGCACGACCTAGCCATGGCGGCTCGCGCCCATGCATGCAGTTTACGTTTTCCGACGATATAGCTGGCCAAACTCAGGAAATAGATTTTATATATCCTAGAGATGATATAAGTGAACTTTCAGCTCGCGGGGATGCGATTTACTAGGTGTCGGCACCGTTCTTGCTGGAAAAAGCTGCGATCAGGCAGGCCGACGGAATTGATTACTACAACTGCTTTCCGGCGAAATTCGAAGGATTTATAGGTATCTTTCTACCTTTTATCATGCATCGTCATAGAATTGACTTAGTGGCAGTATAGATTTGATGATTTCGACCACTCTGTCACGTCATGGTGTGTGTGCCTCAAAGTGCCACTTTTGCGGGCACCGCCTGGGCCAAGGTAACGCCAGCCATGCAAGGTAAAGCCGGAATATCGTTGTCTCATCGTTTCTTGATGTTCTTACATGAGTTTAAGCTTGCGAGGTGTTGCCAGTTTCGAGTCTTGATGCTCTTTCTTGACCGTTGCCTGCCCCTCTCCAAAACCCCCTTTTGAGATGATGTTGCCAGGCATTTGCCTTGCCCTGGTGTAGTTGTGCAGGTTTTTAGGCGCTGTATGGGTTTAAACACCTTCATAGATGTTAGTTGTTCTTTTGCTACGTTCATACTGCATAATTGTGTGGCCGTGGGCCTCGTCAAGGGTGCTTTCAAGCTTATATGGGTGAGTGAAAGATCTTGGTGGTAAACCACTGTCATCATGTGCCAGAAAGTATGTTGGCCATGCCATGGCAAGGCAAAACAGTTTTATCCATGTCCATTCTTGTTAGAGACACTTGAAATATGCTTAACCTGCCCAATACATTGGTGGTTAACACACACAAAAAAACCTTTCGTGGGTAGGTATCCAAACCCATTCCCTACGTGCTTGCATAGGCTCTAACACATTATAAGGTATAATATAACTGCAATATGATGATGCAAGCATGTTGTCCTATTATGCTGGAAGGGAAATGAGTTGATTGGCATGGTTGGTGGCCACGGTGGTGTGTAGTACGACCGCACTCCCATGCTAGCATTTTGTTACCAAGGCCCAGTCCTATTTATAGGACTGGCAGTGTTTTGCATGTTTCAGGCAGTGCCAGTGGCCGAATCGAGTCCAGTTTTTTGCCACAGTTCAAGAACTCTAATATCTACATGCCTATGATTTTTAATAGTGAATATGGATTTTATTGGATTTTACACACTCGTGCTTCCACAGAAAATTCCAAAATCGCGAGTAAGGGTTGAGAGTCATGTATAATTTTACATGATTTGGTCAACATATGATTTTTTAAGCACATGCCCAAGCATTAGCATGATATTGAGTGCTATGATGCATATCAAACATATGGGGTAAGACGTCCGTCCTATAGTCAGCAAAATTGGTGCGAGAGGTCCCCAGTTCGATTCCGGTCGGATTCATTTGCAGATCGCGTTTTTCCGCGTTTTCCGCGGCCCGGTACTGAACGCAAATGGTTTTCACCTTTGCGGAGTGCCTGATCAAATATACGCTTGGCTGATTTCGATAGTACCGGCTACGCCCCCTTCTACTAAAAAGAAGGATTCAGCCGTGTTCAGCCCGTCTCACGGTGCGAGACTGAACAAGTCTCGCGTGCAGACACGTGTGTAGTACTCCTACACACAGATCTCGAGTGATTTATCTAGTACCAAATCCGAAAGGCTTGCATCACTCCCCGGACAGGAGAACTTTTGCGGATGACTGTAGGTGTAAGTTGGCGATGCCATGGTAACCGGAGACGTCCGTCCTATAGTCAGCAAAATTGGTGCGAGAGGTTCCCAGTTCGATTCCGGTCGGATTCATTTGCAGATCGCGTTTTTCCGCGTTTTCCGCGGCCCGGTACTGAACGCAAATGGTTTTCACCTTTGCGGAGTGCCTGATCAAATATGGGGTAAGGCTTGCATCACTCCCCGGACAGGAGAACTTTTGCGGATGACTGTAGGTGTAAGTTGGCGATGCCATGGTAACCGGAGACGTCCGTCCTATAGTCAGCAAAATTGGTGCGAGAGGTCCCCAGTTCGATTCCGGTCGGATTCATTTGCAGATCGCGTTTTTCCGCGTTTTCCGCGGCCCGGTACTGAACGCAAATGGTTTTCACCTTTGCGGAGTGCCTGATCAAATATGGGGTACCCCCCTACCCTTACCGCCACATGATCTCAAAGATGGTATACTCAGTCCTATTTTTAGGACTGAGTTTCTACAGGGGACGTATAATTTGCCCTAAATGTTTCGCACATTCTTAGGCACAGGCGCCTGGGCCTAGCCGGGCACCTGGCCCGCACAGATCGATCAGGTAGACACATCAGATAGACTAGCTGGCACCAAGCTCGCCCAGCCCGGACGTTTTGTCCTCACCTGGCGTGCCCCAGGCCGCCATCCGTGGACTACTTCTTTCCGTGATAGGCTAGTAGGCATGGACATTTGCTACCCTAGGGGTCCTGTCTAGCGTGCTTCCCGCGTTTGCAGACACGCGGGCGCTTTCCCACGGGAGGGGGTTCGTTGTCCTCTATGACCTGGGCCCACTTGGCCTTGTCCATCATCTTGTTTCAAATCACGTAGAGGCCTAGCCCCCCCATGTCCTCTACTAGCTGTTCTTTGAAGGTGCGGGCCTGAGTTGTGGCGTCTAGCATTGCGGGGCCCGGCCCACGTAAGAAGGTGCCGGCCACTGAGGCTGAGCTGGGCGCAGTCCTGCGGGGGGGCCACGTGATGTGTCTACCTAGTTGGTGCGAGCTAAGTGCGGCCTACTAGCTGCAGGCGCCGCTGCTTAATCATTGGTGCTGGTGATATATTATGGCATGCCGAGGTACAAGTCCTCACTGCGAACATGAGCAGCGTATCCTACATGAAAAATGGATCGCACCATGTTGGTGACCGCGCAGTCTGGCAATTCATTCATTAATTAATTAAACTCGTGCTCCCGTTGGGGAGTCACGGAGCACCGAAGTGCTTTTAATCCATGAGTGTGCACAACAGGAGAAAGGGCAGAGACCCCCAGTCTCCTTCATGCCTAAGGCATGCCACAGCTGCACACGGGCGCGCTAGCTAAACGGACTCGCTATAACGATCCGGTAATCTGTGGGTGCAATAAGACCCATGTGAGCATAACAAGGATGTCGCGTCCGTGATCTATCACGTCCGCAATTCAGATTTTAGCGTAATTCTGACGTCCGCAGCCTTGTGCGGGTTGCTATACCGCGGCCCGGTACTGACGCCGCGGATCTCAATTGTACTCACGCGCCAAGTCCGCTGAATTTGCTGACGGAACTTTTGGGCGGACCTGAATTTCACTGACATTCGTCACAAGGGCAGTTTGCCGAATGCTGGTACACAGCAAGCCGGCAAGGCACTGCATGAGCAGCTGTGCAATTTCAGGATGTCAACGTGGGACACCAGACACAATTAAATGCAAGGAAGCCCCAGGCGGTGCCTGGCATGGCCGATAGATTGCCCTTGTATATTTGTGTTCGCTTGACAGATAAAGCTTGAAGTTTAGCTTGTCGGAAATTAGACAATGTTATGATTGGCTGATGTCTAGAGTGGCGCTAGTGGCGCCAGCCGCCAGGCTTGAGCTTTGAGCAGTATAGAAGGATGAGCAACGAACCATGGTGGTCGTTGTTCGTCCGTTTCTCTCCCTCACAACTGGTTTGTTGTCTTCATGGGGTGAAATAGTTCGAGCAGCCCGGAGCAGCCCCCGTGAGTGGTTGCATGCAGTCAGTTGCCATGAGGATGGACTGACGGATACGACAATGTATTGGTTTTGTTAAGAATGTGTGTAAGACTGAGAACGAGACAAGGGGCAGGGCCTTCGGGCACCCTGGTCGTCGTTGGCATGCATGCCAGTAGGAACTAGGTCGGGAACACACGCGCACTGCCGCCACAAGGGGCCTGCAGTGGCGTCAACCAAGGGACCTCACAGCTGCTCTTATAACTACAACATTACAACTCGACAGTCTTTTTTAAACGGACGAACAACCCTTGGTGGGTTCAGTCCGGCCAGCCTGGGGTTCCTCCTGCTTCACCCAGGGAAGCACAAGGAAGAGGTTATTGCTTAGCCTTCAAAAGCATCTGAAGATCGAGGTTAGGCTTTTCCCTGTAAAAAGCCATTGAAGGGGTTATTGCTTAGCCTTCAAAAGCATCTGAAGAGGTTAGGCTTTTCCCTGTAAAAAGCCATTGAAGGACTTATTGCTAAGCCTTTAAAAGCATGCATGTTAAGGTTGTTGCTGATCCTGGAAAAGCATCTTTGAGCAGCTGGATTTTTTTTCCTTTTTGCTGCTGCCTAGAATGACGCCCTCTTTGGGCTTCCTTCTTTAGTGTGAGATGCCTTTCTTTCACTTTTTGCTCTCACGTTGTTGTGAGCTAAATAGTGGGGGGGGAAGGTGGCATATCTCACACATGATTACTGCTGATAGTGGATGCATTCCAAGTAGCGGTAATGACCAGTCCAGGATGATATGGCACGCAAACGCGACAAGGAGCGTGGGCGAGTAATCTGATCATAGCCAGGACGTAGCATGGCTGTACAAGGACTAAGCTAAGGTTATGGTGGTGTACCGTGCGTTAGCGGTGCACGGGACTAGGTATGTTGGCACAGCTAGGCATGCAAACGTTCTAAGCATGGCTGCCATAGTGTCTAATCACCAAGAAAATGTCCTCAAATGAGGACATTTTTAAGCATAGATACCATTTGTAATAACTCACACATGTCAACAAATCCATGGGTACGGTATGGAACCATGTTCATTTATGATATGTTCAAGAGTTGCAATGCTTAACATCCATGAAATATGATCATTGTATAATTGTTTACAATTTATGAATGCAGGGGGGTCGCTACGCGAGTGACCAAATAGCACTCAAGTCAACAATATGCCAAGAAAGAAGGCATGGCCAGGTCATGGCTGGTCCTGAAAATGCACCCAGGGTGCCCACAGCATGTCTATGTTACACCCTCGCAGTCCTAGACCCTGCAGCCTGCCAGGGGGGGGCACAAAATGTAACTGGCAGCCAGGGACCATGGTGCAGGCCAAACAGCAGGTGTAAAGCTAGCTCAGTCCAAAGAGTGAAATATGAAGCAAATACTTGCCAAGGTTAGGTCCATGATCGTTAGTAGAGGCTCGGCTGCCACCACGGTGCTAAACCATGATGCTGAACCCTTACGTTATATATGAAACATATACTGCAAAGAGGCACAAGTTGTAACACAAGCACAATGTAAACATGACAAGCTCAAGTTTCCAAGCCAGTCTTGATCACTTGGACATGAGTTGAAGCATTAGAAACATATGGGCAACATACCAGCAAGCCTTGAAAAACTTCTCAGCAACAAGGCAGTATATGTGTTGAATCAAACTACCACATCGCAATTAAGCACAGCGACTTCTACTTGCTGCTGTTTTGATAACGCAAGGCCGTTTACCTTTTCAGTGACGCAACGGGAAAAGAAAGTACTGCCCAGCAAACTTCCGTTATTCCCCGGACACAAACGTAATCAAAACCACGAAGTTGGGCATTGAAAGCAACCGGAATTATCACGTCTGCGGGAGTTACAGGTTACAATTCGCTTAACACGCTTACTTAGAACGATGCGGTTGAGAATGACAGTCGGAACCTTGTTCTTGACGTGCGCCCAGGCCGCCAGCTGCGCGGGCCAGCTCAAGAAATATATATTAAAGGACGGTGACGCGTGGGAACCACCCAGCCTTGCGGCAAAAGAAAAATATGGCTCGCGCTCGCCCTGGTTTTCGCCAGGCGCGACCGCGACATCACGACGAAAAAATAGAGACTCTTTGACGCATGCAACTGCCCAGGTCCCTCTTCTCCCCATGTCGCCCATAAGCCCAGAAGCGTACCATAACCCATACTCGCGATATCCGCAGCGCCTGGGCGGAAAAAGATATTGTAAAACCGATCTGCGAACTGACCTATCATGCGATCTACGTAGCTCTCAGATTTTCTTCAACAATGCCAAAATCCGTTCATGAACAAAATTTTCGACATATACAAAGCACCTGCACGTGAAGAATAGCATCTTCGAAATCACTAGATGACGATCTAAAATGCTGTCTTCGTCCGGGGCAAAATAATGCCCTATAACATTCAGGCAAGCCTCGGAACTGGCACGACCCCATAGCCGCCACTCGACAAAACACTCGATTGCATTGCGATGTTCTTGCTGTTGTAGGTACTTTTCGTCGCCTCATATTTTCCAGGTACGGTCGACCCCTGTCGACCCCAGGGGCTTGGCGCGCTCAGTACCTATCCCAGTTTCGCGCCAAAACCCACCAAGTGACCCTAGGACCAAATTTGGCGCCAAAACCACGCCCCTGACCCCCCCCGTCTCAAACGAGGACTATGTCCTCAAATGAGGACATTTGGTTTTTGGACAATAGCGGCAGTGACTACCAATGATACAAGCTAGGGCTATTAAGCAAGCTATTCTAGCCCGCTGGGGGTGTCCACATCTTGTGGTTGCCAACCACAAGATGATCATCAGGTCCCCGCCCCTCCAGTACACCTTTGGCTTCTGGGGGTCCTGCTTGTGGCGGAGGTATTCTGGCCACAGGTCGCGTCGCTGCTGCTGCTGAGCGGGGGTCAGGTCGTCGTCCAGCGTCCATGCAGGTGAGGTCGTGCAACCGCTTGCGACGAGAGAGGAACCGCTGCTTGTCCGGCCTCACGAGATGGGAAGGTGAGCAGGACTGGTGGGGGAGCCGCCTTGTCCCGTGAGTGGGGAAGACGGTGACACCCACGCAGATCTACCTCACCTACCAGGCCCATGAGGGTAAGGAGCTGGTTCTTGAGCTCGTCGGCCTGGGAGGATGACGTCTCAGTGACCTGGCTTCTGGGGGAAACGACGCAGAACCACTCGGCACTCGCGGCGAGCGCGGTCGGTGGCCTCCCGTTGGTTGGCCTGCCGGCGGTGGTCCTCCAGCTCCTGGAGCTTCGTGGCGATGGCGTCGGTGGTTGAGGCGGTCGCTGACCGCAGCAGGTCCGCATAGGAGAGCGGCGGGAGGTCGCCAGCATCCAGCCGGGGTGGCTGGGATGCGATGGTGGCCGTCTGCTCCGCTATCTTTGGGACCTGTGCGGCCAGGGCCTCGGTGTGGCAAGGTCGGCACTGCAGTGAGGGTCCAGGTCTCGGCCCTGTACCGGTAAGAACAGGGAGAACCAGGACCTTAAACAGGTCCTGTTTCTCTATCTTGCCTAAGGGCTTGCGCCACAGGGCCCGGTATTGGCGTAAAGCGTGCCAGGCGAGGGAGATACGGTGGTCGGCCACATCGGCCTCGCAGCTGCATGGGGAGTAAGCTACCCAGCAACCTGACGCGGTCCCGATACAGGACTCGAGAGCCGTCAAGGAGAAAGAGGGCGGTGGCTGAGGGAGCCAGAGCCTCAGTCTTCTTGCTGACCTCAAGCCCCACCACACGGGCCTCGATTGCCAGGCAGTCAAGCCACGTCTGCACGTGCTCAGTGCCCTCGAAGAGGGTGGTGTCGTCTGCATAGATGATGTCCATCAGCCGAATCTCCGTTTCCGCCCCGCCATGCCAGAAACGATACTGGAAAGTATCATCCATAGTTGTCTCCTTGATATGATGTACAATAATTAATGCCACAGAGTACTACTATGCTAATCTCATTAGAAAAATACTTGCACGAAATTTAGCTACAAATTGCGTCTGCATCATGCCCCAACCATGTTGTCTCACTCGAGGGGGATTGAATTGAATTGAATTGTAACATAACTCCGTTGGGAGTATATGTCAGCACATAGCCCTTGAGAGGGGGCGTATGGCCTATCATACATCCTAAGCTACTTCCTGCAAGGGTGGGGATGTAAAGGACCCTTGCTCTAGGTGCACCAGGGCACTGGCATCCCCATGATCTTCAAGCTATGCCCAGCGAAGGGGGAGCCTGTCATGGGGGGGAAGATCAGCATAGCTATACAAAGAAGCTAGGGCATGGCGTCTCAGCAGAGAGTTATTCCCTGCATAGGCACAACAGAACTAAATAAAGCTAGGCATCATCTGGGGTGTGGCTCATAATAATAGGCACACATGTACATGATTAAGTAAAGCGCGTGGCTTAGCTGGGATAGTGCCTCTAGGAGGCGTACATGTACATGGCCACGGTCTATCTATTCTACACTACTACTGCTATATTCCCCTAAGCTGGGGCGTCTGGAGTCGCTGGGGCCGCGGGGGGGGGGGGTCGCCTGCCAGGGCTTATGGCCGACGTAGATGGCCGCCCCCTTCCAGTACACCGGCTGTCCCGCCTTGGTCTGCCGGAGCTGGAGGTAGGTCGGCCATAGCTCCCGTCGCCGTTGTTGCTGCGCCAGGGTCAAGTCGTCATCAAGGGTGAAGAGAGTCTTCTCGAGCCGCTTGCGGCGTCTGAGAAAAGAAATCTTGTCCGCCGGGGTCTTAAAGGTGAGAAGGAGCGGGGGCGGCCCTGCCTTACCCCGCGCGCGGGGAAGGCGGTGGGCGGCCAGCTCGATCTCACCGTTAAGGCCCATGCGACCAAGGATTTCTCTCTCAAACGCACGCAAAAGCTTCTCGGAATTCTCACCTTCCTCCATCTTGAAGTTCTTGACAATGACGTTGAGGCTGCGCTTGGCGAGCTCGGCCTCCTCGCGGAGGTCAAGCGTCTGCTGTTGAAGCTGGGCTGCGACGGCGGAGGTGGTGGAGGTGGTATGTTGCTTAAGCATGTCCGCCCAGGTGGTGATGGGAGGAGCATCGCCGGCCAGGCCAGCCGGGGCTGGCTTGGCGGCAATGTCCTTCACCGCCTGGGCGGTGAGGCCTGCGGTGTTCTGCAGAACCTCGATAGCGATGGGGGATATCATGTTATAATTTGTCTCACTCAATCATCCTCATCCGAATATTAATGCATCCTTCATGGTCAAAAAGACCCCAAAACTGCGAATTTACTGCCGCTATCACGAATTCTTTTTTATTCCCGGCGCAACCAAAAAATGCAGATTACCCCCCATGCCGATGGCAGTAAAAGAAAGCAGCGATCTCTATTGTAAACCTGCTACTACTTGTCGCCACAACCCAACATCATAAAATCATCGTCTTCAACATTCAAGCATTTTTTTGCATTTCTCTAGCCTTACTACCTTGCTAGTTTCGCCTACACGCAGTCGCCATGGCCACTTCCGCAAGCACTGGCGCGCGCATGCACGGTGCACCCACTTTTCACGGTACGGCCGGTACGTACCGCAAATTTTTTCGCGCGGAATCAAAATAATCGCGCCGCGCCACGTCTGCTGGAGGAACTGGAGTGTGTGTGGACTGAAGAAACTGAGCATGGCTGTTTCCGGCCCCACCATCTAGGTCGGCATCTAGTCGCTCTACATGTAAGCCATGCAGCCATTAATTAATTGAATAGACACGTGACTGCGTCACGTGAGCATAAGTCCTCGATCAGTGGGAGGGGAACATGGAATGGAATGGATGGTGTAAGCCAGCCATAATTTCAATTAATTAATTAATTAATTAATTAATTAATTAATTAAACTCGTGCTCCCGTTGGGGAGTCACGGAGCACCGAAGTGCTTTTAATCCCTGTGTGTGCACTACAGGAGAAAGGGCAGAGACCCCCAGTCTCCTTCATGCCAAAGGCATGCCACAGCTGCAATCGGGCGCGGCTAGCTAAAAGGACAGGCTAACGATCCGGCAAACTGTGGGTGCAATAAGACCCATGTGAGCATGTCATAGCAAGGAGCGTGGGCAAGTAATCTGAACATAGCCAGGGCGTAGCATGGCTGTACTAGAACTAGGCTAAGGCTATGGCTGGTTGTGTACCGTGCGTTGGCGGCACGTGACTAGGTTTGTTGGCACAGCTAGGCAAACATTCTAGGCATGGCTGCCTTAGCGACAGTGACTCCAATGGTTACAAGCTAGGGCTATTGCTATTCTAGCCCGCTGGGGGCGTCCACATCTTGTGGTTGATCATCAGGTCCCCGCCCCTCCAGTACACCTTGGGCTTCTGGGGGTCCTGCTTATGGCGGAGGTATTCTGGCCACAGGTCGCGTCGCTGCTGTTGCTGAGCGGGGGTTAGGTCGTCATCCAGCGTCCAGGTGAGGTCGTGCAACCGCTTGCGACGAGAGAGGAACCGCTGCTTATCCTCAGGGGAGAGGAAGGTGAGCAGGACTGGTGGGGTGGCCGCCTTGTCCCGTGAGTGGGGAAGGCGGTGGCACCCACGCAGTTCTACCTCACCTACCAGGCCCATGAGGGTAAGAAGCTGGTTCTTGATCTCGTCAGCAAGGGAGGTTGACGTCTCACCTGGCTTCTGGGGGAAGCGACGTAGCACCACTCGGCACTCGCGGCGAGCGCGATCGGTGACCTCCCGTTGCTGGGCCTGGCGGTGGTCCTCCAGCTCCTGGAGCTTCGTGGCGATGGCGTCGGTGGTGGAGGCGGATCGCTGTCCGCAGCAGGTCCGCGTAGGAGAGCGGGAGGTCACCAGCATCCTGCCGGGGTGGCTGGGAGAATTAATTAATTAAACTCTTGCTCCCGTTGGGGAGATAATTTCAATGCACAAGGCTACACATTTCCATCTCCATTCATATTCATCATCCTTGATATTCATCATCCTGAACGACTCGAAAACGAAGAAAATTAAGATAACGGCAGGCTCAAGCTACCATGGTCCGGATTCTCCCAATTTCTGACCAGCTGCGCTGGTTGTCTCCTTGATAGCTATAGCCCTCGGATGATTTAATATTTAGCCAGGCTTTGCCTATGCAGAGCTCTAGCAACTCCGGCTCTCTGGACATTAATTAATTAATTAAACCTCGTGCTCCCTTTGGGGAGTCACGGAGCATTAACCCCGATGGATGGATGGATGGATGGGTACATGCAATCCTACCGGTCTAATCTATTCTGATCAGTCTAATCTATCTACAATATCAAGCCAACTCTATTATTCTAAGCTCTAGCTCTACCCTCTAGGGGTCCTGTCTAGCGTGCTTCCCGCGTTTGCAAACATGCGGGCGCTGCCCCACGGGAGGGGGTTCGTTGTCCTCTATGACCTGGACCCACTTGGCCTTGTCCATTGATCATCTTGTTCCAAATCACGGAGAGGCCTAGCCCCCCCATGTCCTCTACTAGCTGTTCTTTGAAGGTGCGGGCCTTGCGGCATCTATACAGCATTGCGGGGCCTGGCCCACGTAAGAAGGTGCCGGCCACTGAGGCTGAGCTGGGCGCAGTCCCGCGGGGGGGCCACGGGATGTGCCTACCTGGTTGGTGCAAGCTAAGTGCCCTACTAGCTGCAGGCGCCGCTGCTTAATGGTGCTGGTATGGTACTCTCTCCATCCCTAGCCATTGTTTAGCCATGATCATCTTCCACCCTATGTCCGCACCTTAGATGCTGGAATCACTATACTTTTCGTCCGAGGGTGGTAAAAAGCATCCGAGGCGTAAATTACGAGGTCTTATCTTACTACCTAGATCCGAGGCGTGAGATCCAACGCCGTAATCATTACGACGTAGGATGATAGGTAGTAATTTTACTAGCCGTAAGTAAAAGTAACGTTACGACTGCACATCTTTGGTAGTACATTACCGACAGAGTAAATTACCGCGACGGGTCTTGGTTGGTAATTTACCACCTGTAGATTAGGTGCTAGTGATCCGATGCTGTAAGATACGTTTCAGTAAGTTACTTCGGGGATCTTTGCCTGTACACGGCCAGATGGATAATTATATTGTAATGGAGAAGTGGGAGAACGTGCGTGTCTATTAGCAAATGCAGCGAAATATAAAAATGTAGTTATCAGCCTTTTTCGCCTATTCAGCAGTTGTCGTTGTCGGCCGTTGTCATTAAGCGGCTATAGATTATGTGTGCTGGGGCCGGTGAAAAGACGCTAGCAAAGTTCGTCTGAATGGCGTCCAATGGAGGGGATTTTATTCTTAGTGGATTGTTGGACGAGGAGAAGGCGAGGTTGCTGGCGGAGAATGCGAAAGAGCAGAGGGAAGCAGCGGAAGCCGTGCGTGGAAGATGAGGTAACGGGATGGAGTGTGGGCCCTGGCTTCTGGTTATGAAATGATGGCGGTTGCAGGCCAGCCGTGCTCGCTGGTAATGGGTGCGTGGTGTTGAAATCCAAGTTCTGCGCGTATTCTGTTTTTTGGTCAATGATTGAAGGGATGTCGCCTTGTTTTATTTTTGTGCATCTGCGTCCCGTCGTGACTGCCTCGTCATGGACGCCCAGGGGTAGAAGTTCGAACGAGGGAATGATTTTTCAAACGCCTGGATATGTTATGATAGTACGAATAAATGGTAATGGGTAGAGGCGGCCAAAATTTTGTTGGAAGTGTGCCAACGCCGCACATACGACTTGAACAACCCTAGGTATCTTAGGAAAAGGAAACACGGATACGTCGGAGTGGAGGAAGAGGAAGACGATGACGATGGTGAAGACGGAGAGGTTTACAATGGAGGCCTTGAGAATGGGGAGACATTGAAGCAGGAGAGCAGGGTAGCGGTGAGTGGCCCGTCATGAATTACATTGTGGTTGCAGTTGTTAGCGAGGCGTGTTGATTGCTTCTTGCCGCGGGTAATCGCTAGCGTGCATAACCTTCTTTTTTCAACAGGTGTTCTGGTGCATTGACTGCCGCAAAGCAATTAATGGGACTGATTATGTGCCTATCATGCCGTTTGGGAATCATACATTGCCAACATTTCGTGTTTAGAAGGCGCGCCTTCAGAAGCATATTCAGCACCGCACGAGCCAGGTGCTGAAGGCGTGCTTGGAGAGGAAGGGGTATAAAGTGCGCATGACCGCATCGAAGAAGAAGAAGCAGCAGGAATCGGGCAAGACCATGATAACCGAGCCAGGATTGGCTTTCGTGCATGCAGTACATGGTGCGGCGCAGGCAGTGAATGCTGCATCGATTGCAGCGGTGCAGCCTGTGGCCATGGCGGTGCAGGGCGCGGGTCCTGAAGTGTGGGCGTTGGCGAAGCAGATTCACGATGCTGTCATGGCCACGTTGTGAAGCCAAGGAATGGGTGTTGGTTCCAGTCAGGTGCCTCGCCCGGAGGAAGCTTTTCTGCTGTAAGCAGAGGTGCGGCATCAAGCATTTGCAATCGCCATGAGAGCAGTGGAGATGTCAGCGGCATGAAGCATTTGCAATCGCCATGAGAGCAGTGGAGATGTCTGCGGCATTGGGAGATCTGCAGACAATTGCAGGAGGACATTGTGCGGTACGCTTGTAGGGTGTATGCTGTGTTGTTCCGCTCGCTAATGGACATGTGCCCCTGTAACCTCTTCCAGGCTAGTATCTGCTATCCACCTCTTCAGGCTTGAAAAGTAAATTGCTGTACGGTTCACAATTGGCATGGCTTGACATGCACGCGTCCTTGACTGTGGTCTGCATGGGTTTGGGGTTTAGCGGTTTACATCAGACTCTGCTGTGTATCTGCTTAATCAGCCGACGTGTCACATGGGGACAGCAACGGCGCTGGGATGCAGCCCGGTGTGAATGCGAGTAAGGTACGCGCTGTCATGCATGGCGGATGGGGCGTGGAAGCCACGACCCACGTTTTTGTGTGTGCACGGGGGGCTAGGGGGCAAGTCGTTGTGTTGCTGCCATCCATATGGCCATGGATATGCGGGAAGCTTTCCCTGTACCCATACTTAATGATGCATGGACTGGTTGTGACAGCCAAGGGTTTAGCTGTCGTGGGTTTGCTGAGTGATCATGGCAGTCTGCTAGGCTGGTGCTAGAACAGCCATAGCGCGGTTACTGCTATGTCTTGCCCGTGCTAACTGATGCTGCAGCCATGCGTGGAGCGCGAATCGTCCCGTGAGGAGAAGGAGGAGGCGGGGCCGGTGCACCCATGGGCAGGGCCGGAGAAGAAGGACGCGGAGCACCCAGTGTGGGAGAAGGAGAAGGCGGGGAAGCACTGAAGCTCCACCCCATGTCAGGCCTCTAGTATAGGTGCCAGTTAACTAAACCCATGCACGTGCAGGTTGTAGCTCAGAATGTATTTAAAATCATATGCCCCTTTTCAGGTATATGTGTAACAGTGACTCCCAACGGATATATGTTCCTAATTTATTAAATTCTTACTGAATAATTGTTGTCTTTATGAACCCATGAAGAGCAAAGCCCGGTGGGGAGTACATGTAACGCATTACCACGAGAAGGGGTCCCCACACCGCATTTCTTCGCTCTCTGTTCCTATGCAGAACAAGAAGAGGTGGAAGACCAATGTCCCGGCTCACACGCCAGCCCATGTGGGTAAGCCCCCTCCCCCAAAGCGGAAGGGGCGCTTTGGGGAGAAGTGTAGTTAGGATTTTGTAGACTAGATAGCTTAGAGTTAGCTTATTTCGATGTCGCGGCTTGACCCACCTCTACCCATTCAGCAAGGAATATGCATGTGCTGCATGATCTCCCAACGGAGGCATGTTATAATTTTATTTGATTCTTTAATGTAGTGTCTTGGGGCATGATGCAGATGAGATTTGTAACTTCCGTGTAATTATGTTTCTAAAGAGATTAGCATAGTACTCTAAACATGCCCATGCGCATGACACGCAAGTACTAACTTACTTACACCAGACCTGGCAATAAACAAGCATTGATGGGATGGACCCAGCGATACATAATAATGGGCGTGCATGCGTAAAAAATATACACTATGCATGGATCAATGGGCATGCATTCAAATAATTACAAATGAAGGCCGACATGAGAGCACTGAAGCTAAACCAGACCGGGCCACAATTAACCCTCCAGCACCAAAGTTCCACTGCATCATGTAAGACAAGCCTGACATCCATCCATCCATCCATCCATCCATCCATCCATCCATCCATCCATCCATCCATCCATCCATCCATCCATCCATCCATCCATCCATCCATCCATCCATCCATCCATCCATCCATCCATCCATCCATCCATCCATCCATCCATCCATCCATCCATCCATCCATCCATCCATCCATCCATCCATCCATCCATCCATCCATCCATCCATCCATCCATCCATCCATCCATCCATCCATCCATCCATCCATCCATCCATCCATCCATCCATCCATCCATCCATCCATCCATCCATCCATCCATCAGCTCCATGGGGCCGTAGGGCCCATCCCCGCCGACGACCTGGAGAGGTTCCTTGCCAGGCCAGAGCTCAACCACCGCATCGCCATCATGTGCAGCTACTTCCAGCTACCTATGAGCAGAATTGTCGCCAGGATCCGCACCCCAGCCCAGCCTGCGCGGCCGACAGCCACATCGGCTTCCTCCCTCTGCAAGGATGACATCCGAGCAGTGCTGGAGGAGCACGTGACCTGGCCGTTGGCCGAGAAGCTGACCTCGCTGAACACGACGCTCAACACGGTGGAAGCCCGGGTCTCCAACGTGGAAACCAAGGTCGTCCACAAGCTACAACCCCAGTTCACGGCGCTACACACCGCGGCGCAGGCTTCGGAAACGCATGCTGCACTTGTCTCTCGCCTTAACCAGGTGGAGGGCAAGTGTGGCGTGCTCCTGAAGAAGCTTGAGGCCATCACCGCCCACACCGAGGCCCTGGCCACACAGGTCCCCAAGATAGCGGAGCAGACGGCCACCATTGCATCCCAGCCACCCCGGCAGGATGCTGGCGACCTCCCGCCGCTCTCCTACGCGGACCTGCTGCGGTCAGCGACCGCCTCCACCACCGACGCCATCGCCACAAAGCTCCAGGAGCTGGAGGACCACCGCCAGGCCCAGCAACGGGAGGTCACCGACCGCGCTCGCCGCGAGTGCCGAGTGGTGCTACGTCGCTTCCCCCAGAAGCCAGGTGAGACGTCAACCTCTCTTGCTGACGAGCTCAAGAACCAGCTTCTTACCCTCATGGGCCTGGTAGGTGAGGTAGAACTGCGTGGGTGCCACCGCCTTCCCCACTCACGGGACAAGGCGGCTCCCCCACCTGTCCTACTCACCTTCCCCTCCCCTGAGGATAAGCAGCGGTTCCTCTCTCGTCGCAAGCGGTTGCACGACCTCACCTGGACGCTGGATGACGACCTCACCCCCGCTCAGCAACAGCAGCGACGCGACCTGTGGCCGGAATACCTCCGCCATAAGCAGGACCCCCAGAGGCCCAAGGTGTACTGGAGGGGCGGGGACCTGATGATCAACCACAAGATGTGGACGCCCCCAGCGGGCTAGAATAGCAATAGCCCTAGCTTGTAACCACTGGCGTCACTGCCGCTAAGGCAGCCATGCCTAGAATGTTGCCTAGCTGTGCCAACACACCTAGTCACGTGCCGCCAACGCACGGTACACAACCAGCCATAGCCTTAGCCTAGTCCTAGTACAGCCATGCTACGCCCTGGCTATGTTCAGATTACTTGCCCACGCTCCTTGCTATGATATGCTCACATGGGTCTTATTGCACCCACAGTTTGCCGGATCGTTAGCCTGTCCTTAGCTAGCCGCGCCCGATTGCAGCTGTGGCATGCCTTTGGCATGAAGGAGACTGGGGGTCTCTGCCCTTTCTCCTGTAGTGCACACACAGGGATTAAAAGCACTTCGGTGCTCCGTGACTCCCCAACGGGAGCACGAGTTTAATTAATTAATTAATTAATTAATCCATCCATCCATCCATCCATCCATCCATCCATCCATCCATCCATCCATCCATCCATCCATCCATCCATCCATCCATCCATCCATCCATCCATCCATCCATCCATCCATCCATCCATCCATCCATCCATCCATCCATCCATCCATCCATCCATCCATCCATCCATCCATCCATCCATCCATCCATCCATCCATCCATCCATCCATCCATCCATCCATCCATCCATCCATCCATCCATCCATCCATCCATCCATCCATCCATCCATCCATCCATCCATCCATCCATCCATCCATCCATCCATCCATCCATCCATCCATCCATCCATCCATCCATCCATCCATCCATCCATCCATCCATCCATCCATCCATCCATCCATCCATCCATCCATCCATCCATCCATCCATCCATCCATCCATCCATCCATCCATCCATCCATCCATCCATCCATCCATCCATCCATTGATCGGGGTATAGTCCTAGTACAGCCATGCTACGTCCTGGCTATGATGAGATTACTTGCCCACGCTCCTAGTGTTATGCCATGCTCACATGGGTCTTATTGCACCCACAGATTGCCGGATCGTTAGCGTGTCCGTTTAGCTAGCGTCCCCGAATGCAGCTGTGGCATGCCTTAGGCATGAAGAAGACTGGGGGTCTCTGCCCTTTCTCCTGTTGTGCACACACAGGCATTAAAAGCACTTCGGTGCTCCGTGACTCCCCAACGGGAGCACGTGTTTAAATAATTAATTAATGAATGAATCGGGGTTAACTAATGCTCCTTGACTCCCTAATGGGGGCATGAGTTTAATAAATGAATTAAGTAGTTAGTTAATAAATCAGGTTGATTCAGATGAAGTCCCTGCTGGTTCCTTGTGGACTGGCCAGCCAGGGAGATATCTTCTTACATGGTCAGGCCCTTGCCGACCATGTAACAACCTGTTAGGCGACGCAGTGGCCAACATTGGACATACCGCCATATGTTTGTCTCCGCGATATGATTTTAGCTGACATGCAGAGCACAGACACTGTTGGCGTCATCCGCTCAACCCCTCTTATTCATACATGGGACCTCGGATATGTAGGATTAGTAGCGTTGCCCAGGCGGACATTGTCAAAGACTACGACCCCCCAGTTGTGGGTCCTAGGAAATTTAACAAGCATGATTGTCTCCTTGTTGATAGGCATTAATTCATCCTTGATGATAGGCATTGCTTGCGTGCAAGATTAGCTCGAGGCCCATATTTTAGACTACTAGCTGAGCTGTGGACATACATGTAGTTATCATAAGTTGACGTCTTGACGGATATTGACGTCTTGGGGGACTTCCACTATATCTTCTTTGGGGAATTCAGAGATCCCGGTCCCCCAACATGGACATGAGACTAATTAAAATCAATTAATCAATGTCATGAATAGAGCGCGTTCATGACGTTCAGTCATGAACAGAGCCCTAACCTTAAACACATAAGAAAACAATTATGGCGGGCCATGTGACCAATGTAAGAAGCTTAGCCCCCAAACATATTGTTGTCTCACGTAATGAATCACTTGCTGATCAACAAATCGATGGTTATCTCATAGGCACAATGTACCTCTGACCATCATTGCTGGCCCATGCATGCATGCACCAATGGCAGCCTACATGACACATACATCGCTTATTTGCCATGTAAAAAATGCGACAAAGTGTCCATATAGGTACTCATAGATTAGCACAAATTCCTTAGCACGATGTGGACAACTTTACTTAACGGTGAAAGCCTGTCTCGCCCTTATTGCCTTGAGGGTTCCCGGCGATAGGTCCTGTCTGTTGGTCGACATTTTTCTTTTGCAGCTGGCCATCGTCGGTAGGTACGAATGATCTCGATGCTAGCAATTACGATGATGATACCCGAGGTAGTCTATACCTAGGATCGAGAGCTTCTTCTTGTATGGCAATGCCGGCAGTTAACTATTACTCCGAATAAAGAGTTAAGAGGTTGGCCCTCGGCAGTCGGCATGGCGATCACGGAGCGATGACGGGGCGATGACGGGGCGATGACGGGGCGTTGACGCGCGTGATGAATAGGATCTGTTTGATAGGCGGCGGCTATCGGTAATATAGATTGTTGATTATAAGAAGAGTTTAGATGTTGGCCCGTCGAGGGCGATGACGGTGACGGCGTCACCGTCATCGCCCTCGACGGGCGTCATGAATACGACCTTTTTGATATGCGGCGGCTATTGGTAATATAGGTCGTTGACTACTACTCCGAATACAAATGTAAAAAGTTAAGAGGTTGGCCCTCGGCTGGCTCGGCATGGCGATCACGGGGCGATGACGGGGCGATGACGGGGCGTTGACGCGCGTGATGAATAGGATCTGTTTGATAGGCGGCGGCTATTGGTAATATAGATTGTTGATTAAGAGAAGAGTTTAGATGATAAGCCCATGTTTGATATGCGGCAGCTATTGGTAGTATAGGTCGTTGACTATCACTCCGAATAAAGAGTTAACAGGTTAAGGCCCTCGGCCGGGCGATGACGGGGCGATGACGGGGCGATGACGGGGCGTTGACGCTCGTGATGAATAGGACCTGTTGGATAGGCGGCGGCTATTGCTAATATATAGGTCGGATATTTGTGTACCACCCCCCTCCTTCCCACGGCAGGTACGCAGCGACCCGCTGTTGTCCTGGCTGCAATTGTGTATCACTTGTACGGTATTTGTGTATCACTTGTACGGTATTTGTGTACCACCCCCTCCTTCCCACGGCAGGTACGCAGCGACCCGCTGTTGTCCTGGCTGCAATTGTGTATCACTTGTACGGTATTTGTGTATCACTTGTACGGTATTGTGTATCACCCCCCTCCTTCCCACGGCAGGTACGCAGCGACCCGCTGTTGTCCTGGCTGCAATTGTGTATCACTTGTACGGTATTTGTGTATCACTTGTACGGTATTTGTGTATCACCCCCTCCTTCCCACGGCAGGTACGCAGCGACCCGCTGTTGTCCTGGCTGCAATTGTGTATCACTTGTACGGTATTTGTGTATCACTTGTACGGTATTTGTGTATCACCCCCTCCTTCCCACGGCAGGTACGCAGGACCCGCTGTTGTACTGGCGGCAGTTGTGTATCACCTGTACGGTATTTGTGTATCACCACCCTCCATGGCCCATGCAGCCCGGCCCGGCATCGTGCCGTCGCCGACCCGACAACGTTTTCTCGAACAACACGAATTTGAATTTTAGGGACTGGAGCGGCTGGCACGCTAGCGGCACGACCAACGGAACAAGAGAACCGAGAAACTGTGGCCGCCAGGAGGATAAAGGTTTCAAGGCGCATGCGTTTGAGGCTAGCCAGAACCGAATGCGAGGTTTTACTTTATCAAACCGATGTATATCAATGTGGCCAGAATTCTTTTCCAGTTGCGGGGTCGTGTGTCGCCAATTTGTTGTTGGGCCGGGCACTTTAATCGTGATTGCAAGAAGTCAGTTCACGACGCCGTTAGCGTGGCATTTATGTACAGCAATTCATCGTTCGGCTTCTTTATCCTATCGGCAACTCCTCACGACGTGTGAGCGTGAGTCGGTTGTCGTGTGAATGGACACTTTCTGGGAAAGTAAGTCACTAGAGGGCCAATTTCACCGATCGCAAAACATTTACCCAGTTTGGGCAGATAGACCTGGCTAAATACGAGGGCGAGCGGAAGTAATTGTTGATGCATAGCCATCTGCTTCCTGCGCTTTGTAATTGTAATGAGTTGTTCGCAAATTGGCGTCTCTAGCGGTTACTCCTCTGTGCACAGCTGGCGACCAAGAAGACTTCATTGGCAGCCGGACTGCGGATGCGCGTCGTTGGAATATTAGCAACGTTAACATGTTTGCTGCGTTTTTTGTGAAGCTTGTCTAGCCGACTGCATTTGGGAGACTTGGCAAGGTTGCCTCCAATCGTTGAAGTCACAACCTGGGTGTCAATTCACGTTTACTAGCCACGGTCATAGTAACATTCTAATGGCATTTGTCCCAGTTTCAACATGGGTTTTCACTCTGATCTGATGGAGTGAAGGGCCTAGCTCCGTGGTTTTGTGTCATTGTAGCAGTTTAGTCGCCTGCTAACGTAGTGAATCTTCCATCCCACCTCTCCCACCCCCACCCGCACTTCTCCTACTCTCTCTCTCTCTCTCTCTCTCTCTCTCTCTCTCTCTCTCTCTCTCTCTCTCTCTCTCTCTCTCTCTCTCTCTCTCTCTCTCTCTCTCTCTCTCTCTCTCTCTCTCTCTCTCTCTCTCTCCCTTCCCACCACCCGCTCTCTTGTCCCTCCCGCACCCCTCCTCTCTCTTTCCCTTTTCCTTGGCTGTTGAGAAGGACTGGGGTGAAAACTCCAGACCGTTGGTGGCTGCCTTCAAGCAGGAAGTTTCAAGGATCAACAAGTTTTTGTGAGCTGTCTGATATGGTCACTGCTGCGACAAAGGTGAGTTATCTTGTTTTTCATGCAATTTTTTTGCTGTAGCTAGGTAAGCCGGCCATTTTGTACTCCCCTTTCTTTTGCTCTCACGATTTATTCTTGTTGTGGTTTATATGGTCCCGTTAAGTGGCATGCATTATCATTATCCACATTAGTGTGAGAAACCATCCGCAGTGTTGTAGCTTGCATCTATAACAACAGTTTTTGCTGCCGCCGCCACTGCTATTACCAACATTAAGTCATTCTTGCTTTCTAAGCACTCTTTTTCCTCTTAGGCTGTTGGTTGGGATACCAGCCACCCTTGCACGCATAAATTCAAGCACCGGGTGCATGTGAAAACACAACCAAGGCAAGAATGTCCCCCTCTCGCAATATCCCACCCACGCAACGCACCCAATGCAGCAAGAATGGGACCACCTTGTTGCCATGAGCTCTAGCACCGTTGCCACCCCTAGCTTTCTACTGTTCCCGTCCATCCTTATTTACACTGGCTGCTTTGCTTGCATTTCTGGCTCAGTGCCAGTTTGCACTTGCTAGCTTGCTAAGACAATAATGCAGCTTGCAAACGGCAAGGGCAAGCACCCGGGTAAGAGCAAAGGCAACCGCACGAGCAAAGGAAAGGGAAACTGGAAGAGCAAGCACAAGGCCAAGGAAAGGACAAAGGCACTTGTGCTTGCCAAAAGGGCAGGCTCAAGGGAAATGACAAGGGCAAGGGCAGGGGCAGGCACAAGGGAAGCGGATAAGGGCAAGGGCAGGCGCAAGGGAAAGAGATTAGGACAAGTCAAGCACGAGGGAACGGACAAGGGCAAGGGCAGGCACAAGGGAAAAGATGAAGACAAGGGCAGGCACTAGGGAAAGGATGAGGGCAACGGCAAACACTGGGGATCAAAGGATAGGGGCAAGGGCAGATGCTAGGGTAACAGTTAGGGCAAAGGCAGGCACAAGAGAAGAATAAGGGGCCGTGAAGTATAAGTGGAAATGCGGGTGGCGACATGGGGTTCGATCGGGCCTGCTGATGCAAATGCAGATTTCAACTGCAGTGACAAACACAAGCGTAGACATAGGCAACGACAAATTCCTTGCATGCGTGCCTTGCTCTTCACCGGCTGGCTCGTTTGCTAGTTGTCTAACAGTTTCTACCGATAAACATCACTTGCCATTGTAAGGTCTGCCTTGCTGCCGTGCTAGTGGGTAGCTGGGTGATCGTGCTTGTTCCTTGTCAAGGGAGGGATGCATGTGGAGTAGGTGGGTGGGTGTGCTTGTTCCTTGCCAAGGAAGGGATGCACAAAGGTTAGATAGGTGCACGTGCTTGTTTCTTGTCAAGGGAGGGACGCACAAAGGGTAGGTGGGGGCACATGGTTGTGCCTCGTCAAGGGCGGGATGCACGAAGGGTAGGTGGGGGCATGTGGTTGGTCCTTGTCTTTTCACCGCCCAAGCGATGGCGATGTAGCATGCATTATACATTTATTCGTGCATTAAAAATCACTTTCCTTACAAGCGGCCTTAGCCGACTCCATCTGCCGTTGCCATTTCTCCGTATTGCATTGTCCGGACACGGTTTTTGTGTCGCAGGTCTTCCCCCGTAAAGGCACAAGCTGCCTGCGCGCGGAATTATGTGCAGACACCTCGGTTTCCAACACGACGGCTTCCCGCACATATCGAGCTCTGGATGTACAACATCTTCCCCCGGCGCACTTGCTCCCGGATGGAGCTTCTGTGCGGTGCCGACATCCCCGGAGCTGTCCTAAGCACCGCATGGAAACAGTATTTCAAGCCACGAAGAGAAGCCACGAATTTGATATTGACTTGATATTGTCGTCAGAAGACTTGATATGCTATTTTCTGTGAAGGCGTTGGATTTTTGTGCATGACATGTAATCCTGCATTTAATAATGAAATTTTTTATGAAATAGGAACTCGTCTTGCATGAGCCTTGCTGCAAATGCCATTCATTTTTTTCCCCCGGGTAAATGGGTGTTAGGGGTTAGGTTGACCGAAATGATAAGTGAAATCAAAGTGAAATTCTGATAAGTGACATGCGTACTGCAATTCAGAACGACATAGCGACATGATTGTAGTACCGGTAGTGTACGCGAGAAGCATACGACGTCGTAACCTACGGGACCGAGTACCGGGATCGTAAATTACCAACTCGTAGATTACTACCTCGCAAATTACTACCTCGTACCTTACTACCTCGTAAATTACTACCTCGTACATTACTACCTCGTACATTACTACCTCGTACATTACTACCTCGTAAATTACTACCTCGTAAATTACTACCTCGTAAATTACTACCTGGTAAATTACTCGTCGGATCTCATCTCGGATCTAATTCGTAACTTACGAGACAGATTACGACGTAGTATCTAAACTGTAAGAGTATTCTTGACGGTAAATTACCACCTCGTAATTTACGCCTCGGATGCTTTTTACCACCCTCGGACGAAAAGTATAGTGATACATTAAGCGGAGACAACTATGCCTGGACACATAGTGGTGCAGGTGCACTTTGTGCACCCAGAGCAGGTGTAGTATACACCCTACCCTTGCAGGAAGTAGCCCAGAATGTATTGAAAGCCATATGCCCCTTCTCAGGGTTATTAATTAATTAATTAATAAGCACGTGACTGCGTCACGTGGGTGCCAATACAGAGTAAAGGAACCTTCAACCCTATATACACAGCGAGAAGGAGGGAGGGCGCCCTAGCTTCTCTCACTGCCGCAGGTGGGCAGGCCACAGAGCGTTCTCTCCACGGCATGGTGCCGGGGCGCAACACTGTGGGTGCAATACAACCAGCCTCAGGGTTATATGCTACATGTACTCCCAATATGGAGATATGGTCCAATTCTATTAAATCAAATTTAATAGCTAGAAGTAGGCTTAGCCATACTGGCCAGTATACATCACACGTTGCCATAATTGTGCACAAGTCAACAATCCGACATGCTAACCTTCCGCCATGCTCCACAGCGACCAAAGTTCCGGTCCGTCATGATAGCTTGGACCGACAACAAGAAGTGTCCGGGATTTTCTACCCCATGATGGACGCCGGGAATCGCTCACAGATTAGCCCACTAGCTAGTTGTCCAACGCCATGTAATGTATCTCGTCTATCTTCTCGTAAGTTCACTGCGACTGTACACGTAACTTTCTACTATTGGCTCGAGGCGTATTTTCCTCGGTTCTCGTTTCCAGGATTAAATCAAAAAAGTGGTTTTTCATTTAAAAAATAAGTTACTCAGCCAGGTAAAGCTTTTGTGCTGAAGGCGTATGTCTCATCAAAACACACCATATCTAGACATGCATATCTGTTTTCACATGGACCTCATGAAATCACATCACCCCATGGCACACAACTCTGCATTCACATGTGCTGGGTTTTCTGCTCCAGTTCAGACTCATGAGACTCGCTATTGCTGTCCACCCGAATAGGGCGTTGCTGCTGCTCCTTGTTATTGTGGTCGTGTACCACTTTCTCAATGAGAGAGTCATCATCCAATTAAGTAATTTTTGCGCGGAGGGCGTCGCACCTCATCGAGGATGGAATCCATGACTATAACAGCGCTGGCTCTATGGCACGTGCAATCACATGCAGCGAGTGGTCACCCAACTTTGGCGCTACCATGATTCAAAAGCAGATTGCGCACGGGCCGGGATAGTCCAGACCCCTTCCATAGTACACTCTCCTGCCAACCATGCAGGAATTTGGTTTCCTCCTGCCAACCATGCAGACAAGTGGCCAGTCTTCATCATATGTGATAGCGTCCTAATAAGGTTTGGCTCGCGACTCATCCTTGCATGATGGTTGAACCAGTACACGGCTGCACTTCTGGTAAGTTGTACACATTGAGACACAATTTGTGAGATTCATGCAACATACTCGATCTATCTCCTACTTTTTCCTTTATCTTCTTCGTCAATACAATGTTCATACAAAATGTCGAACCCAGCTTAATTTTCCCATTTCAGGGGTACCCAAACATGCCAGAAAACTTGGTCTTGTGGCGCTTTGTACCCTCCCTAGTTTTAACCCTCGGTGTCTTGCTAAATGCTGACTAGAATGGTACAAAGTCTCCCCGACGTCATCGACCGCGTCATCTTCATCTTGTATGAGCCTCGTCCACGTCCACCTCGCCTTGCATGGCCTTCTGCCTGCACACAAGATGCATAGGCAACGATGAAACAAGGAAATCAAGTTAATAGACGATCAAACTTCTAATTAGACGGTCGGCTGAAAAAGATTTTTGGATGAAAATGACGGACAGTAAAACCGTGGCAGATTCCTAAAACATGGCAGATTATAAACCAATGTCGCGTTTGAGATTATAAACCAATGTCGTGAGCACCATTGGCGTTCCTTGCATAGGCTTCCCTGCATAGCCCACCACTATCTTTATGAGTTTAACGGTTGACACTGTCCTCAGCTTGCTTTCATTTCATCGCGCTCTTTTTGATCACGTCGGACAGATTCACCCGCTAGACAGGCTTTGTGCTTATATATTCAACCAGGACTGTGGGAAACTTTGGGAACTGAAGACGTGTTAGAATCCCTGAATGCCTCTGTGGCCCTGTCGCCATCGCCCCGCACTCCCGCACCTGCCAACCACCGACACTGGCTTTCCTTGTGGTGCCTGTGCTCTCACACCGTCTTGCCTTCGTCCATCATCCAGCTGTTATGAATGACGCGACGCGCATTCGGCCATTCGCTGTCGCCTTTGGATCGACCAAAGGACACGCACTTAGAACTAACTCTAGTAGACTTACGAAGCAAAGTTGAAATAGTTGCTCGTACAGCAAAACGTCCTAGGACCGTAACTTGAGCTACGACGCCAAATTTTCAACGACTTCAGTACTTTCCGTCGCCCTTGACACGTTGTCGTACAATAATACACATTTACGCCAATAGAAACTCACATCCAATAATATATCTTGATGGAGGCATGCGGGTCATTTAATTTCAAGCTACCTCTTGATTAATCTCAGCCCCTGTCTCTGAGAAATCGTGAAATTTTACGCAAAATGCCAGATTTCCAACGACTATGACAGGGGCGTGCACCCGGGTTGTTTGACGAGTTCGTGCAACCCAAGAAGACGACAAATGCAATGGGAGTTGTGACTGAAGAAGAACTGAAAGAACGACATCCATTGCCGAATCCTGGTCCTTGTAGCTCTCCGTGCGCCAATGCTGATGACGCTAGCTATGCCCGCGCCACCCTACATCTGCAAACTGTCAACAAGCTCAACCATGGTGTGCCATATACTCAAGTATTCTCCTAGCTCAGCACCGAACCAATTCAGCTGCACCAGCACTGCCTACTTGTCACAATCCATCTCAGATTAACACGCCAAGGCTCCTGCTACATGCAGCTGCCGAAGCAGTGGACTGAGTCTGATCCTTTCCCATTTGAGTCCTGGTATAATGAGCGAAGAAAATGAAGTCATACACCAGGTTCCCGCGCCTGTCCTACCCATCCACCCAATCATACCCATTTTTTGGCATTCGGCACGATGGGTAGCCTGCGATTCCAAGACTGGGTTGGGTCACCCAGGGCCACTGACTCATCCCTGACGTAAAACCGGACCTTGTTCACTCAAGCCTTCACCACCGCGGCTGTCTTTGCGCCCGCAATTATATCCAGCAACGGCTGGTAATACTCCGCCCGCAGCTTGGGTCCAAACACATTGTCCACCGCGGCCTTGGCAGGGGGGGGTACGTGCGCTAAAAACTTTTCTCTATTCGCGGGCGTCATGTGGTGGAGCATCCAGGCCAAGAGAATCGGGCCCTCGAGCCGGCCACCCTCCGCGCCGCACGCTTTCTCCACCTCGGCAAGCTCCGCTTCCGTCATCCTCAGACGGAACATCTGGGGGATGGTCAGCCTGCCCCGACCGCAGGGAACAGACCGTTGAAAAAAGAGCGACAACGCTTTCATCATGACAAGATGGAAATTCCATGTGCCGGGGCGGGGGGGGGAGGGGGAGAAGTAGGGGGCAAAAGAGGGGGTGGTCAGGGTCCATACGGGCATAACAAGTTACGATAAATTAATGTCCAAATCATCTAAAAGTTTCTAAAATATTACGGGAGGGCCTTAAAGTTCCGGCACATGCCATGCTGGCAAGTTGCAGCTTCCCAGTTTCATTATATTTAATACATTTATATGCGGTAGTAATCTCTATTGCACTCCTCCTCTCCTTTGCACCTGGTGCATGGGCAGTCCAAGCGACCCGCCTGCCCGCTGGGAAATTGTATAAATTAATTGAATCATTTATAAATTAATCGATGAATTAATTAATTACCCAGGGATATTGGGCACACGAACCTAACATGTCAACTGCCATGGTAGAAGCGAAGCAAACACGCCCGGCCAGAACAGGTTCACAAGCGGAAAGGAAAATGGGGAAAATCGGAAGCAGGAAGCACGAGACACCCCAGTTCCCAGGTACGCTTCCGCCAAACATGGTGGTCCCTGGCCATTGATTTATCATTTCCAAGTGCACAGATATACCGCTCCCCGGGAGGGCCTTGGCTGGGAAAGAGGAACTACAAATGGAGAGAAAACAAAGGAGAGTTTCGCGTGTTCTGTCTTTACCGGCACCCACTCCTTAGCAATAGGTAGGGCCAGGCAACTCCATCTCCTTGGACAGGTGTGGCAGCAGGCACTCAAACACTACCAAGCACGCAACAGTAAAATAGCAGCAATCATAATTATGATGATGATCATCATAATGATAATTGATAATAATAGCAATAACAAAAAACTATATTAGTGACAACTCACTCCTCCTTGAGCAGGTGCGGCAGCAGGCACTGATTGATCGCCGCCGTCAGACGTGACTTCAGCTCGTCGAAAGCGGCCTGCCGCCTAGCCAGCTGTTCTGCCTCCCTCTGCTTGGCCCGGCCCAGAATGATATCAATGACGCTGGGCGGGTCGTCCTGCCGCTCGGCCACCTCGAACAGCGACAGCCCCTCCTGCACCCATGCCAGGTGGCGTAACAGTGCCGAGTGCTCGTCCACCATGTCCGTCCAGAAGGGGGTCGCCGCGTTCAGCGCCGCCGTCTCGGGGCCTGGCTTGAGGGAGGCAAGATCGGCCGCGGGGATGCCAGGCAGGGGCATGGGCAGCTGGAGGAGCGAAGGAAACATAACGTTGTCTTCGATGTCTGCAAGGGGGTGAAGTGGGGTTGGGCAGGCGTGGATGTTGCATGGGGTGTGAGAGTGGGGCATTGGAATCGCATAGCAATGCATGACGTGTGTGTCGCGGGGGGCGGGGGGGTGGGGTGGGGGGGGGGAGGTGTGTGTGGGGGGGTATGTGTGGTGTATGTGTGTGTGTGTGCTCTGTGTGTGTGCATGTTGACGTTGTACACAATGTTGTCTTCAAACATATCTCTGCTTGTATATGTATGTGTGCGTAGGTGTTGCTAGGCATGGATGTTGCGTAACAAAGGCGGAGGGGCTGGCATTGAGATCGTTTAGTTTGAGGGGTGGGTGTACTGACATATTATAGAAAATTGACTTCGAAGTCCGCATGGGTGTGCATGTTGGGTATGTGCATGTTGGGTGAGATCGCGTTGGCTTCGAGTAGACAGCGGGGCAGAAGCATTGGTATCATACTACTTGGTAGTGGTAAATAAGGACGTATCGTGCAGCATTAGGGAAGGGGGCTTTGACACTTGAATACCAGGGGTGTCCCATTTCACATCTCTGGTCTATAATTGGATAATGAATACACCCACTTCCCCGAAAATACCAGGGTGCCCTGGCTACTGACATTGCTTGGCAAAGGGAACGCAAACGGGGCGGACAGGTGGTTGGTGCGGTGGGGATGTGTTGGCAGCCATTGATAGGATCGGGGACGTGTTGACGGGGCTCGTGTGAGTGGCAATGATATTTGCTGTGATGTGGCCCAGCTATGCACTGATATTTGGTTTGATACATCAACTGTGTTAAGCTAGACAACCAAGAGAGAGAGAGGAGGGGTTGTGGAGGGGTATTTTCGAGCACTGCAGGACTGTTCAACACCTTACTCCCACCCGTCTGTAACTCTGTGTACATCATAGATGGATTTCATGGGGACCCGCCTAAGAATTGAGACCCAAACTTACATCTATTCATCGGGAACCAATATATTTATTAATTGGGACCCCTATTTACAATTCATCATTGGGACCCCTACTTACATTTATTCATTGGGACACCTTGTTACATTATTGATTGGGACCCCTATTTCAACAAAGGCAGCAAGGTAGCGGGAATGGATGTGTACGAAAAAAGGTCATGCTCCGAACATAGTATTCATATATTCATCAGCTGAAGTATATAATAAAAGGGCGGCAGAAATGAATGCGGACCGGGGGCTGAAATGCTACTCTCAAAATGCTCGCGTTTACTTTTGACACAACGACCCGTACATCTGCCAAACGACAGAAAAATGCAGAAGGTACAAGGGGTGGTTATAAAAGCCTAGTGTCACAGAGAAGAATTTTCTTGCTGTTGTGAGCAAAGGAGCATTTGCGGGAATTTTCAGGTCTGCAAAGTACAAACTCGGGCATTGGGGATATAGAAAGCTTGAGGGAATCCAAGCTAGGGTGCTCAAACATCGAGGGAGTGAATGCATAGCATGTGCAATAATAGGATGCTAAACACAGATAGAGAACTGGGCCATGAACCGCGGAACCTTTCAGGGGTAGCCTATAATATCCTCCGGAAGCCTATAATATCCAATAAAAGTATTCAGGCAATTGCCATCTCTTCCTGCCACCATCCATAGAAAATCACTCGATACCCTGAAATAGGACTCTGGGAGATATCTTACCGTGATGGACCTCAAGCAAAGCAAAGAACTGGTTGAGGACAGGCTTGAGCACCCCGGCATAGGGCTCCTTTCTCGAGAGGTCGACTTTGGAAAGCGCGTCCAGGATGATCTCACAATCCCCGCGGATAGCCGCGTGGGCAAGCAACAAGCCGTTCAAATCAAAAGTCGTTTCTTGGGGGCGTAAACTAAGTGTTTCCCGTCCCTGAAGAGTAGGGAAGGGCACGGCAGCGCCAGGATCTGCAGAGGCGACAATTGAGCTCTGCGAATACGCGTGTCGGACGTGGAGCCGACTTGTATCCGCATTTGTCCAGCGATGTTTCGGCTTGGCGAGTGAGGGACACCGCAATGCCGGTGCGGCTCTAGCGACAGACACGCCGCTTGCTGTCGGCGATGCTGTGCTTTGGGAGACGTACGTTTGCGCGCGGAGGCAAGAAAGCGCCATTTGACTAGCTAGCCAGTGAAGGGGTCACGTTAATAAATCGACGCAAATTAAAGGCCGTCACGCGAGGGCGCAACACGGTCGTCAGCGGGGAAACCCCACTTCTTTTGTTAAGAGAAAGGAGATTTCTTCTAGCCCCTGTTCGGGCTCCCTACTCTCGGCCACTGCGGGATGCGCCCCAATATGACCTACCTTGGAATGATTGCCAACGTCGCACGTAGCTTAGTTGGGTAGAGATCTCGCGGCAAAAATGCTCGCAGAATCCATTAGCTGGGGCGTAGATGGCTTGCGTCATGCTCCGCTTGCCAAATGTATCTTACCTGTAGGCCGTAGCGCGCCCTGGTAAAAAGTCACGTTGCGACAAAGTATTTTGCGACCTAAAAACAATATGAAAGTTTAGGTTTGCGATGCATAACAACTTCCACAAGGAAATTGGGACGCGGCCCTTTCTCGGTATATTTCAATGAAATTCTACAAAATATAGTATTCAAGCACAAAATCATTTTTAAAACTAGAGTTTGCGAGCCGGAGTAAGCAAAATTGTTGTTGTTGTTGTTGTTGTTGTTGTTGTTGTTGTTGTTGTTGTTGTTGTTGTTGTTGTTGTTGTTGTTGTTGTTGTTGTTGTTGTTGTTGTTGTTGTTGTTGTTGTTGTTGTTGTTAATAATTATGCAAATTGTTGTTGTTGTTGTTGTTTCCGGGTAATAAAGTGGTATTTTAATTAACCAATTTTAATTAACCAATGGGAATATCGTTAGGTAAAGGGGTACCACGTATCGACCAGCTGTTGGTCAACACTCAACAAAATTGTTGTTGATTCCCACGCCGCACATGGTCAGCAGAGATTCTATTGGGTAGAAAATGAAGCCGATGATGCAAGTGGCCTCTGCCGGGCGTGGGCCTCAAAAACATTCACAACAACAACTTGACAACAACAACAACAACAGCTGCAAAGTACGGTACCTTTTAATGTAGTTCCATTCTGTTCAGTGTTCAGGGACCTCGGCCGTTTTCAAATCCTTGCTGGCCATCTCCGGCGTTCGAATTAACAACAACAAGTAAGTATGTAGTTAAACCTGACGAACGGTGCACAGTCCGTAAAGATTCAAGCTCGCTGTACGCCTTGTGCGTCCGCCAGGGTCCAACCTGGACTCTTGGAGACGTCACTCGGTCACTGGCCAGGAAATGTACACGTGGGTACACACTACAGTATAGCTCTCACCCTATGCCACTCCATCGAGGCTACTGGCGTGCGATCGCTTGCTACAGAGTATAGGACACGCCAAGGCGTTGTGATTCCACAGGATTCCACGCGGGTGTATCCGAGGATGCAACCGTACACGTCACAGTGCGCCGATAGTACCACCGGTACTTAAAATATCCGGCCCTCGGCCACTATAGATTCTCTGCTGCCAATGTGCGGCGTTGAGTTGAGTTGAGTTGAGTTTATTCCGCGCCGGTACAGGGTTGCGGCGTGGGACACAACAAGAACAACAGCAGATACAGTACAATGCGCTATGCCATGCCACGAGGACACGCACAGAATCTTTACTGTATTAGTACGTGGCTGGCGAGTGGCGAGCATAGCTCGGCAGAGATCCTCTCACCACTGTCCCCCGTGGCCCGTGCCCTTATTACCTAAATGGGAGGCTGGTCGCTCACACAATCATATTCCGGGCGCGCCCTCCTCCTCGAGTAGCATTCTTGCACGCACAATACATCGTGCATACTTTCGTCCTTATTGCAGTGCCTTGCTTTGACCAGACAATGACGGCAACAGTCACAAGCAGGCTCTCCTTGGCTTCATTAACTGCTGCATTGCCAAGCAGGACAGCGTCGGCCCCCACTGGCCAGCGTGTTCGCCAACTACGGCACCGTCAAAACCAGGCTTTTCTTGATGTTGTAAGACATGCACGTCCCGGTATGGTTCACCGGCGGCAATGTGTCGTTGCCGCAGGGGGGCCATCGGCGGATGCGACACCGGTGCCCGTCGTCCAAGGGAAGAAGTTGCTGGATTTATTCCCAGAAGAAAACGTTGTGGAGAGCAGCGGCTTGAGTCGAGCGCACCACGCGCTCCGGAGCGATTGCGCGGCCCTCATGCTCGCGCTGTCTAAAATTGACCTCTCAAAAGGAGGGCGCTACGCCGACATTTTTAAGAGGTTTCTCGACCAATTTGTCATCTTCATCTTGATGCATCACGGTGAGTACATTATCTGGATGCACCACGGTGGGTACCAGCCCACCCCCCGTCCTTCTCTTTGGGTATCAGGGGTCAAGGGCATCTGAACTGATACCACGTGAGGAGGCCTTGCACCCGCTGCGTGTTAACAAGTCGTATAATTCAAGTGGTGTGAACCAACAAATCCCCTGTGACCATCAATAGGCTTATAACTAAATGCTCATCATATCTTATCAGTACTATTATTCACCGATAGCTTATATCTAACAGTACCAGGTCACTCTTGTGCTCATAATTGGAGCTGCCTCCCGGCAGTTGCAGTAATGCCAAACGATTAATGATTAACGTCGACTGATGATTGGCGATTAATGATTAACAATTCACGAGTCACGAGTCACGAGTCACGATTCATGACGTTTAAGAGCACGTGGAGCTCGGAACAGGCGCATGTTGGCCCATTTTAATCGTAGCTGCCGTGTAACAGCAAGGCTCTCAATAACTTAGAAGTCAGGATACCTTGCACCCCTGAACCAGACATTTCGGCTACAACAGGACCATTCAAATATTTTCTGCAGGAATGGCTAACTATCCCCAGCAGTGTGGGCAGAATTTCGTTGTGTCCCACATATAGCAAGGGATCTGTCCTCAGCTTTGGGTCTTGGAATGTATACGGAGAATACAAGGGTGTGACCAGGGTGTCCACGCGATGCACTGCGATTCGTCAGGTTACCCTGTATATGCATGCTAGTTGGATGGCATGGGTCTGTGCCCCCTAAGGGAGGTCATTTAACCTGCTCGCTAGCTTATGCCCCAAAATGCACACACGCAAACATGCACGCAAACATACACATACACACGCACGCACACTCACACGCGCACGCTCTCTCTCTCTCTCTCTCTCTCTCTCTCTCTCTCTCTCTCTCTCTCTCTCTCTCTCTCTCTCTCTCTCTCTCTCTCTCTCTCTCTCACACACACACACACACACACACACACACACACACACACACACATACACACAAAGAGAGAGACTGCACTGCTTGGCCCCGCGCCTCATGCCATGCAATACCAGTTGCCCTGGCGCAGCTTGCAATTACAAATATCCATTCCCCCACCCCCTCTATACAACACTGATGCGCCCCTCCCGCCTGCGTTACACGACATCCGTGCTTGACCGACGCCGCCACCACCCCACACACGTGTCTACAGATGTCGAAGACAACGTGCTATTCCCGGCGCTGATGCAGCTGCCCATGGCCGTCCCCGGCGTGCCCGCCCACGAGCTGCGCCTCAAGTCCCCTGGCCCCTCGACGGCTGCAAGGAACGCGGCGACCCCCTTCTGGGCGGACATGGTGGACGAGCACGAGGAGCTGCTGGTGCAGCTCAAGATTGTGGCAGGGGCCCTGGACAAGTTTGCGCGCGCGGAGGGGTCGTCGCTGGACGTTCGGGCGAAGCAGGCGGCGCTTGAGGAGCTGAGGGAGAGGGTGCACGCACTCGTGTATGACTGCGTGCTCCCTCACCTGTCCAAGGAGGAGTGAGTGAAGGAGTAGCAGTAGTTGTGTTGGTGTTTTAATTATTTTTTATTTTGTTATTATATTTATCATTATTGTAATTATGTTGCTATGTGATGCTGGTGCTGGTGTGTGACTGCGTGCCGCACCTGCTTAAGGAGGCATGAGTCAAGCAGCGCTAGATTGGGGGGAGCAGTGCATAGTAGGCATGTATGAAGCTTTCTCTGTTTGGCTGCGCCTGCAAGGAAGGGCGAGAAGGATGCCAGATCGCGAAATATAGCCATCAATCAGAAGCTGGCCATCAATCAGGTCTGGCTTTGAAACCACAACAGTTTGTATACCCAGCCGGGGACGTATGGATCCCTCATTGGAGGGTCTTTTGCCAAGCAGGCAGAGGCGCATCTCTTTGCGGGCCGAGGCAGTAGTAGGCAAGTCGGATAACGAGTGTTGTGGATTTATTTTATGAGGTCACCCTTGGCCCAGTGTCTCCTGACACTGGAACATGCAGAAATAGATAGGCACCTGCTGGGGCTACGCCGCACGAGCTGTGTGTGCTATCTTCTATTTCTTATCTTTCTTCGTAGCGTGTCATGGACACTACGTGCTCATGAATAGCTGCGCACGTGGTAACCTATTCGCTGGGCATGCTTTCTGCGGGGAAGGGTGCCAGGTGCCATCCCTGCCTTCTGCCCGCATCCGTTTTTCTCACCTGCATCTGCCCCTCTGGGATGGTGCATTTGGGATTCAACGTGGCAAATGTCGCGAGTCCGTGTTGTTTGTTTTCTCAGCGCAGCCTCATCTCATTTCTCGACACAAGTTTGCTTCACCGCCCATGATTCACCCGAGTGCATATGGTGCAAAGCAGTGCATTACATGACTGATTGTTGCTAGTGAAAGCAGTGCATTACATGACTGATTGTTGCTAGTGAAAGCAGTGCATTACATCACTGGTTGTTGCTAGTGAAAGCAGTGCATTACATCACTGATTGTTGCTAGTGAAAGCGGTGCATTACATCACTGATTGTTGCTGGTGAAAGCGGTGCATTACATCACTGATTGTTGCTGGTGAAAGCAGTGCATTACATCACTGATTGTTGCTAGTGAAAGCAGTGCATTACATCACTGGTTGTTGTTAGTGAAAGCAGTGCATTACGTCACTTATTCTTGTTAGTTAAAGCAGTGCATTACGTCACTTATTGTTGTTAGTCAAACCAGTGCATTACGCCCCTGATTGTCGTCAGTCAAACCAGTGCATTACGTCCCTGATTGTTGGTTCATGGTCTCAAAAGCGCTTGCCTTGGATGATGCCATGTCCCGTTTTCTCCACACGTGTGGCCTATCCCAGGCTTGTCATCCCCCAGATTTACCGGCTGCGGCTCACAAAGGAGGAGTTTGCTGCGGTAGAGAAGGCGTGCGCGACTGAGGCGGGGCGGTTGGCAGGGCCCATGGGTCTTGCCTGGATCGTCCACGCGCTGCCGGCGGACCAGCGGGACGGGTTCTTGGGCCACGTTCCCCCCCCTGTGGCGGAGAAGATCAAGAAGGAACTACTGCCGAAGCTGGTGGAGCAGTATTACCAGCCGTTGTTGAAGGTGACGCTGGGCGAAGTGTAGAGGCGTCTTTGGTGTGTTGTTATCAGCGCTTGGTGGCCAGGAGGCATTGAAAAGATGCATTGAGAAGATGTGGCCACTTGTGAGCAGCTGATGTTTAGCCAAGGCGCCAGTTGTATACCGCCATGAATACCTGCCCATATTTTAGCTATTCATGGACGTAGTAGCACCTTCCTAAAGGTAGTCTTGTTGATCAGTATAGTAGAACCACGAGATGTAAGTCAATTTCCATGGTGTGCACACTAGTTTTCATGTCTTGAGCATTAAATTAAAAAGTCATGTGCACACAATACTTGTTGCCCCGTGGTTATCTAAAGCACCATCTGCACGGCGGTCAACTATAGCAACCTTGTCGCACACCGTACCATAACGTCTGACTGAGGCGGAGATATTTGCTTCCGGAGATATTTACTTCCGTCCGACCTTGGGGAGATATTTGTGGATTGCCGTCCACTTGGAATTGGCAGCGGTGGTTGTATTGGTCCGCGCCGAATTTGCTGAGATTTTGACAGCACACGTGGCTGTGGATTGTGGCTCAACAGCACACTTGGTAGTACGGACTGCACCGTGTGTGTTTCAGCAGGTTGTGTCGCACTGGCTTGTGCGACGACGGTTCGTCAATGGTTTGGCTGCGATAGTTCCAGCAAATTGACAATTGCCAGCAATGCATTATGTGCCGATTTGTGAATGTCGGCACTGCCCACAGCTTGTCGTCTTGCATTATGGCTGGCTAGGTTAAAAGGAGAAACGAGCAGCTTTGTTGGACGTTGTTCGTTTCAGTTCTTCACTCACAACGTAGTTTCATGTTGTCGCCATGTGATGCACTAGGCGAACAACCCGGGTGCGGCCTCCAACATGGTCGCATTTGTGGTTCTTGTCATAAAGTGGACCTGTTGATGGAAAGAGTCGGGGCAATGCGTCATCTAAGGACGTGTGAGCACTTGGGTCGGATACCCACACAACGTTGGTGAGGATTCTAGGGGTCGTCATCTAAGGACGTGTGAGCACTTGGGTCGGATACCCACACAACGTTGGTGAGGATTCTAGGGGTCTTGTAGGCTGGTTTTGGGGGCTGAGAAATAGGTCTCCTCCCATCTCCTGCGGGAGGGCAGGTCGCGAATAGCCAAGGTCGGCTATGTCGGACACTGCCAGCTAGCTCAAGCACTAGATAGGCCATTGGCTGGGATGGATGCCTAGTGTGGCTGACCTTATTTCAATAGACATCAAAGCCATGGATGATGGAAGTGTCACATGTCATTGCATTGGTAATGCAGTTACAGTTTTACATGTCAAGCCTGGGTGGCTGGGATACTTTGGAATGCAGCGCGACAACCTATATTCGAGCTGCGACCAGCTCAGCCTGGCCGGGACCTCCTGACGTGGGCCGGGCCCCGTGATGTTAGACGCCGCAAGGCCCGCACCTTCAAAGAACAGCTAGTAGAGGACATGGGGGGCCTAGGCCTCTCCGTGATTTGGAAGAAGATGATGGACAAGGCCAAGGGGACCTCATTTATGCCGACGACATCACGCTCATCGAGAAGCCGGAGTCTGCCCAACTTTGGCTGGACTGCCTGGCGCTCGAGGCTCGGGCGGTTGGTCTAGAAATCAGCCCCAAAACGGAGGCCCTGGCCCTCGGCATGGCAGGGCCCCCACCCACACTCCGCCTCTTAGACGATGCCGAGGTCAACTACCCTCCTTCAGGCCGCTTCAAGCTGCTCGGCAGTTGGCTTCCCGACTGCGAGGACGACATGATGACACGGATCGGCATGGCGTGGGCGCACCTCCATGACCACCGCCGCTGGTGGAGCTACCCCGCCCTACCCCGGATCGTCAAGCGTGACCTCTTCAAGGTCGTCATTCTGACAATCCTGACCTACGGCGCCGAGACGTGGGCACTGACGCTGGAGCTGGAGCAACGACTCGACGGCGCCGTCACCAAGATGCTGCGCAAGGCCCTTAACATCCCCTTTGGTTTGCACATTAGTAATGAGGATTTGTACGCTGATTTGCCCTATGTTTCCCACATTATTAGGCACAGGCGCCTGGGCCTAGCCGGGCACCTGGCCCGCACAGATCAGGTAGATACCTCAGATAGACTAGCTGGCACCAAGCCCGCCCAGCCTGGGCGATATGTCCTAACCTGGCGTGCCCCCGGCCGCGCGCGGCAGGGCCGCCACCCGTGGACATTTCGTGATAGACTCGGCATGGACATGTGCTACACTAGACGTGACGGGCTCACCCCCGGGCAGCCTCCTGGTTTGTCTGTAATATGGAGGCAGATGGTGCGCAAGGATAGATGGCAAGTAGTAATGAAGGAGACCACCCCCAAGCCTGTGGGGGCTCCGCGTGTGACCAAGTATGGCATTCATAGCGATTCGGGCCGCGGTGCCCACACCCCTGTAACTAGGACCTAGATAGCTTATACCATCCATTCCATCCCATGTTCCCCTCCCACTGAGGACTTATGCTCACGTGACGCAGTCACGTGTCTATTACTTAATTAAGGGGGCCCAGGTCATAGAGGACAACGAGCCCCCCCCGTGGGGAAGCGCCCGCAAGTGCAAACCCGCGGGAGGCACGCCAGACACCTCCCCTAGGGTAGCGTGATGTTGTTTAGATAGATGCTGTAGGCAGCTGATGTAGATAGATTAGACCGGTAGGACTGTTTGCACCCATCCATCCATCCATCGGGGTTAATGCTCCGTGACTCCCAAACGGGAGCACGAGTCTAATTAACTCGCGTTATTACATAACGCAATTTTTTGCGTTGTGAGGTTATAACGCAAAAAATTGCGTTGTTAACATGGAGTTCAAACAACTATTTCCCAATAGTTTAGAGGCCAAACAACTGCAGTCAGGCTTAGTTTATAACCCTAGGATCTCATAAAAAAATCCCCGTACCCAAGTACCCAACGGTTGCCACGTGGCATCATGCAATGCCAGCTGTAAATCAGGACTTTTTAGGGAAGACGAAGGTGATGGCCGAACGAAATCGCGCGTACCCACTGCAGTCCTGCTGTAGTCTAGCGACATGGCGCAGCTGTTTGACCCCAGGAAACGCGATCGTAACCTAATAGGAAGACATGTTAGCGTCCCAGCAACATACTGGGGTGAGAAATGGGCCATTTGATAGGTGTCGGCAGTGTTCTTGCTGGAATAAACTGCGATCAGGCCGGACGATAGAAACGTTGACAGCAATACCTTTCCGGCGTATTTTAAAGGATATATCGGTTTCTTTTTACTTTTTATGATACATAGTAGTCGTAAACGTGCAAGGGTGGCCAGAAATCGCCGAATCCAGCGACCATGCTGCACAGCTTTGGTGTGCCGAAATGCGCCATTTTGCGGCCACCGGCTGGGCCAAGGTAACGCCATCCATGCCTGGTAAAGCTTAAGCATCGTTTTCCTATCGATGTTTGACATTTATATATACGTTCTAGCTTGTGTAGCACATTCTTTTTGCACTATTCATGCTCTTTCTTGACCCTGGCCTGGCCCCTTTCTAAAACACCATTCTTAGATGCTTCCCTCAGTCAGTTGACCTGCCACAGGGTGATGGTGATAAGTTTTAGAGGCTGTATGGGTTTGAATACCTCCATATATGTTTGTTATACATTTCCCATACACATATTGCATGAGTGTGAGGCAGTTGGCTGGTCTCTGTGGCATCATCAAGCACGTAACTGGTGAGTAAAAGCTTCCCATTGACAGCATGTGCCACCAGGTGTGCTGGCCATCACCTGGCAAGCTATAGCAGCTTAGGCCTAGTTTATCCTTGCTAGGGCAGGCTGAAATAGGCTCAACACCACTAGTTTGTTGGTGGCTGCCTCCTAGAATGCATGCCTTGCGTAGGGTGTCCGTACCACGTTACCTACGTGCATGGACAAGGTGGCCGCAGTGCCCGCTCTTCTCGTTAAGCGTGGCATGTGGCCAGCTTGTATTATTGGCTGCAGGTGGTTGCCCTGTCTTATTTTGACATATCTGGGCTTAGTTTGTGCATCTCCATGGGTTTATGCCCCCCAAGGGGCCCACGGTGCCTTTTGTGTGCACCCACTTGTCTACCCAGTGTTATAGTGTTATAATTTCATGGGTGTGGGGAAAATAGGAGGGCTGCTTATTTCAAGCCCATATGCAGCCACGAGGGTCTACATATATTGCTTTTTTTCCCTGCTCGCGTCATCGATAAACACCAGAAAACCTACGCGGGTATTCTGCACACGGCTGATTGGATTGCTCTTTTCGCGGACCTCAACGCCCAGGGACGTGCGTGGCTGTTCTCGCTTTCCTTGCGGAGTGTGGGCTCGGCGTACCTTCGTGCTCTTCCCATGGCCCCCCCATTCGCCTTGGCTCCCAGCCACTACTCGGTGGCGCTCCGGCACCAGCTATTTGCCCCGCAGCCTCTTGTTCCGGCCGGGCGGCCTTGTGGTAGCTGTGGGCAGCCGCTGGATCCCACGGGGACTCACTACCTTGCCTGCATGGGGGGCCAACAGAATCAGAATTGGTATTTGTATTTGCACACTGTCCTCCTGACGGTGGTGCTCGCCATGATTCGGTCGGTTTTCCCCCACGCGAACATCCGGTCCGAGGATGCGGATGGCGCTGCCTTCTATTCCCCCAACCACCGGCCTGACATCGTGGTGCTGGACTTTGAGGGGGGTGGCCGGCATCTGCTTATTGACGTTTCGGTGGCGCGGCCCTTGGCTCTTAGCCACGTGGCTGGGGCCTCCCTCACGGCAGGTTACACGGCGGACCGGGCGGAGCGGGCCAAGCTCCTGGCCTACGGCGACGTCGGGCACCATCGTGTGGTGCCCTTTGTCCTGGAGGAGTTTGGGGCCATGGGGCCCCTGACCTCCGCCTTCTTCAAGGAGTGTTGCCGGCTCCGGGAGGACCGGCTGGACCTGGAGGGCCAGCGGGCCCCATGGTCGGCGCGGACCTGGACGTCATATTGGCGTCAGCGCTTGTCGGTGGCGCTGACTCGGGCCATGGCTGACATCATGCTCCGCCGTACGCGGGCTGATTTTGCGGTGCAGCAGGGCTATTAGGTTCCTCCCGTTAGGCGTTTCCATTGGTCTTATCGTAGTATAGAGCTTTGACATGGCTCTGTATATAGGTTTATAGCTGGGCGTTTGCTTTGGTTTGAGTGATTTTACTCTGCTGTAAGTAATTATATTTTTAATATATATCTCAGAGAATTCATAACTGGCCTCAGATAGCCCATATCATGCTTGCTTCATTAGATGTGTTTAATTGAAATAAAGTGTTATAACGCAAAAAATTGCGTTATAAATGTGCTAACGCGAGTTAATTAATTTATTAATATTCAAGCTATCAGGGGGTATGTCCGCCCACGCCGCCCGCCGCTGAGCAGGACTACACGTACCCAGCCCTGACGGATCCCCTGGCCGACCCCAACGAGCTCCCGCCGTTCACCGAGCTCGAGCTGAGCACCGCCGCCAAGCAACTCCGCTTCTATGCCGCCGTTGGACCTGACCAGCTCCCAGCCCCGGTGATTATGGGTTAAGCTGACGGCGCTCACGGGGTTCCTGCTTGACGTCTGCAACCGGATCCTACTTGCCGACGCGCCACCGATTCCTGAGTGGCAGCACAGCTACCGTATTATGCTGTACAAAAACAAAGGTTCCCCTCGGACGACCCTGCCAACTACAGAGGAGTCTGCATCCAGAGCGCCGCACTCAAGTTGTTCATGCGCCTGATCCTCAACCGCCTTCGTTCTGCTCTCGACTGTCACCTTGGGGAAAGTCAAATGGGCTTCCGTCCTGGGCGCAACACCGTCATGGCCATCTTTGTCGCGCGTCGCCTCTTCGAGGAAATCGCTCTCCTGCAACCTGGTGAGTTTCCCGCCATCCTGATCTTCGTCGACTTCATCAAGGCTTTTGATTCTGTCCTCTGGGACGCTCTATGGGCTGTACTTGCTGGCGCTCGCGTCCCCACTCCCCTGATTACCGTCATCCGCACGCTGTATGAGGGGTCGACCACTTCGGTGCGCACTCAACACGGCATTACCCCGCCATGCCCACTGCAGACCGGCGTCTGGCAGGGTTGCGTCCTGTCGCCGTACCTGTTTATTATTGTAGTGGACTATGTTATGCGCCAGGCACGTGCTCGCTTTGCTCGCATCACAGGCCATGCCCCTGGCCTAGCGATCACGAACGAGCTTGAGGAAGGGGGGCCGACTAACAAGCAGAATTTACTAGCTGACCTCATTTATGCCGACGACATCACGCTCATCGAGAAGCCGGAGTCTGCCCAACTTTGGCTGGACTGCCTGGCGCTCGAGGCTCGGGCGGTTGGTCTAGAAATCAGCCCCAAAACGGAGGCCCTGGCCCTCGGCATGGCAGGGCCCCCACCCACACTCCGCCTCTTAGACGATGCCGAGGTCAACTACCCTCCTTCAGGCCGCTTCAAGCTGCTCGGCAGTTGGCTTCCCGACTGCGAGGACGACATGACGACACGGATCGGCATGGCGTGGGCGCACCTCCATGACCACCGCCGCTGGTGGAGCAACCCCGCCCTACCCCGGATCGTCAAGCGTGACCTCTTCAAGGTCGTCATTCTGACAATCCTGACCTACGGCGCCGAGACGTGGGCACTGACGCTGGAGCTGGAGCAACGACTCGACGGCGCCGTCACCAAGATGCTGCGCAAGGCCCTTAACATCCCCTTTGGTTTGCACATTAGTAATGAGGATTTGTACGCTGATTTGCCCTATGTTTCCCACATTATTAGGCACAGGCGCCTGGGCCTAGCCGGGCACCTGGCCCGCACAGATCAGGTAGATACCTCAGATAGACTAGCTGGCACCAAGCCCGCCCAGCCTGGGCGATATGTCCTAACCTGGCGTGCCCCCGGCCGCGCGCGGCAGGGCCGCCACCCGTGGACATTTCGTGATAGACTCGGCATGGACATGTGCTACACTAGACGTGACGGGCTCACCCCCGGGCAGCCTCCTGGTTTGTCTGTAATATGGAGGCAGATGGTGCGGCAAGGATAGGTGGCAAGTAGTAATGAAGGAGACCACCCCCAAGCCTGTGGGGGCTCCGCGTGTGACCAAGTATGGCATTCATAGCGATTCGGGCCGCGGTGCCCACACCCCTGTAACTAGGACCTAGATAGCTTACACCATCCATTCCATCCCATGTTCCCCTCCCACTGAGGACTTATGCTCACGTGACGCAGTCACGTGTCTATTACTTAACCCCTCAACCGTCTTTGACTCGTGACTAAAATGAGTCACGAGTTGCACAGTATGCCACAGGTGCCCCCATTCAGCCTAATTTTTTTTTCTAGACCATACTAGGAACCAAGCATAACCATATTAGGGCCCACCTGGGGGTATGATAGTGGGTGGTCCCAGTGCTAGCCCCCCCTGCTCTATAAATAGCCCCCCCCTCAGGGGGGTACGGTGAGTGTGCGCGGTGACACCCTTATAATGGATGATAGACCCCTTTCCTCAATGAGTTGACCCTGGGGTTGGTTTTGTAGATAGATTTTTTAGTTAGGATGGGATACAAACACTAAAAATTGTAACTCCCCCAGGGACCCATCAGCTGGTGCTAAAAATAACTGGTGACTATTTTGAGTCGCGAGTATTTGGGGGGCTAAAATAGGCATCCTAGTTCAGTTTTGAACATGGAAACGATAGGTAAGCATGGAGTATGGGCAAACATGCATGCTAACACTTATTCCAACCTGTGTGCCACCAATACCTGCCATAACCACTGCAGGTCCCTGCCGGATATGATTGGAGACGACTACGCGCGGGCCGCGAGTACGGGGTTCACAACCTTATCATGCATGATGGAGCACGTATACCTTGGATTTCACCCTAGTATTTCAGGGGGGACTGCAACTGTACCCAAGCACTACAGTGATCAGAAAGTACCCAAGCACTACATCCAAACACTTACATGTCTTGTTTCACCCAGGGACCCACAAGATAATGCTAAAAATAGCTGGTGACTATTTTGAGTCACCAGTTTGGGGGGGGCTAGAATAAACATCCTAGTGCAGTTTTGAACATGGAAATGATAGGTAAGCATGAAACATGCATGATTATGTTTATTCCAGCCTATGTGGCACAAATATATGCCACAATAAGCGTAAATGCTTGCAGACCCGCTGATACTGTGGTACTTATTTTTACATGCATGATGGACCTTGCACACAAAGTCAAAACATCCCAGCACTCCTAGATAAATTAGTGACCAAGGGACCATGCATGCAGTAACACTGAAAATTGCCAACTAGAAATAGGTGGCACTGTGACCATCACGGAGCAGATTTTCAAACTGCACAAGTTATGCATAAACATGAAAGCTAATAAGACATGACCATGAAACAATAACCCATGCAGGCTAACAACATGAAACCAAATAACACATGCACAGGTGGGACCATGAAACAATAACCCAGGCTAACAACATGAAACCAAATAACACATGCACAGGTGGGTCCATGAAACAATAACACACACTTCAAACCATGCCGGCCCATGGTGATACACGGCGCGCATGAGCGCGGGCAGGAAAGGCCAAATGCCATGCCACGTAGGCAACAAATGCTAGCATTCTTAGTCAGCCTCCGTAGGACTATATCCCAGGCGGACATGCTCCGCCCTGAGATGGCGGCGCCGCGCCACCCCCTTGAGCTTCCGGGTGGTGGCTGCTGCCCCCCTCGTGGTAGTGGCGCCCTTGAAATTCTTGGCGCATTCGCCACGCTGGGAGAGGCGCTGCCATACCCGCTGCTTCGTCACGTTGAAGTCCAGCCCCTCCACCTGCCCGGAGTGGAAGAGGCCGAAGCAGTTCCGCTCGCTGTTGCTGCAGAACGCCATGTCACAGTGCTCGCACATGACCGAGGTCTTGTGCTTCCTGCCTTGCGCGCAGCACAGTTGGCACAGCACCTGCTCCACCCAGAAATTTGCCCATCTCATGCATTGTTAAGGGGTGCCACTCACGCTCACCTGGCTTGCCCGCCCCCTTGAGCTCAGCATAGTCGTTGGTCTCCTTGACAATCTTGGCCACGACATCACGTTGGGACCAGAAAAGGGAGAACAGCCCGAGGGGCCCAAACTTGAGCTGGGCAGGGGAAAGGTTTTGATAGCAGGCGGTACCCGTCATCGGCGACAGCACCGGAGTATCGGGAAAAGGAAACACACCTGGCATCGAGCTCAGCCTCACCGCTCGGCACCGGACCCTCCGCACCCTTCTGGTAAACAAAGTCGTCATCGGAAGCGTCCGAGACAACGCTCTCGCTGGCCGCCGCCTTGGTCTGACGGCGCCTTTTCGGGGCGTGGCTGATGGCTGGGTTCTTCTTCGGGTTGCCGACAGCGCGCTTCCCCGGCTCGCGTCGCTTGACCGGTGTGGGCAGCTCGATATCCTCGGATTTGTCGTCGTCGTCCTCGCCGGCGTCAGAATCGCTATCCTGGCCCTGCTCGCTATCATCGTCACTGCTACCTGCCGTTGGGACCTTCCTGGCTGCGCATTCTTTCACTAGAGCTTCGTACTCATCTGAGCTGCACGAATATATGAAAATCTGCTCACGGGTGAATGGGTACGTGAGCTTGTCGTCCGGGAAATAGCACCGTGCACCATCTCCGGACCTGTTCACTGTCACTACCTTGCCCAGCAAACGTACCTCGCTGTGTTTTTCCCCATACTGCTCTATCGCCCAGTCTAGTCCGAATTTTTCCACAGGCACTGCCATGAAAATGCCCTTCTTTACCTTGAAAGTCCGTATATCTGCCTGCATTTCGTCCGCCATGTCTACGTCCGCGCTCCCCCCTTTTTGCGCATCCTTCGTTTTCGTACGTTTTTGTCAATTTTTTTTACCGCCCAAACCTGCATGCACCAGGGTACCCTGTTGACTTTGACCAGGGTTTCCACCCTGATACGGTGGTCAAATACGGTCAGACAAGTGTCCTACGGATAGAGTGAATCTAGATCTTTTCGGTGGTCTAGTTGGTTCCCGCCAAAACCTTCCCGCCAAATCCCTACAGGGCGCACAAACTCATGCCGAATGTGAGGCATGAGAAAAACTCGCAGTCGAAAATCGGCACGAGGACGGTTTAGGGGTTAATTAATTAATTAATGTCCGGGCCTTTCGAATTTCCAATTCACCTTCACTGCACTTCCGTCAGTTTCGACCGGTACTGACCGGTTAATTACAATTGATGCCCTGCGAAGCCCGAGCAGGCAAAAAAACAAGTCGCTGGTTCAGGCCAAACTTTTTGCTGAATTAAACACATCCAGGCTCAATGAGACAACCAGCGCAGGCCAGAAACCTGGACAATCCGGACCATGCAGTACTAAGCCCGAGCCTGCCGTTATCTTATCCGCGTTATCCAGGTTCAATGAGACAACCAGCGCAGGCCAGAAACCGGCCTGGGCAATCCAGACCATGCAGTAGCCCGAGCCTGCCGTTATCTTATCCGCGTTTTGGAGTCGTTCAGGATATTATGGATATGGATGAAGATGGAAATGTGCAGCCTTGTTCGTTGAAGTTATAAATGGCTTGCTAACGCTAAGAGCGACTGGATGACGGATGACCTTGACGGTGTGGGCGGAAACATATTGCGTATCAGGGCGTGTAGGGAAGCCAAAAGGGTAGGGAAACCTGTCACGAACTACATCCAGATGTTGCTGGACGACATAGTGGTCCCAGCCCAGTTTGAACACCGCATCCACTCTCTCTCCCGTCTTTGGACTGCCATGCAGGACAAGACGCGGTGGCAGAAGATTGTCAAGGCTCACACGCCAGACCCTGTGGGCAAGTCCCCTCCCCCCAAGAGGAGGAGGCGTTTTGATGAGTAGTGTAGTTAGGCTTTTCTAGACTAGATAGCTTAGAGTTAGGTTAGTTCGATTACGCGGCTTCCTCCCACCCATTGATTAATTAATTAGGAACATCACTCCGTTGGGAGTAAATGTAGCACATATCCCTGAGAAGGGGCATATGGCTTTTAATACATTCTAGGCTACTTCATGCAAGGGTGGGAATGTAAGCTACCCTTGCTCTAGGTGCACCAGGGCACCTGCACCCTCCTGATCTATCACGCTATGCCCAGCTAAGGGGGAGCATGTCATGTGGGGGAAGATCATCATGGCTATACAAGAGCTACTAGGGCATGGCTTCTCAGCAGAGAGTGACTCCCTGCATGGGCACTGCATAATTAAATGAAGCTATGTAGGCATCATCTGGAGGGTGGCTCATCATAGACACACATCATGTACATGACTAAAAAGGCCAGGCCTCAGCTGGTATAGTGCCTAGTAGTAGGCGGGCATGTACAAGGCCACTGTCTAACTATTCTACACTACTGCTGCTGTATTCCTCTAGGCTGGGGCTTCTGGAGTCACCGGGGCCGCGGTGGTCGAGGGGGTCGCGTGCCAGGGCTTGTGGCCGACGTAGATGGCCGCCCCCTAAGTTCCAGTACACCGGCTGGCCCGCCTTGGTCTGCCGGAGCTGGAGGTAGGTCGGCCACAGCTCCCGTCGCCGTTGTTGCTGCGCCAGGGTCAAGTCGTCGTCCACGGTGAAGGGAGTGTTCTCGAGCCGCTTGCGGCGTCTGAGAAACGAAATCTTGTCCGCTGGGCTCTCAAAGATGAGAAGAAGCGGAGGCGCCCTGCCTTACCCCGCGCGCGGGGGAGGCGGTGGGCGGTCAGCTTAATCTCACCAAGGAGGCCCATGCGTGCAAGGATTTTGCTCTCAAACGCACGTGCAAGCTTCTCGGAATTCTCACCTTCCTCCATGTCGAAGTTCTTGAGTATGGCGTTGAGGCTGCGCTTGGCGAGCTCGGCCTCCTCGCGGAGGTCAAGCGTCTGCCGTTGGAGCTGGGCTGCGACGGCGGAGGAGGTGGAGGTGGTATGTTGCCCACATGTAACCCCATGTCCGCCCAGGTCGTGATGGGAGGAGCATCGCCGGCCAGGCCAGCAGGGGCTGGCTTGGCGGCAATGTCCTTCACTGCCTGGGCGGTGAGGCCTGCGGTGTTCTGCAGGACCTTGATAGCGATGGCATTGTTCTTAAGACGCTGCTCGATGTCAAGGAGCTGGGCTTTGATGTCGGCGGTGGAGGTGGAGGTGGCAGTGGAGGTGGAGGCGAGGAGGGTGCCAGGAGGTGGAGGTGACGGTGGTGGAAATGTGAGGGAGCTCAGTAGCCAGCGTGCCGCCCATTGCCGCCACATCTGCGGCAAGGGGGGTCACGTGCTGCTGAAAGGCTTCCGTGAGGATGGAGCGGTATGTGGCTGCGGAGATGGTGGGGGCCCAGATCTCGCCGTCAGACTTCGTCAGCAGGGAACAGAGAATCATGTGCTGAAGCTCGGGCCGGGGGTAAAGGCCCGTCAGCAGCAGGTCGCGGCTCTGTTTAAATCAGTGCCGTCAAATTCCAGTAGGCGGTGGATGCTGTGAAGGTAGAGGCATAGCTCAAGAAGCGAGGCGTAGTCCCCGAAGAAAATGCAATGCAGAGCAGCTACCGGAGAAATGTCGTTGAACCAGTCGTGATCGTCGGCATGGAAGGAATGGAGCTTGAAACGCGGTTCGCGTGGAAAGGATGAGCGGCTGCGTTTAGGGTCTGGCGAGGCCGATGGCGAGGCAGGAAGCCCGGGAGGGTGCTGGGCGGCCACCAGTGCGCGACTAGTGTCACCGCTGCCTGCCGGACCTGAGGGCGAAGCTGCAGCCGAAGCTGCAGACGTATTTTCATTGCCGAGCGCAGCCGCCAGGCTGCGTTGCGTGGAGGCGCGTTTGTTCGCCATATATTGCGTTTTAGATTCAAAAAATGATATCAGCATGTGCGTCTTAGAAAGACGCATCGATTGTGATATTCACGGCTAAATTCGGTGCTCAAACGTGAAAGTTATGAGCTCCGCCGTCAGCCATGGCTACCTCGTGGCTCGTCGGACCATGGCCTTCCACCCATCCATCATGGAATATGTGCTATACATGATCTCCCAACGGAGGCATGTTATAATTTAATATAATTTTTTCAATCAGGGCATGTGTTTCGTGCCTAACTGGCCAGGAGTATCTAGTGGTGAGTACACTTGCTGCGATCGCTCTCGATCCCACCATTTACGAGGAAATACCCGCAAATGGAAAACCACCGTTCGAAAAGGTCTAGCTAGTCAGTCATTACGTTACAAGCCATGCCATGCATGTTTCCAAACGTCCCAGAAAACTGCACACGGTGCAAAGGCAATAGACCTGCATAGAAGAATGAAATGAAATGAAATGAAATGAAATGAAATGAAATGAAATGAAATGAAATGAAATGAAATGAAATGAAATGAAATGAAATGAAATGAAATGAAATGAAATGAAATGAAATGAAATGAAATGAAATGAAATTCGAACATATCAAGGCAAAGCATTGTTAACCCCGACGAGCCACGAGGTAGCCATGGCTGACGGCGGAGCTCATAACTTTCACGTTTGGGCACCGAATTCGGCTGTGAACATCACTATCGCTTCGTCTTTCTAAGACGCACACGCTGATATAATTTACTTGCAAACCTCGATCTATACACTTATGAGCTTGCATTCATGGAGAATCTCATTGCCTCAAACGATGATGTTCTCATCATGCGTTTTATCCACACATGTCGATACATTGATGATGTCATTGCTTTCGACAACCCTGATTTCGCAACCCATTTGTATATCACCGCTGGTCTGCCTGGCATCTACCCGCAAGCGTCCCTCACATTAATTAAAGCTCATGTCGGAGGATACTGATTGCAATTACCTCGATCTTAACATTACCCATAGCAAGAAGGGCTGGCGTACGGCTGTCTATTATAAGCGCAAGGATCCTAAATACCAGCAAATTCCTTTTCATGTCCCACGTAGCTCCCACAAAAACCAGCATCTTCATTAAAACAATAAGTGGAAGCATACATGTGACACTAATTGACATGCCCGGAGGCACGCCGTTCAAGGCCCTTCATGAAGTACGTTGCCCTAGAGGCAACCAAGACAAGGGTGGGTGGGTGGGGAGCAAAGAAAGAGGCCGACAAAACCAGCCAGAGCGGCTTTTAGTCGCAAAACCTCCCTTATCCCTAGCTAACTGACGTCATTAAACCCTTATGTTTAGTGGATGCTAGTAAGACGCTAACCGTACAGACCGGGGTAGAATATCCCGAATCTGCACGGCTAGTATTAAATAATGCGTAGGTTGTTCTTTTCAGGGGCACTGCACCTCACGCCCCGTTCCGCCCGGGTATAATCAACCCAAGCGCGGAACGCACATTTTATTTAATTCATTTTTCAACCATGCACTATATTGCATCTACTAATCACAAAAGCTCTAGCCAAACGGCTACGAGTAAACACTGCGACCTATAAGCCGCTCATCCAGCGGCCTCTTGTTCCCGCATTCACGTATAGAAGAAACTCCGTTCAAAGAACCCCGATTCATGTCCCACGTAGCTCCCACAAAAACCAGCATCTTCATTAAAACAATAAGTGGAAGCATACATGTGACACTAATTGACATGCCCGGAGGCACGCCGTTCAAGGCCCTTCATGAAGTACGTTGCCCAATCACCCCCGCCCTGGCTTTCCCTTGAAGCCGCACTCCACCTTGCTCGTTGTCACAAGTGACCGCCCTGCCGCAAAACGGGAGCCCCCCCACATCGGGAGGCGTGTGCCCGGCGGCTGTGGATGCATGGCCAGGCCCAAAAAGGCCCAGCGCATTTGCACTGCGATTGCGCACGGCCAGCCTATCATGACCCCTCTCGGGGCCCCGAGTCGGTACCGCTATGGCCGTCTCCCCATAGACCCGGGGTGCTTCGAGAAAAAACGTGGACCTAGCCCAGGCCCCGCCAGCCCGGATGCCCGAGGCCACAGCCCCAGGCACCTGGCTGAACGAGAGTCCGTTCAGCCAAGACCGCATTCCCCCCCGAGGTTTCTATGCGTGGGGAAAAAATTTCTAGCTTAGACGCTTTTCCCATCGCCGTCCCCAGCCCCAACCACCCCCCCCTCGGCGGAAGGCAATTGCAAAGTTTGCTGGCCAGCAGCAATTTCCGAAGAAAAAGCCGCAGGCCGCGGACCGAGACACGGGTCGCCAGTGCCAGCCATCCGGCTCCAACCCGGGGTGCAAGCATCCCCAGGTACGGAGCACCAGCTCGCGCACTGGGCCGACCAAGCGACAGTTGAGCACCTGTCACGGCATCCGGCCCACCAAAGACCCCAAGCTGGGGAAAAGGTGCGGACCGGAGGTAATCTTTTTCTTTTCTTTTAGTTAACCGGGCGAGGAACTACGCCTGGCCGGTTAACAACTGGAAGTCTCACCACTGGCCAAGTGGCCAGTGCAACCAGTGCTTTGGGGATTTTGCTCCGCAGCACCCATAGCTGCGGCTGCCGCCGCAACGACAACGAGCAAAGAAAGAGGCCGACAAAACCAGCCAGAGCGGCTTTTAGTCGCAAAACCTCCCTTATCCCTAGCTAACTGACGTCATTAAACCCTTATGTTTAGTGGATGCTAGTAAGACGCTAACCGTACAGACCGGGGGTAGAATATCCCGAATCTGCACGGCTAGTATTAAATAATGCGTAGGTTGTTCTTTTCAGGGGCACTGCACCTCACGCCCCGTTCCGCCCGGGTATAATCAACCCAAGCGCGGAACGCACATTTTATTTAATTCATTTTTCAACCATGCACTATATTGCATCTACTAATCACAAAAGCTCTAGCCAAACGGCTACGAGTAAACACTGCGACCTATAAGCCGCTCATCCAGCGGCCTCTTGTTCCCGCATTCACGTATAGAAGAAACTCCGTTCAAAGAACCCCGATTATTCGTTACCCCGATATTCACAGTCTCCTTGACTGATCCCACACAGCAAAATATGGTGTTGTTCTTAGTCAGTTACATCGTTTTTACCGTCTTTGTTCTTATCACGTGTCGATTTCATCCCGACTCTTGTTGAACTCCTGCATCGTTTGTTGGTCAAAGACTATGACCGAGACATTATGCTCCGTCAAGTCCGGTGTTTTTTGCAACGTCGCCCACATCTGTTCGGTGCTGCCCCTTGGCACAAGCTCTACAAACAGGTCGTGGACCGGCTGGATCGCGTAGTATCTCCGCACATCTGAACCCTGTGATGCCAGATCTCCTTTGCGGCCGTTCCGAGCTTGGCACTGGATTCGTTGTCCACATCGTCGCGTCGATGCAGCAACACGATGTTTTCTGGCATACGCGGGCTTTTGGTTCCCGCCGCAGTGACATTTGAAAGTGCTGTCCTCCGGCTTTTTGCCTTTGCACCGTGTGCAGTTCTTGGACGTTTGGAATCATGGCATGGCTAACATAATGGCTGACTAGCTAGACCTTTTCAGTGGTTTTCCATTTGCGGGTATTTCCTCGTAAATGGTGGGAGAGCGATCGCAGCAATCATTGGTGCTCACCACTAGACACTCCCGGCCAGTTAGGCTCAAAATACACGCCCTGATCAAGCATGCTGTTTCCGGCCCCGCCGTCTATGTCATCTAGTCGCTCTAGACGTAAGCCAGCCATAATCTCAATGCACACGGCTACTGTACACATAATTTCCATCACCATTCATCTTCATCATCCTGAACGACTCGAACACGCGGACAAGATAACGGCAGGCTCGAGCTACCATGGTCCGGATGTCGCGTTTGCGTGCCATTATATCCTAGCCTATCACTTGGAAGGCATATCCATAGCAATAGAGTACTCTTGTGTGTGATCCACTATATTAAATCCTCTTACACTCTATTAAATCCTTTTTAAATAATGTGGAAATGATAGGTGTGGTCCTTGACGGCACCACCACCTTCATGACAGGCAGCGCAGCCAGCCGATATTTATATTATGAAGATTGCAATAATGCTTTATGATGAAAGCAATGCCCAAACCATTCATTCCATAACATTTGACAAATTACAATGAATGCCGAGTTGTGCTGCCGCAACTGTAAGAGTAACTACATATCCTTGAGACCCATCGAAATCACCACAGACCGACCATGACGCCACTGTGGCGCAACAGTGTTTACTTACGTCATAATCTATATCAACTGTGTGACTCTGCGCTCATGTCCCAGTTACTGGCACACTGGCCAACGACGAACCGGCCCTTTCCCGGGACTGTTCCCGGGTCAGCAGAACGTTTCTCGTCCACAATGCCAACAACATCCCAACCGGATCAAACCATTGTCAATCTTATCAACCATCGTCATGGCAACGACATGCAACCACTCACGGGGGCTGCTCCGGGCTGTTCGAGAAGTTTAACCCCATGAAGACAACAAACTAGTTGTGAGGGAGAGAAACGAGCGAACAACGACCACCATGGCCGCTGCGCTGCTCCTAAATACCTCCAAAAATCCCGGCATCCATGCGCTGTCGCATTTGCCAGCAAGCCGCCTGACGTGCAGTTAGACTGCCAGCAAAATGCAGAGCAAGTCTGTTCGACAACCACGTGCGAGCCAGCACACCGCACACTACGATCTGCGTATCTAGCTTTGTCAGATGGACTGAACATCATTCCGTCTGGACAATACAAAAGATTCATAACTGCCAAATGTCACGCACCGGAATATTGCGCAAGCCACCAAGGCTTTGCGCCCCAAAGTCTTGCGCCTGAACCTAAGTCAGGTCACCTAAGACTGTCACTCTAGAAATTCAGGCCTTTCCGGCGCGGCGCTCCACACCGGCCCAAGGAACAAAGCCTGCGGCCTACTGAATCGGAACCAACCAAACGTCGGTAACGATTCCGATTACGGCAACCGCGTAACTTCTTGAGTGCACGGACGTAAATGATCACGGACGTGACAGCTGTCGCGTTTGCGTGCCATTATATCCTAGCCTATCACTTGGAAGGCATATCCATAGCAATAGAGTACTCTTGTGTGTGATCCACTATATTCCCCCCCACTTTTTAGCTCGAAAAAATGAAGAGCCAAAAAGTCAAAAAGAGGATCACATAGGGAAAAAAAAATTCCCACGACAGGACCACACATGCTTTTCAAATAGGCTAAGCAATAACCTCTTCAGTGCTTTTTCAAGGATAAGCATAATCCTCTTCATGGCTTTTTCAAGGATAAGCCTAATCCTCTTCATAGCTTTTTAAAGGATAAGCTTAATCCTCTTCCAAGTGCTTGATTCTGCAAGCAGCTTGGGTATATCTCCGGCTCAGGCTGTCCGAACTGAACCCGCCAAGGGTTGTTCGCTCGTTTAAATAATGTGGAAATGATAGGTGTGGTCCTTGACGGCACCACCACCTTCATGACAGGCAGCGCAGCCAGCCGATATTTATATTATGAAGATTGCAATAATGCTTTATGATGAAAGCAATGCCCAAACCATTCATTCCATAACATTTGACAAATTACAATGAATGCCGAGTTGTGCTGCCGCAACTGTAAGAGTAACTACATATCCTTGAGACCCATCGAAATCACCACAGACCGACCATGACGCCACTGTGGCGCAACAGTGTTTACTTACGTCATAATCTATATCAACTGTGTGACTCTGCGCTCATGTCCCAGTTACTGGCACACTGGCCAACGACGAACCGGCCCTTTCCCGGGACTGTTCCCGGGTCAGCAGAACGTTTCTCGTCCACAATGCCAACAACATCCCAACCGGATCAAACCATTGTCAATCTTATCAACCATCGTCATGGCAACGACATGCAACCACTCACGGGGGCTGCTCCGGGCTGTTCGAGAAGTTTAACCCCATGAAGACAACAAACTAGTTGTGAGGGAGAGAAACGAGCGAACAACGACCACCATGGCCGCTGCGCTGCTCCTAAATACCTCCAAAAATCCCGGCATCCATGCGCTGTCGCATTTGCCAGCAAGCCGCCTGACGTGCAGTTAGACTGCCAGCAAAATGCAGAGCAAGTCTGTTCGACAACCACGTGCGAGCCAGCACACCGCACACTACGATCTGCGTATCTAGCTTTGTCAGATGGACTGAACATCATTCCGTCTGGACAATACAAAAGATTCATAACTGCCAAATGTCACGCACCGGAATATTGCGCAAGCCACCAAGGCTTTGCGCCCCAAAGTCTTGCGCCTGAACCTAAGTCAGGTCACCTAAGACTGTCACTCTAGAAATTCAGGCCTTTCCGGCGCGGCGCTCCACACCGGCCCAAGGAACAAAGCCTGCGGCCTACTGAATCGGAACCAACCAAACGTCGGTAACGATTCCGATTACGGCAACCGCGTAACTTCTTGAGTGCACGGACGTAAATGATCACGGACGTGACACTGTGCGCTACTTGTGAGGCGGGCTGGCGCTTGTATTAGCATGGCCTGTCGTGCTGTTCCGTTTCGCCCTATCTATCGAGTATCTGTACCAACCTGACCTTGTTGCCCTGCATGATTCCTTGCCTTCCATGTATGCAGGCACAGAACAAGTCTCAGTACATCCTGGTCTCGCACCGGCCGTAGGTGTACGAGCTGGCCAGCATGGTCGCTGGGGTTTACTTGTTAAAGGGGGAGTCGGCCGTGGTCACCGCGATCATGTCTGAGATAGATGAAGAAGAGGCGAGGCAGCCAGAGCGGTGAATGGTGATCAAAGTGGTGGAAGTTTGCCCCTGGCAGCCCTGCGCGGCCCGGCCATAAGTTATATTGGTGACCTGGTTCATTTGCAGTCGGATTCATTTGCAGATCGCGTTTTCCGCGTTTTCCGCGGCCCGGCACTGAACGCAAAGGTTTTCACCTTTGCGGAGTGTCTGATCAGAATAAGTTATATTGGTGACCTGGTTCATGTTTGTATCACCAGAGAATGATGCGTGATAGCGCCAAATGCCAATCTATTGTATTATTTGTGTTGATGCATACATTAGTGTAATGGGTGAAGGCCTGAAGGGTCGATTCATTTGTATGGGCTGCCAGGCCTACTGGCGAGCATCCGGTCCATTGTGGTGAACCTGGCACCTAACCAATGACGGCAGCTTTTTATCTTGCAAGCCGGCCTGACAAGGCCTTGCTGGTATGCGATGTCTGGGATTTCTGGCTTCATAAATGGCCAGCCAAGCCGACACTATTTGGACTTGGCACCTTAGAAGTTCCATACAGCTACTGCGGTTTGCACGTACGTTGTTGAGGTACCGTGCACATGGACCAGACCTGTGCAGAGTATACTTGATCGAGTCTGGCCGTGCATGGCCTTTTGGCTCTGCATTACTGACAATGTCTAAAGGTAATTGTGATGCAGCTCTAGCTGCATGTGTACCCCAGACCGGTATGTTTCGCATGATGTGACTGATGTCTGACCACTAATAGTGTAATGGACCCAGCTCTGCCTTCATGATCTGATGCGCAGTACGTACCGTGGCAGCAATTTCCCCACGCAATCAGTCATGAAGCATAATGTGACTGCATAATTAATGAATTAATTAATTAATTAAGATGTAACTGCGGCACGTGAGCAGCTAAACTTGAGCAGACTGCATCATATCATGTGAGCAGTTAAATCCTCCATGGATGGCCGGGTTGGGTTATTAATTGTCCAGAGGGAGTGGAATGCCCGGGCACCCGGGCGGCGCAGTATCGCAACAAGAAACGCAACTTTCCACGAGGACCAAACTAAACAAAAGCTGCAATTTAACCTAAACAAATAGCTGGCAAAAATGGTTGGCTTGGCAAAGTTAATATAATTAATTGTCAAAGTTATATTTTTTGAAACTGAAGATGCCATGGCGGTGTGCCCGGCGTATGCATCAAGCTACATAATTGGACAATTGATCCGAAAATTTTGGAGCTAGTGTTGCGACTCTTGAACATTGAGATGTAGTGCGGGTGACCCTGGCTGTCTGTAGGCCTGTAGCCTATATGTGGCGGGCCGGGCGCCGGGCACGGAGATTCGGCTATAGCGGAAATCATCTATGCAGACGACACCACCCTCCTCGAGGACACTGAGCACGTGCAGACCTGGCTTGACTGCCTCGCCATCGAGGCCGGAGCTGTGGGGCTCGAGGTCAGCAAGAAGACCGAGGCCCTGGCGGTCGGGCTCACTCAGCCACCGCCGGACCTCGTTCTCCTCTATGGCTCTCGAGTCCAGTATCCGGGACCGCGTCAAGTTGCTGGGTAGCTTATAATTAATTACTCCCCAGCTGTGAGGCCGATGTGGACCACCGTACAGTGTATCCCCCTCGCCTGGCACGCTTTACGCCAATACAGGGCCCTGTGGCGCCAGCCCCTGGGCAAGCTAGAGAAACAGGACCTAGCTAGCTGTTCAAGGTCATGGTCCTCCGGCCCTGTTCTTACGTATACAGGGCCGAGACGTGGACAGCCAACCTTGCCAGAAAGCTGGACGACGCGGTCTTCACCATGCTGCGATCAATTTTCCGTGAGGATGGTGCTGCTCACGTCCGCAGTGAGGACTAGTACCTCGGCATGCCATACATCACCAGCACCATTAAGCAGCGGCGCCTAGCTAGTGAGTAGTAGTAGGGCACTTCGCTCGCACCATGCAACCAGGTCGACACCTCACGGGGCCCCCCTGCAGGGCTGCGACCAGCTCAGCCTGGAAGTCACCTCCTCACGTGGGCCGGGCCCAGCAATTCTAGACGCCGCAAGGTCCGTACTTTCAAAGAACAGCTAGTTGAGGACATGGGGGGGCCGGCTCTCCATGATTTGGAACAAGATGATGGACATTGAAGGCCAACTGGGCTCAGGTCATAGAGGACAACCGGACCCCCCTCCCGTGGGGAAGCGCCCGCGTGTTTGCAAACGCGGGAAGCGCATGCTAGACAAGACCCCTAGGGTCGAGGGCACCATATAGATATAGAGTTGGCTTTTTTTTTTAGATAGCTTAGACCGGTAGGATTGAGTGTACCCATCCATCCATCCATCCATCCATCCATCCATCCATCCATCCATCCATCCATCCATCCATCCATCCATCCATCCATCCATCCATCCATCCATCCATCCATCCATCCATCCATCCATCCATCCATCCATCCATCCATCCATCCATCCATCCATCCATCCATCCATCCATCCATCCATCCATCCATCCATCCATCCATCCATCCATCCATCCATCCATCCATCCATCCATCCATCCATCCATCCATCCATCCATCCATCCATCCATCCATCCATCCATCCATCCATCCATCCATCCATCCATCCATCCATCCATCCATCCATCCATCCATCCATCCATCCATCCATCCATCCATCCATCCATCCATCCATCCATCCATCCATCCATCCATCCATCCATCCATCCATCCATCCATCCATCCATCCATCCATCCATCCATCCATCCATCCATCCATCCTCTTCTTGCGGCCTTTAAGGATCGAACGACAGCTTGTCCGCCATGCACTTAAAGGTGAGGAGCATGGGTGCCGGGCCGGCCTTACCCCGCGCGCAAGGGAGGCGGACAGCCGACATCCGCAGCTCACCAGTGAGTTGCATGGGGGTCAGAAACTCAGAATGTCGCGCTTAAATGCCGTGAGAAGAGTCGTCGAGGTCTCACCTATGTACCGGCTGGTCGAAGTGCTTGACGATGACATTGTGGCTGCGCTGGGTGATGTCGGCCTCCTCGCGAAGGTCGAGGGCTTGTTGCTTGAGCTGTGCCACGATGGTGGAGGTGGTGGAGGTGGTATGATGCTTAAGCAAGTCCGCCCAGGTGGAGGGAGCATCGCTGGCCGGGCCAGCAGATGCCGGCTGGGCAGCGATGTCCTTCACCCCCTGGGCGGTGAGGCCTGCGGTGTCATGCAAGCACTCAAGGGCGGTGGCGGTGGCTTGGAGGCGCTGGTCGAGCTAGGTCGAGGAGCTGGGCCTTGATGTCGGCAGTGGAGGCGGAAATGGCAGTCGGGAGGTGGAGGCGACGGTGGTGGAAAGGTGAGGAAGCTCAGTAGCCAGCGTGCCGCCCATTGCTGCCACATCGGCAGCAAGGGGGGTCACGTGCTGCTGAAAGGCTTCCGTAAGGATGGAACGGAGTGTGGGGGCGGAGATGGATGGAGCCCAGATCTCGCCATCAGAGCGCATGAGAAGGGAGTTGAGAATGGTGTGCTGTCCAGTTGGGGGCGCCGGGCGCACCCAAGCAGAACGTCGGTGTTAAACCACCAGCTGCTGTCCGGGGTGATGAGTCGATTGATGTCGTGGAGATGGAGGCACAGGTCGTAAAGCGAGGCGTAGTCCCCGTAGAAGAGGCAATGCAGGGCAGTTGCCGGGGACATGTTGGTCCAGTCATCATCGTCGACCTTGAAAGGTTGGGGCCGAAAGTGGGCACCGCCGGTTCTGTGGGGCGCGAAAACCCTCCTGTTTTGTCGGCTGGGCGGCTGCGTTTAGGATCAGGCGATGCCGATGGCGAGGCATTAACCCGGGAGGGTTCCGGGCGACCACCAGTGCGCGACTATACTGTAGTGTCACCGCTGCCTGCCGAACCTGAGGGCGAAGCTGCAGCCGGAGCTGCCGAGACGTATTTTCATGGCCTAGCGCAGCCGCCAGGCTGCGTTGCGCCCGAGGAGCGTTTGCTCGTCATATATTGCGTAATAGCTTCAGAAAATTATCAAGGAGACAACCAGCCCAGGCCAGAAATCGGGAGAATCCGTGTCACGTCCGTGATCATTTACGTCCGTGCACTCAAGAAGTTACGCGGTTGCCGTAATCGGAATCGTTACCGACGTTTGGTTGGTTCCGATTCAGTAGGCCGCAGGCTTTGTTCCTTGGGCCGGTGTGGAGCGCCGCGCCGGAAAGGCCTGAATTTCTAGAGTGACAGTCTTAGGTGACCTGACTTAGGTTCAGGCGCAAGACTTTGGGGCGCAAAGCCTTGGTGGCTTGCGCAATATTCCGGTGCGTGACATTTGGCAGTTATGAATCTTTTGTATTGTCCAGACGGAATGATGTTCAGTCCATCTGACAAAGCTAGATACGCAGATCGTAGTGTGCGGTGTGCTGGCTCGCACGTGGTTGTCGAACAGACTTGCTCTGCATTTTGCTGGCAGTCTAACTGCACGTCAGGCGGCTTGCTGGCAAATGCGACAGCGCATGGATGCCGGGATTTTTGGAGGTATTTAGGAGCAGCGCAGCGGCCATGGTGGTCGTTGTTCGCTCGTTTCTCTCCCTCACAACTAGTTTGTTGTCTTCATGGGGTTAAACTTCTCGAACAGCCCGGAGCAGCCCCCGTGAGTGGTTGCATGTCGTTGCCATGACGATGGTTGATAAGATTGACAATGGTTTGATCCGGTTGGGATGTTGTTGGCATTGTGGACGAGAAACGTTATGCTGACCCGGGAACAGTCCCGGGAAAGGGCCGGTTCGTCGTTGGCCAGTGTGCCAGTAACTGGGACATGAGCGCAGAGTCACACAGTTGATATAGATTATGACGTAAGTAAACACTGTTGCGCCACAGTGGCGTCATGGTCGGTCTGTGGTGATTTCGATGGGTCTCAAGGATATGTAGTTACTCTTACAGTTGCGGCAGCACAACTCGGCATTCATTGTAATTTGTCAAATGTTATGGAATGAATGGTTTGGGCATTGCTTTCATCATAAAGCATTATTGCAATCTTCATAATATAAATATCGGCTGGCTGCGCTGCCTGTCATGAAGGTGGTGGTGCCGTCAAGGACCACACCTATCATTTCCACATTATTTAATATAGTGGATCACACACAAGAGTACTCTATTGCTATGGATATGCCTTCCAAGTGATAGGCTAGGATATAATGGCACGCAAACGCGACAACAGTAACTGCATGGCAGCGGCAAATATGCGAGATCTGGCTCACGGTGCTGGGATAATTAACTCACATCGCCACATGCAAGCAATGTCCAGGTGAACGAAAAAACTAAACTAGTCATTCTAGCAGCTTGCCCAGCCTGGAATGAGCTACGCAACGTTGAGCAGTGACTAAGTGGTGCTAACTACTTAATGATGGCAGCATAAGAATATTCAAGATCACGAATCGCGTATTCCAGGGGGCACAATCCTGCAAAAGGCCCAATGGCCTGGACGAACGTCTGCTAATTGGCAACCTGCCAAGCACGGTGGATAGATTATAGAGCGTCTGCGGGCACAGGGACCGACAGCTAGCTGCCTGAAGGGATATATACATCAGCCAGGAACTGATAAATACAGCCTCCGGCCGATTTTTTTTTTCCTTAACGTGCTCCATGAGCAGTTTGTTTGAGAAGTTTGTTCCAGGGAATTCGTGCCATCAAAATGGGTTGCCATCAATTGATACAAGGACTAACTTGGAAATGCATGCATACACGATTACCGTGCCACATACGCAACCAGTCTCAAAGCCTTCAAGCTATTTAGCTTTGACTGATTGATCCTACCTTGATGTAGGACGCGATCGCGTGGGCGTTCCGCGTGTCAAGCGAGCCATCCACTTCGTCAAAGAAGTTGAAGGGCGAGGGGAAGACGGCTTGCAAGCTGCACCCCCACCAACCAGTTCCATGCATGGGAGGCAGCGAGGCCATTAGGGTACTAGTCAGCAAACCGATGTACTTCTATGCACTGAGATAAAACTGTATTTTCTTTTAGCAGGTGAGTTTACGAAGCAACTCAGTGCATTCCATGAAATGTGATAACAGACTGTGGGCACACTATATGCACACTATAGGCAACCAGATAATAAGCACGCACTGATCGAGTGATCATGCTGGTGGAATATGCAGCCTGCCCTTTGTCCTGGACAATGCCTACATGTAATTGGGATTGAGAGAGGGGCAAGATCGAGGCAGTTCTTCTGCTAAGGGTTTTTGGCAAACGTCAAGATGTTGACTTTTCAGCCCGGTTCAAATGTCGACTTTTGCCCCCGCGTTGCGTCGACAGTTTGACTTTCCTCTGATGCAGCATCTCATCTTTATGGATGGGGGGCAACGACTCAAGCATATGTCATGTTGCTTGCAACCATGCCACAGTGCCGGTGACTTTTAGAATATAAATACAATAGTGTCTGCATCATGCACTTTGACTAAAATGCCACATTACCAGAAGCACTGGATCGACTGAGATGGGGCACACCATCACTTGCCCAAGGTTATTCGTAAAATTTCAAACAGCAATCCTGTCCAAGACATATTTTCAATACAGTACCATCCAGCATGGAACCACAGTCTGCAACCGAGCAACGATTCCTGCACCACTTGCACACATTGTTATTACGTACTGGTCCGGTCCTACACGCACAACTCGCGATCAATAGTCTGAACTAGTCTAGCCTATTCGTAACTGCTGCATTAGCTATTGTTAAATGACCTACCTAAACTTTATGGCTGGTGGGAAGGAAGAAACGGTACAGTGTCGCACGGGGAAATCCTCAGATGTTAAAAGCCTGCGACTGCCTTCCTCAGTTCCTCCCCCAAACCATGTCCCCCGGGGCCTTGCCCCCCTTTTGCTCCCACTGCCCTTCAATGCCGCACATACTAGGTGGAATAGACAGGCACGATAGTAAAACAAAGGATGCTAAATACATGTCAATAACTGGAAGCTCTTGTCCCCCACAAACCATGCATGATACACATTTTCAAAATGCCGTACCTCAGAGACAGCGCAAGGCTGGCGAGTGCCTGCTGCCCGCCCATTTTAATCGTAGCTGCCGTGTAACAGCAAGGCTCTCAATAACTTAGAAGTCAGGATACCTTGCACCCCTGAACCAGACATTTCGGCTACAACAGGACCATTTAAATATTTTCTGCAGGAATGGCTAACTATCCCCAGCAGTGTGGGCAGAATTTCGTTGTGTCCCACATATAGCAAGGGATCTGTCATCAGCTTTGGGTCTTGGAATGTATACGGAGAATACAAGGGTGTGACCAGGGTGTCCACGCGATGCACTGCGATTCGTCAGGTTACCCTGTATATGCATGCTAGTTGGATGGCATGGGTCTGTGCCCCCTAAGGGAGGTCATTTAACCTGCTCGCTAGCTTATGCCCCAAAATGCACACACGCAAACATGCACGCAAACATACACATACACACGCACGCACACTCACACGCGCACGCTCTCTCTCTCTCTCTCTCTCTCTCTCTCTCTCTCTCTCTCTCTCTCTCTCTCTCTCTCTCTCTCTCTCTCTCTCTCTCTCTCTCTCTCTCTCTCTCTCTCTCTCTCTCTCTCTCTCTCTCTCTCTCTCTCTCTCTCTCTCTCTCTCTCTCTCACACACACACACACACACACACACACACACACACACATACACAGAGAGAGAGAGACTGCACTGCTTGGCCCCGCGCCTCATGCCATGCAATACCAGTTGCCCTGGCGCAGCTTGCAATTACAAATATCCATTCCCCCACCCCCTCTATACAACACTGATGCGCCCCTCCCGCCTGCGTTACACGACATCCGTGCTTGACCGACGCCGCCACCACCCCACACACGTGTCTACAGATGTCGAAGACAACGTGCTATTCCCGGCGCTGATGCAGCTGCCCATGGCCGTCCCTGGCGTGCCCGCCCACGAGCTGCGCCTCAAGTCCCCTGGCCCCTCGACGGCTGCTGAGGAACGCGGCGACCCCCTTCTGGGCGGACATGGTGGACGAGCACGAGGAGCTGCTGGTGCAGCTCAAGATTGTGGCCCTGGACAAGTTTGCGCGCGCGGAGGGGTCGTCGCTGGACGTTCGGGCGAAGCAGGCGGCGCTTGAGGAGCTGAGGGAGAGGGTGCACGCACTCGTGTATGACTGCGTGCTCCCTCACCTGTCCAAGGAGGAGTGAGTGAAGGAGTAGCAGTAGTTGTGTTGGTGTTTTAATTATTTTTTATTTTGTTATTATATTTATCATTATTGTAATTATGTTGCTATGTGATGCTGGTGCTGGTGTGTGACTGCGTGCCGCACCTGCTTAAGGAGGCATGAGTCAAGCAGCGCTAGATTGGGGGGAGCAGTGCATAGTAGGCATGTATGAAGCTTTCTCTGTTTGGCTGCGCCTGCAAGGAAGGGCGAGAAGGATGCCAGATCGCGAAATCTAGCCATCAATCAGAAGCTGGCCATCAATCAGGTCTGGCTTTGAAACCACAACAGTTTGTATACCCAGCCGGGGACGTATGGATCCCTCATTGGAGGGTCTTTTGCCAAGCAGGCAGAGGCGCATCTCTTTGCGGGCCGAGGCAGTAGTAGGCAAGTCGGATAACGAGTGTTGTGGATTTATTTTATGAGGTCACCCTTGGCCCAGTGTCTCCTGACACTGGAACATGCAGAAATAGATAGGCACCTGCTGGGGCTACGCCGCACGAGCTGCATGTGTGCTATCTTCTATTTCTTATCTTTCTTCGTAGCGTGTCATGGACACTACGTGCTCATGAATAGCTGCGCACGTGGTAACCTATTCGCTGGGCATGCTTTCTGCGGGGAAGGGTGCCAGGTGCCATCCCTGCCTTCTGCCCGCATCCGTTTTTCTCACCTGCATCTGCCCCTCTGGGATGGTGCATTTGGGATTCAACGTGGCAAATGTCGCGAGTCCGTGTTGTTTGTTTTCTCAGCGCAGCCTCATCTCATTTCTCGACACAAGTTTGCTTCACCGCCCATGATTCACCCGAGTGCATATGGTGCAAAGCAGTGCATCACATCACTGATTGTTGCTAGTGAAAGCAGTGCATTACGTCACTGATTGTTGCTAGTGAAAGCAGTGCATTACATCACTGGTTGTTGCCAGTGAAAGCAGTGCATTACATCACTGGTTGTTGCTAGTGAAAGCAGTGCATTACATCACTGGTTGTTGCTAGTGAAAGCAGTGCATTACATCACTGATTGTTGCCAGTGAAAGCAATGCATGACATCACTGGTTGTCGCTAGTGAAAGCAGTGCATTACATCACTGGTTGTTGCTAGTGAAAGCAGTGCATTACATCTCTGATTGTTGCTAGTGAAAGCAGTGCATTGCATCACTGATTGTTGCTAGTGAAAGCAGTGCATTACATCACTGATTGTTGCTAGTGAAAGCAGTGCATTACATCACTGATTGTTGCCAGTGAAAGCAGTGCATTACATCACTGATTGTTGCTGGTGAAAGCAGTGCATTACATCACTGATTGTTGCTAGTGAAAGCAGTGCATTACATCACTGATTGTTGCTAGTGAAAGCAGTGCATTACATCACTGGTTGTTGTTAGTGAAAGCAGTGCATTACGTCACTTATTCTTGTTATCACTTATTCTTGTTGTGCGATGCATTACATCACTGATTGTTGCCAGTGCAAGCTGTGCATTACATCACTGATTGTTGCTAGTGAAAGCAGTGCATTACATCACTGGTTGTTGCTAGTGAAAGCAGTGCATTACATCACTGGTTGTTGCTAGTGAAAGCGATGCATTACATCACTGATTGTTGCTAGTGAAAGCAGTGCATGACATCACTGATTGTTGCTAGTGAAAGCAGTGCACTACATCACTGGTTGTTGCTAGTGAAAGCAGTGCATTACATCACTGATTGTTGCTAGTGAAAGCAGTGCATTACATCACTGATTGTTGCTAGTGAAAGCAGTGCATTACATCACTGATTGTTGCTAGTGAAAGCAGTGCATTACATCACTGATTGTTGCCAGTGAAAGCAGCGCATGACATCACTGGTTGTTGCTAGTGAAAGCAGTGCATGACATCACTGTTACGTCCCAGCCCAGACACACCTAGCCTGAGCTACGTAGCGAAAGACCCTTCTTGCCGGAATTAGGAATAATTCAAGGCAGCCTAAAGTAGGTTGCGCTTCACGACGTGAGTCGTGAGATGTCTGGCATCACGACTTGATGCCAAGCTAATTAGTACACACTTATAATGGCTAGCAACACCAAATACAAATGGATAATTGCCCCGGGTTCAATGTGTAGGCGTATTCGCACTTATCATTCATCAAACCAAGAGGACGAGACTCTCGTCCTCGGACCAATTTAACCTAGGTTGATTGCGGCGCAGATACACGCCAATTTCCCTGGAACAATCCAAGCCAGTCATTCCACGTAGGATCCGGGCCGACATCGACCCTCAACTACAGGATCCACGTCTAGTACTTCGGACAGACTCAGAACTGGCGCGGCGCCACAGCACCGGCCCTAGAAGGGCAACCTAGGACCAAAATAACTAGTCCAATTCACACAATAACCAATGTCCATAAAACTTAGTACAACGGCCACAAGGCCTTAGTAATTTATTCCATTGTTACGTCCGACCTAAAGGGCCGGGACGTAACACTCCTCCCCCCCCACGGGGGTCGGTAGTCCCTACCGTCCAAAGGTATAATAGGATCACAAAACAAGACTACTATAAGAGTACTATGTCCCGACCTCGGTTCACCCGCAGGTCAGTAATGCCAGTTCCTCTAGAGGTTGATTCACAAGCCCAACCCTGACGTAGTAGCCAAAACTTTGAGGATTGGACTCCGCTATCCATCCCGAAACTGAACTATTTACTCTAGCGTCCGCCGCTAGTAGTCCGCCGCAGCTGCTGGGCCTCAAGGAGAGCCCGTCACCCCACCGGCGGGGGTCATAATATGAGTCATCACCCCTGGATGCGCACATAGGTCCACCTCGAAGGCGATCTGATATGGGGACGTCTTCTGCCGACCCAACCGGGACAGCTCCACCCACGTACCCCGGGGCCACATGGCCAGGAACCCAGCGAGATACTGGGGGTGGGTAAAGAGAAGGGTCAGCGCTGACCAATCCGCCACCCCACAGCGGTGATCACGAACAAACTTCACCCCCATCATAAAAACCTCGGTGCGCACGTGATCCTCAAGGATGGTCGCCCTGGGGGCCCCTACAATGTCCGGCACCACCCGTTCCAGGAAGGCACGCCCTTCCGCCGGGGCCACCTTGGGCGGCGTAACCACATGCCCCACCCCATCCACCTGATACCTCCAATCCCACCAATCCTCGGTACCGAACCGCACCGTGTGGCCCACCGTCCGGGGAAAACGAAGGTCGTCAGGTTGTGGCAAGGGCAGCGGTGCCTGTGGGAAGAAGGTAATTTCTAGTTGTTCCCAGTAAGCACCACGGTCAACCGCGCACCAAGGGCCCGCTTGAAAAACCAAAGGGGCGGGCAGGTGCATACCGGTAGGGACCGAGATCAAGGGTCCCTCGAACACCACACACAGCTTCTCCGTTCGAGGCCCCGGCCCACCGTGTCTTACGGTCCTCCCCGGAATGGTCCGTATGAAGTCCCCCATCGACCACTCCTCGTGTGAGGCTGCCCGGGAAGCGGCCTCGTAGCCTACTGAGGTGGCGACTGAGTGATCGCCCTGGCGCCCGAGCTGGTCCAGCATCCGCTGCATGAGACCTTGCCCTGATTGCACCGCTGCCACGAGCGTCTCAAGGGTAACCACGGGATCCGCCGGCACCATGACACCCGTCACGCTAGGACCCTCCGCGGCATTCCGTACGGCACTAGGTAAGCACGGTCCCTCCGCAGGACGTGACATCGACGATCCGGCCTGGGCAGGCCGGTGACGAGGATCCAAGGAGACCAAGAAGTGGGGCTCCGGTGGGACCTCTTCCACTCGGGAGCGAGGCTCCAGGGAGACATGGAAGGTAGTCTCTTCTTGTCCCGCATCGGGCGGGTGCTAGCGGGAACCTCATCAATCGGCTCCTCTCTAGCCGGCCGTTCGGCCCTGGCCACCGCGGTCTCTGTCGGATCCGTTCGCCGTCGCCGATTCTCTCGCTCTTGCTCCAACTCCACCGCCGACCCCCACGTGCGCTCCCATTGCCGATCCTCTGGTCGGCGAGGTGGTGGTGACGCTTGGCGAGCGGGGCGTACATCAGTCCCGGAGTCCGAGTGGGAACGCGAACGGGAGGGCGGGGATGGCAAGCGATGACGTGCCGGCCACTCCGGAACACGTCGAGGAGCGGCTTGGCTGCCCCCACCCCATCCGGTAGCCCTCGGAAGACTCCGCGTCTCGCGCCCTGAAGGTCGCCCCCAGCCCGTCGCCGGCGGTGGCGCCTCATAACGAGGCACAGGACGGCTTCTTCCGCCGCTCCCCTGGGAACCCCGAGAAGGCGGATCCCGCGGAGGGGAACGAGAGGGAGGGTGTGGAGGATGGTCGTCGTCGGAACCGGAGTCATACCCCTCACTCCCATCATCCTGGTCCTCATCATCCATCGCCACGATGCGATCCAGAGCCTGCCGCAACGAATACTGCCCTTCTCGCAGGCATTTTTCACCCCGTAGCGCCCCCTCTGGCGGAAGATACCGGGGGAAGTGGTATTCCAGCAGCTTCCGCACTGGGGGTGGAAGTAAGAGGAGAAGGAGCCGTGGGAATGCCAGACCCGCTTCCAGCGTGTTCATGCACCCGTGACAGGCACATTCCCGCTCATGTGTTTCCCAGTCGGTCCCGACCACCACGCCGTTGCGCGCAGCCGTGCGGGTCTCGATCCGGAACCTCGCGTTGCGCCGCACGAACCCTCGAAAAGTCTCCATCTGCACAGGGCCGACCCGCGCCATGATAGAATCAGCGCGGAGGTGCGACGGCATTTGATTACGGCGACGCCGTCGTCGTTCCAACAGGGCTTCCCCCTCCCGACCGTAGTCACGCAAGAACACCCGGGGATTGAACGTCTCCTCGTGCAGCTCCTTTACCAGCTCCAACGTACGCGCGTCCGGTGCTCCAGACCTTGACGAGGAGTCTTGCCGGCGCTCGCGACTAGAGGAGGGCCCCGTCTGTCCGCCACCATCTCTCGAGCCCCCGGCCCCTGGTGCATCCCTGAAGTCGGACCGCAGGCTCTCCACGAGCTATCTGCGTCCTTGCCCCCACTTCCGGTTCTGGGACCTCCGGATCGTCGGGTATATCCATGTCGACCAAATCCCCCTCACTGGACTCCCCATCTGCATCCCGGAATCCTGCGTCAGCAGCCTCCACGGCGCCGACGGGAGTCTGGCCTCTGGGAAGCGCCTCCGCGGCGTCCCCCTGCACATTGAACCCACACACAATTAGATGTCAGGGCGTTAGTCGACGCGTACCTAATACCTGGCTCACGCACCACCCTCACCCTACACCCTACCGGATGTGGTCTGCTAACGCAACTGGTGCGTCTTCTTGTATGCTTCTAGTAAGCGGGCGCACCCCGCTAACTCGGTAGCGGTGCGCCAGGAGTCCTCAGACTCGTGTTGTGCGAATCGCCATCGCACCCGATATTGTCGCTGGACCCCTCGTCCCCGTTTGACATCCCGGTGACCCACGATTGCGGCCACCTCGTCCTCCTGTTCCCCCGTATCCGGATTGAACTCCAGTGGGGCTGGGGGATTGACCCTACCCTGAATGGTGTTCTGGTGATACAACTTGAGCTGGTCACGGTGGAAACGGTTGGACGTGAGGTTCCATGACACTGGAATGTCCACCTGGAACATGACATCATCGAACTTGGTGAGGACCTTGTAGGGTCCCAGGAACATGGGTCGGAGCTTAGTCTTCAGCTCCTTCTCCACCTTGTGCGAAAATCGCCCGATCTGCGGGCCCTCAACCAGGACCCAATCGCCCACCTCGATGGACGGCGTCCTGTGATCCCGCTTGCCGGCCGTCCTCTCCAGATACCGCGCTGCCGCTGCGCGATAGCCCTGAACCGCGCTGTTATGCGCTTGGTGCATCCGCTGCAGCAACTGCTCAACCCCTTGCAGGGTATCCAGCTTGACCTGATCCTCTCCCAGTTCGTGGCTCCCAAGCAAGTCGAGCGGTGTGAGAGGGTGTCGGCCGGAGTTGAGGAAAAAGGGGGTGAACCCATGGGCGGCCTGGGGGGCATTGTTCAGGGAAAACTCCACCAAGCCCAGAAGTTCTTCCCAATTGCTGCCCACCGTGTCGGTGTAGTGTCGCATGGTCTCTTGCACCGTGCGGTTCAACCGCTCCACCAGGTGCGACGACGAGCTGTGGTAGGCCGTGCCCAGCGACACCTTGGTGCCCAGTTGCTCGAAGAACTCCTGCCAGAATTTGGCCGTGAAGAGCTTGTCGCGGTCAGAGATGAACTGCCGGCTGAGCCCGTGAAACCGAAACACGTGCGTCAGGTATATCTTGGCGCACTCCTCCGCTGTGAGGTCGACCGGACACGGGGCCAGGTGACACATGCGCGTCAGGCGGTCCACGAACACCAAGACCATGCTGTTGCCGTTCTTCGTCTTCTTGAACGGGCCGATGAAGTCCATCATGATAGAATCCCAAGGACCCATAGGATCCGGCAGCGTCTTAGGGACGGCCTGAGAGCCCGTGTTCCTGGACTTCATGATCTGACACGAGGGGCACTGGCGCACATACGTCTCGATATACTCCTTCATCCCTGGCCAGTAGAAGTGCTTACGTGCCCGGGGAAGGAGACGGTGACTTCCCTGATGTCCGCCCAGAAGAGAATCATGGAGCTCGTGAAGCAAGGCAGCCCTACAGAGCTCAGGAACATACAGCCGCCATTCCTCCGGCTGGGGACTCACGAACAGTTTCCCCTCCTGGAACTTGCAAGGATAGGCCCCCATCTGCTGGGGATGTGCCCGGATGGCTTCAAGTGCTGCTTCCTCCGTGATGGTGAAACGGCTGATCAGCATCTCCAAGTCCGACGTGACTGTGAACGCGTCCGCAGCCGGTTCTGCCGCATCCGTACCCGCCTGGTTGACGAATTCTGAGAAGACTGTGGGAGGGCCGAGCGGCTGAAGCTGAAAAATTCCCTGGGGCGGCACCACATGACTAAGGGGCACGCGCGCATGCGACCCCTCCCCCTCCCCGGGGGTGTCCACGTCCTCGTGGGCTCTTGGTTGAACCGTCTCCTCCGGGAGGGGTGACAGGTCATCCATGGTGGTGTGCCCAAGGTGAAACAAGTGGCGGGCCTGGGGAGACCGTGGTTCCACACCGTAGGCGGTTCCCGGGGCGGCCACTGGGACACAGGTGGTATGCAGCACGTCCATGTCCTCGTAGAACCAATAGTCCGCCCGTCGCGAGAGAGCGTCGGGCACCACATTGTCCGCGCCCTTGACGTATTGGATCTTGAACGGCGCGAACTGTGACAGGTACTCCATCCACCGCGCCTGGCGGGGCGTCAAGTTGGGCTGCACCAGGAGGTGGGTGAGCGGCCGGTGGTCCGTGTGGATCACCAGGCGATGGGGGTCGAGATCCCCCTGCTCACTGATGGCCACCGAAAACTGGGCCCCCAAGAGATGATGACGCCACGTGTGGCAGCTGTAGACGACTGCCAGGAGTTCCTGCTGATGCACTGGATAATGCCGCTCCGCCGGAATCATCGTTCGTGAGATGTACTCGATGGGCTGAAGGCCCTTGCCGTGGTCCTGCAGGAGAACACCCCCGATGGCCACCTTGCTGGCGTCCGTAGCCACGACGAAAGGAAGGGCCGGGTCCGGCAGGATAAGGACTGGCGCCGTGGTGAGGTGGCGCTTGAGCGCCTCGAAAGCCTGTTGGCACTGCATGCTCAGCCCAAAGGAACGGGGTACTGTTAAAATCGAGTTCGAATTTTATTAAATGATAATTTTACGGTAATCAGGTTACAAACTCAGAGCCAAGCCCCCAGCTTAATTTACCAGCGCAACCATAGCCATTGCCAGCATAGCAGCAACAACCGTTTGACCGCCGCAACACAATGCTGGCTTTTGGATCATCATCGTCTGTCAGGCGGCTAGGCTAGCCTGCGGCGCTAGGCACCGACGCAAGCCTGGGAACGCATCTCCGTTACACATCTCCGTTACAACACACCAGCCGAGTACCGACCAATCGACACACACCAGTATCTCGCCACTTGTCACGCCAGCCGGCAGTACCCAGAATCCTAGTCCGCACCTCAGTACCGGACCAGTGCCGCACAGCCAAAGTCTAGGGCGTAACTCACGAGGCATAACGCACACAGCGTAACTTAAATCGTTGTGGATCACACAAGCCAAAATTCAGCCGAACCTCAAAACGGCTAAGTCCCAATGCGCCGAATTAACCCGAACGCCTCGAACCACAAAATGGCTAAGTACCGGCACACAATCATTAATTATTTCCATGTGACTGCGAGCTGAAACCTATAATATAACACCAGCCGCTTTTTCCCGAGCAGTCACACATCCCACCAATCATTATCTCACTCAGCTCGAGAGTAACCGACAGACACCTCACCAGGAAGCACTAACACAGGACGCTATGTACTAGGGGAGTCCGCACCCCTCACTTGGCGCCCATTCACGCCCTGGTAGTACAACCAGCATCTGTCAGTAAGTCAAGTAAGCAAGCGAGAATACAAGACTGATCAAAAGACCACCCTCGGCTCCAACACCAACCACACCCTGAACCCACGGACTTTCACACATCACCAACCACAGTCCCCGCCTCCGATCAGGTCCTCAACCCAGGACCATCCCATCAGGTACATCCCCACCAAGATAGAGTTATCCAACCGTACTGGGTCATCCTGAGATGGGCTCGATCCAGGGGTCATTCCCAGCCCACATGTAATGCGTCCCAACGCCTGCCAGCCTGAAATTCTCATGCCACATGGTCCATTGCCCAGATCTACATCAAACCATCCAGCAGTCCTTGCAGATCCCCGAGAGAGCCCCCCATGACCATCCGCAGGAGGCGATACTGGTCGCGCGCCCCAGCGAACAGCTTGGTCAGCGCATCAGCCGGGTTGAGCTTCCCAGGTAGATGAAGCACGCTCACTGCGTATGACAGTTCCTTGAGTAGTAGGAAATCCAGGTCGCGCGTCCTGGACAGGCTGTTGAGAATGAAACTCACAAGCGGCTGACTGTCGGTATGCACAGTCGTGGTCAGTACCAAACGAGCATCCAGCCACTTGCCCATCCAGCGCAGAAATTGCTCTAGATACAGGGACGCCTTGATGCACTCACACACCCCGCGACACTCATTGGTATCCGATCCAACTGCCACCCTGCGGCACAACCTAGAGTACCACCCACAGAGCGAACCATTGCCCTTGGGGTTGGAGAGCACAAACAAGCCGCCCATGCGAGCTCTCGTCTTGGTGAGCTCCCTGCCCTCGCCAGACGTGTCAGCAAAGCAATGCAACACAATCGGCTGAGAAAGAGACAAACCAGAAAGTACTACACCCTGGCTCTCAGCAACATACTGCTTGATCACAGACGGAGAAACGAGAGCCAACACCTCATCCACAGTCCTGCTTAACACCAGCAGGTCAGGCCCACACACCGCTGCCATCCAGCCGAGCTTGCCACGCAATCTGCTCCACAAACCCTTGGCGCACAACTCCTCCACATCGCGCATGAGCTCCTCCCTGTACTTGTCAGGAATACCCAAGTGCATCCGGTGCTTACCCGACACCACCCGCAGGGTTTGCACCACCCCGCAAAACACCCGTGGCGTCTGCGGCCCCAATTGCTGCAACTCACCCACTGGGAACCGCCGCCCAATGTCAGCATAGAATGCATGCAAGGCTGACCGCGAAGCAATGACACGCAAGTCATCCCCATGCAGTTGTACAAACATAGGACCAGACGGCATCCGCGCCACGAACAACGATGGGTCGTAGGGAGATACCTCAAACTCTGCGATCTCACCCAACGCACGCATGAGGGTTATCCTCCAAACAATCGACGCGCTCTGCAGACCCTCTATAGCCTTGCACAGACCCATGAACTCAGACGTGACCACCTCCTTCCAGAACGGCGGCGTCTGCACCACTAGAGGCGGAGTACCCTCCCACACCTCTTGCGCCACTTCCTCGCTAGAGTTAGGGAATGCGCGCTTGACATCAATGGACGCACACGCGTAGTCCTTGCCTTCGTCCAGAAAGCTAAGAAAAATCATGCTAACCATCCTGAACGTGTCCCATGCCATCCCTGGGGTGTAGAGCTCCTCCTTGGCCAGCGGGCTAGTACCTGCAAACTCTTGTGATACCGGCCTCACGTAGCAGATCTCCACACCTGCCTTCACCTTGTGGGACAGCACCATCTTCAGCGGAAGCACCCTAGCCCCCTTCGGCACCGTGTCAAGCGGTTCATACACCCCGTAGCCCTGCCACTCCTCAAGTGCCTTACGGAATGCACACCACCAGCTCGAGAACCCACTAGGCGTTGACATCTGCAGTACAAGCTCAGGGAATGTGATCGGGGAATGTGCGGCTATGTCCCTCTCAGTGATTCCTAGGCTGTTGGGATGCAGTAATGCAGGCATAACAGGTCAGCAGCTGGCGGGAGATCAGCGCCCCACGCTACACCCTCCGTACCCGACAGTGCTGCTAGCCTAGCCACTGTGCTGCAAATGCGACTGAGAGGCTCGACTGACTTGTAAGACTGTAGCTCTATCGACCCGTGACCTACTCGGGTTAGCAATGAGCTCTGAATCCGCACATCAGGATGGTCCAGGAAAGGAAGTCCCAAAATGGCGGGTCCATCATACCCCTCGAGCACGCAAAACGGCGTCTCTCTCCCCAAGATCGTCAGCATTACCTCACCCCGCACCGGCATCCTCACTAACCCGGAGAAGTCCTCCACATACCTCCACCTGGACGCAGTGCACGGCAGATGCCTGGCTACTCCCTCACCCAGCAAGCACACCACCGCGTCAGTGTCCACTTCCAATCGACAACTACCCAGCCCGTCCGAATACCAGTTGGCAAGCTTAGAGACCGCAGCCACCAGCTCACCTGGCTCACCTCTCTCCTCGACAGCCTCGCTGTCGTCCATGGGGCTGTCGCCCTCACTCGGCAATATAGGCCCCGCGTCGGCCAACCCGCCAACGCCACCAGCCTGCTGCCCCGCACCTGCGGTCAATGCCCCAGCATCGCCGGCCCGTGCAACCCCACCTTCGGCTGGCTCACCCGCCTCACCGGACCGTGGTACCATCCCACCTTCGGCCACCCGCTCCTTGCCGGCCCGCGAGATGTTGCCCCCCAACTGCCGCTGCTCGCCCACCGTGGCAGCGCGTCGAGCTTCCTGCAGGCGCTCCACTAGGCGGGCTAGTACCGCGGCGCGCTGCTTCTCCTGGTCGTCAACGGCTGGGGCAACCCCCGAACCGCCCGACCCCACGCTAGCGGGACCGCCCTTGGAAGGTGGCAACCCAGCTTCCGGCGAAAGGGAGCGAGTAGGTTGATCAGGCCCACCCCCCTCCCTCACCCCCCCTGCAGCCCCGGGATCCCCCGCCTCACCCCCAGCCTGCACACTGGGGTCCCTAACACCTTCCTCAGCGGGTGGGTCTGGCGGCCCCAGCCCGTCATAGTAGGGGCGCAGGTGTTTCCACGCTAGCAGCTTGTCGTAGCAACTGTCCTCTAGCGCTACCGAAGCAAGCATGTGATCAGGATCGATCTCCTTGACCACACCGGGACCTCTCCATAGGCCCCGTTTTCCATGACTGCCCTCCGCGTAGGCCCAGACCCTGGCGTTCACGCACGGCACATAAACCTGTCCACGTCGCAGGTCCATCTTTACCATGCGCACGTAACGATCGCTCAAATAATCCCTGTACTCTTCCACAGCCTCAGGTGACAACAAGCCCATCTCCACTCCCTTAGGCGTGACTGCCACCTGCCCACCCAACACCTTGACCATTACACGGTTGTTGAGACATTGCTCTATCTCATTGCAGATCACCAGCCTCTCACGATACGAGCCTGTTCTCATCTTCTCCATGCATGCCATCACCTGCTTCGATGTCTGTATGTGGCGCTCGACAAGACCCTGGTGCTCGTGGTCAGCTACCCCAGCAAGTTCTATCTTCCCCACACCCGGCTCACCCACACAGCACTCAAACTGCTGATCGCACTCCAACACAGATGCCACACCAAACTTGGACCTGAGGAGACGCAATGCATCACACAAGTGCTCCTTCAGCTTGCGCTCAAGTGGCACCATGACCTTGTACCTGGAGAACCTGCCCACTGCAAGCACGTAGTCTCTGTCGTCATACATGAATACATCACACTGCACCACACCTCGCTCAAACTCTGGCCTACGTGCATGGAACTTGTGCGGTTTAGGTGCCCGCTCCTGACATTTGCGACACCTTAACCACACCTGCTTGCACATATCCACTAAGTCTGTGAACCCTAGCATGGCTGCCCACTCCTCACCCGCATGCCCATGCCCTAGTGCTTTGTGTAACCGTGTGGCCATGTTAAGTACACTGAGCGACCCGGCTGCCTCACCGCACGCCGCACCATTCACATGTGCTGAACTAGGGTCTGGTGAGGTACCACCTACCGGCGGCCCGCCCGCTGCGGTGTGCCCCCCTGCAGCGCCTCCAACCCACTCATTCCCCATCCCCTGAGACACTGCCCTTCCCCCTTCTGCAGCTGTCCCATGCTCCAGGTGGCCCCCCTTCTCCCTAGTGCCTGCTAGCACCGCCACCTGAGCACCCAGGTAGGGTGAGTACACCTGGGGGGTCGAGCTGGCCTCCCCTGCACCAGCCCGCATGCCAACCTCACCTAGTCACCTACGGCCACCGCCCTGGGCCGCTGGGCACAGGTGAGTGTCCCTCGCAAAGTGCCCTGGCTGCCCACACCTGTGACACACCGCTGGTGCTTGCGAGTTGGCGTTGCTGCGTGCCTGGAGAGTGTCCTTGTGCCTGTGATAGCAATTGGCTGCCATGTGTCCCGACTTCCCACACACAAAGCATGCCCCATGCACCGCCGGCTGTGCACGCTGCTGCTGCTGCTGCTGCTGCTGCTGCTGCGAGCGCTGTTGCTGCTGATACGGCGACGCAGCTGCAGGCTGTTGTGCATGCTGCTGCTGCTGCGGGTATGGCTGCTGTCTACCTTGCTGCCATCGCTTCCCAGGCATGCGCTGCGCTCGGCTGAAGCTGCCCTTATTGCCCCTACGCATCGGGCCCCCATTGCCCCGAGGCCCGCTGGGCCCCGCGCCGCTAGAGCCACCACCGCCCGCAATGGCGGCCACCTTGCCCCCATCCGGCGCTTTAGCAGCACCACCTTGGGCACCACCAGAAGAAGGAATGGAATTCACAGCGACAGGCGGTAATGCAGGGGAAATCAGACCCAGCTCATTGAGCTTACCTTGGGCCCGCAGTTGGGCCACCATGTCCCTCTCCTCACCCTCGACAATGCCCGTGATAACCTCAATCGCCTTATTGAGATCATCCTCGGCTTTCTCACGCTTGAGAGCTGCCATGGCATTCTGGAAATTAAGGTCCTTGGCATTGCGAACATAACGGTCCACCACCGCCAGTTCCACCACCGGAATGCCATCCTTTACACTCTCGTTTCTCGCATTTCTCAAAGCGAGAAGGTCGAGTGTGTAGGGACGCTTCGGCACCCAATTATAAATGCCAACATGACGAGACTTGGCAGATGCTTTCGATTCAAGAAGTGCTGCACGCAACCTACCTCCAATTGCAGCGCCCTCGATTTTCTCGTCACGGCAGGAGCGCAGGCAATTTACTAGAATGGCGTTGTCGGCTCTAAACATTCCGGCATCCCGGAATAGCCCATACAGATCCTCGGTTTTATCTGCATGATCCGCCACAAACGCCTCAAACCTGTCACAGAAATCCTCTACCAATGTCACTGCCGCATCAAGAGGAATTGTCCCGACTCGTGTTTTGCACAGCTCTATCAAATTCTTCTCATTTCTTAAATCCTTCCACCCAGTACGCTTTCTCGAATCCGTCTCTTCTTGTTCTTGATCCGACATTGCTACGTTTTTCCTTATTAATTAACCCCGTCCTAGTACATGTTAAAATCGAGTTCGAATTTTATTAAATGATAATTTTACGGTAATCAGGTTACAAACTCAGAGCCAAGCCCCCAGCTTAATTTACCAGCGCAACCATAGCCATTGCCAGCATAGCAGCAACAACCGTTGGACCGCCGCAACACAATGCTGGCTTTTGGATCATCATCGTCTGTCAGGCGGCTAGGCTAGCCTGCGGCGCTAGGCACCGACGCAAGCCTGGGAACGCATCTCCGTTACACATCTCCGTTACAACACACCAGCCGAGTACCGACCAATCGACACACACCAGTATCTCGCCACTTGTCACGCCAGCCGGCAGTACCCAGAATCCTAGTCCGCACCTCAGTACCGGACCAGTGCCGCACAGCCAAAGTCTAGGGCGTAACTCACGAGGCATAACGCACACAGCGTAACTTAAATCGTTGTGGATCACACAAGCCAAAATTCAGCCGAACCTCAAAACGGCTAAGTCCCAATGCGCCGAATTAACCCGAACGCCTCGAACCACAAAATGGCTAAGTACCGGCACACAATCATTAATTATTTCCATGTGACTGCGAGCTGAAACCTATAATATAACAGGTACCCTTCTTGAGAAGAGCGTTGATCGGGGCGGCGATGGTGGCAAACCGCGGGATGAACCGTCGGTAGTAAGATGCCAATCCCAGGAAGCTGCGTACCCCTTTCACGTCCGTAGGGACAGGCCATTGCTGGACGGACTCGATCTTCTCAGGGTCGGTCGCGATGCCGTCCGCGGACAGGGTATGGCCCAGAAACGGCACGCAGCGACCGGCGCGCACCTTGGCCTTCCGCGCCGAAAGGTGCTCATCCTCCATGATCTGCAGCACGGCGTCCACATCCTCCAGGTGCTCCTCAAACGTCTTGGAGTACACCAGGATGTCGTCCAGATACGCCAGCGCGCACGTGCGCTTGTAGGTCCAGGGTCGCAATAGTCGCCACCAGGTCCACCGGCGTGCCCTGCAGTACCCCCTTGATGTCTGCTAGGCCCGGCGATTGGTGTCGCCGACCGTCTGAGTATGTGACATATACTGCCGTGGTGTGAGGTCGGGGTACCAGGCCCAGCCGACGCACCAGGGCCTCGTTGATGAAGGACGTGGAGGCGCCGGTGTCGACCAGGAACTTCACGTCCATGATCGTTTTCTCCTTCAAATACGGATCAAGGACGGTGGGAGGAACCAGTAACCCTCCGCTGAAAAGAAACAGATGCCGCGAATCTCCTTGAGATGCACGCGCCGCCGGTTGGGTGGACGCGTCTGCGGCCACGTTATTGACGTCTACCTCTACTCTAGTTGACTCCGCGTCTGGGCTACCATCTGATTTTTCTACCCTATCCCCTACCCCGGGACCCAAGCCCATGGGCAGGGCTACTACTCCCGAGGAGCGGTGGGACGGGAGGCCGCCTCGCCCGACCACCCGCCCTCTTCCCCCCCTCCTCCTCTTCGTCAGCCCCCTCCTCGTCGTCATACTCGTAGCCAGCCACTGCCTGCGTTTGGCCGGAAGAGGAGGACTGTCGTCGTGCCTCAATCTCGTTGACCGCGCGCAACACACCCTTGGTAGAGCTGGTCGCGGGTGGTCGCGGCTGCTGGTACTGCGTCGGGACCTGTCTGGCGTGCTGCAGGCGAGCCGCACGCTCACCCGCGTTGCGGGGTCGGTCCCGAGGACCGGAGGAGTCGGGGCGGCTGCCGAAGGCCGGGCCGGAGAAACGAACACTGGGTGTCCCTTCTCCTGTCCCACGACTGGCGTTCTTGCCCCGGAGCTTGGGGCAGTCGCGCTTGAGGTGCCCCACCTCGCTGCACATGAAGCAGCGCGCCTTGCTAGCGTCGATCGCGTTGACGCCATGGTCAGTGTAGCCCTCGTCAGGGTCGTCGAGGTACTCGTCCTCCTCCTCGCCGGCGAAATCAGTGGAGTACATCTGATTCACCCGTCGCGGGGGAGCAGGTCTGAAGAAACGGCGCACTGAGGGGGCACGCCCGCGAGCCACTACGTCGGCCACCTGTAGTAGATACCTCTGGATATTCAAGATGTCCCACTCTTCCCAAGGGACATCAGCATAGCGCTTGAATACCTCGTCCTGCAGCTCGGGGCAGAGTGCCTCGATGAACCTGCTCTTGTACTCGTACCAGGTCATGTCAGCCAGGTAGGCGGCGCTGGACTCGAACTTAGACAGAAACTCGCGATATGGGGTGGTCCCCTGGCGCAGCTTGCTGAAGGCCATCCGCTCGTGGAGTGTAGCATCTGGGGGCACCAGCTTGCGACGCACTCGGTCCATCAGTTCCGCCAAGGTTTGCGGGTATGACTGGGACGCGATGCTCTCACAGTTCAAGATGCTTATCACCGAGGGGTCCATACAGGAGTTAATCACGAGATCAATCAGATCGCTGGTGGCCAGCTGCCAGTTGTGATGGTTGCGCCAGATGGTATACTGCCGTCGCCACATGCGTCCCCATTCCTCTACCTCGCGCGGTTTCATGTCCGCGTGCAGCTTGGGTACATTCTTGAAATTGGGCATCGGTGGGGCCTTTACCGCGGCGGTGACGGGCCCACCGACGTCTACGTGGGGGATCTCGCCGAGGTCGGGGGGCTGCGACCGGGGGAGAGAGCTGGATCTGGGCGGCGTACCATGAGTCCGCCGCACCTGGACGGATGAGGGGTGTTCGTACCCCGGGTCATCCAAGGCCACCCTGCTGAAGCTGAGGTTGCCAGCAGGCACTGGCGAGGGGACCGTGCTTTGGTCAAGCACCCGTGGGCGCTGCGGTTGAGGTGCCGGGCGCTGGACTGGCGTGTGAGTCTCCTCGTCTCTGGTGGTGACACTGCTCCTGGTCTCCCCTGGGCTGGTCCGTGGTCTATGAGTACCAACGGGCGGGCCCTGCGTGGCAGTTGAACCCTCGTCCGCCTCGTTGGTCCCTTCCAGGTCATCGAACTCGCCCTCTGCCCCTGGGATCTCCCCTTCCTCATCCGAATACCAGAGCGCCGTGGGTAACAGAGACGTGCTGCCGAAGGACACTCTGCGTCTGCCCCGGTGTATGGGGCCCGGTGGAGGTCCCTGGGGCCGCCCCCGACCTGCCCAAGGATGCGTTGGCCGCCCGGTGGCTGGCTGCTGATGGCGGTAGTGCAGGGTATCTTCATGCTCGCCCCCCTGCTGCTCAGGATCCGATGGTGGCCATTGTGGTTTCGTCTGGAGTTGTTGTTGCTGTAACCGGGGTTGCCGTTGTTGCTGCTGCTGATGCTGTAGTTGCTGCTGCTGCTGCTGCGGTCGTTGCTGCTGCTGCTGCTGTTGCTGTCGTTGCTGCTGCTGTTGCTGCTGCTGCTGCTGCTGCTGCTGCTGTTGTTGTTGCTGCTGATGTTGCTGCTGCTGCGAGCCCCCCTGGAGTATCTCTTGGTCACTTCTGTCCTCTTCCTGTCTTGTCAAGGCGTCTAGATTGTCCCCATCCGCTGGGAAACTAGATCTGGATCGTAGGGAGCCTTCCACAGGTCTCTCCATGACCTCACCTGTACCTGTCTCTACTTGGACTTGTGGTGGTACCTCTAGCCCTTCTGTACCGTGCTCGTGGTTGTCTACCGGTTCTATCTCTCTATTATCTGAATCTCTCTCCCTAAGCTCGTCTTCTGTCTCTCTGGCGTTCCGGGTTTGGTACCGTGTTGGCATGGTGCTCGTACCGGTACCTTACACAGCAGGCATCACCTCCCCAGGAAGAAGAGAGAGAGAAAGAGCAACCACGTGCTATGGATCTATAGATATAGAACCTAGTATTACTTCCTAGTAATAGTATCCTCTACTGTTTGCTAGGGCCAATGGTCAACTGAGAGAAGGTAACTGTAACTGCTGTTCCCTCCCCCTGGCTGCTGAGCGTGGGTGTCTTGGAGCATTCACGTGTGATGTGCATCCCCTCAGGCAATGGCATGTGTTCCCTAACAAACCTATCTGCATCTGTAATGTTATCAAACCCTTTCCACTTATAGCACTAGAAGTTAGTCTAAGTCTCCCGCCTGTAGCCTAAGTGGACACGTGCCAGCACCGCCGGCGCCCAATTGGGTACTGGGACGGTGCTGGACTAGAGCAGTCGTGGCATGGACACGTGGCTATACTCAGTATGTGATGAGCCGGTACCTCAGTACCGGGACTGTAGTTGTCATGTTAGGACTGACTAGATCAGGTTGTAACTGATAGGCTAGTCCGTCCAGGATCAGTAAGTTAGTTTAACTTACGCAAAGTCTGGCCAGCCATCGTTGACGGCTGGCCAGCAGTATATGTGCCATTCTATCCTAATGCCAAGGTGTCTCGTCGTTCACGCACACTCTCGCCATTTGGCAGTGCCCGAGCATTCCAAGCTTCGTGTTGCATAACTTGCATTAAAAACTCCAAAAACAATACACACGACAAGACGACGAGCGTGCGAAACGTTCAGTTCGCAAACACCCATTCCATTTTTTTTACCCATTTTTGTACCAATGGCGCCCAAGAACAACAAAGGAAAGGCTTTGAAGGGCGCGACTTCCTCGGAGGAGGAGTCGCCGTCGGTGACGAAGTACCAGTCGTCTTCGACGTCCCCGATGTCTGATGACTCGGGGACGTCCGATTCAGACTTGGCCAGCCTGCGTCAGGAAATCCTGGAGCGTCAGACCCGGGATGAGACGCATCCAGACGACATTGAGGAAGACGACCCGACGTACAGGGATGTCGTCCTGGCAAGAGGTGGTCCGCATTCCATTAATGCGGAGGGTGAGGGGTTCGACGCCAGTAGTGGCTCGTGCACCCCGGGGCCCGCCATATGCACCATGTGGTGCGGGTCCGGGTGTCACCTCCTCGGGGGAGCAGTCGGGCGGGGAGTCCGACTCGAGCTCTCTCGGGTTGTTCGGGATGCAGCCCTCATCGGCGGATGAGGCACGTTCGGCTCAGGTGGAGGCCGATGCGGCACTGGCACGTCGCATGGCTGAGCAGGAGTCAGCTGAGGAGAGGAGGCTGGACGTGAGGTCACGTGAGCGGGCGGCTCAGATGGAGGATGCTGCGAGGGTCCGAGCGGCCCTGAGGAGGCCGGCCTCGCCGACCTACGAGGTGGTCAGGCGGGGCGACCTGGCTTGTTTTCAACGTCTCCGCAGGTCCGAGACGATCCCGCGGGAGATCGACGGGGTGCTACAAGAGTCGGAGTTCTCTCTGACGGGCCCGTCGGATTCGGACGCTGACGACATGGTGGAGATGACTCCAGCTATGCAGGCGCGAGAGAAGGAGGCCAAGCGCAGGATGGAGGTCTTCCAGGAGGAGAGGGCGAGGAAGCAGCGCAGGCGCGAGGAGATTGCGCAGAGGAAGCTGCGCGAGCAGCAAGAGCGCGACAGGGCGGAGGCGCTCGCGGCCAGGATTAGGGTGAAGATGTCTCACACCAAGGTGCGGTGTGAGCGTCTCACCCGCGACATGAAATCCTGGAAATACCGGAAGGTCGCCGAGTTGGCACCACTGCAGGGGCCGGCTCGTCGGGAAGCCGAGGAGCGCTACCGTCGGAAGCTGGCCATCTGGGAGGCCAGCGTAGGTCGCCTGGAGAGGCGTATGCTGAAGCAGCGACGCCGTATGTCGAAGAACATCAAGAAGGCTGCTGTGAGGGGATGCATGGGGAGGCGGTAAGAGCTGAATTTGGTTTGATGCCGGATGAACGCATTTCCACCGAGCAACTGTACCATTTCTTGTCGCAGCCAACGCATACCATTTCAAACCGAGACGGCACAGCGGCAAGGACCAGGGTGACGCACCGGGGCGAACCTGGTCCAGCGACCTTGTCGCACCGGGAGGACATCCGGAGGCAACTCCAACTGGCCCAGCAGATGCTGGATGAGGGGCGGGAGCTCACCCCGGGCGAGCATGGCCGCCTAGTAGACACGGTGGCGAGGCTGGTGGCCTCGCTGAAGCCAACAAAGCGAAGGGCACCGGAGGAGGCGTGCCAGCCACAGCAAAAACGCAGGAGGGACGAGAGGGACGAGGGGAGGATGACGGGGAGAGGGGGGCAACCAGGGCGGGGGTGGACACGGCACCCAGGAGTCTGCACCAACACGGCACGAGGGCGGGGAGCGGCAGCAGCAGCAGCAGCAACAACAACAGCAGCAGCAGCAGCAGCCACAACCAGCAGGAACGACCACAATCTCCAATATGGCCTTGAACAGGCCCAGGTTTGATCCAAAAAAGAAAGAGGACAAGCTAGTGTTTCCGGGTTTGCCAGAGGGCCATACCCAGGACGAAGCTAGGGAGTGGTTGTTTAAGTTGTCCCATGCATATGCTAGCGACAATGTCCGTGATTGGTTTGCCTCTCTACGTGCGTCCACACCCATCCATCAATCTGCCAAGCCTATCCAGCAGTTGGTACAATTGTACCAAAAGCGTGCCAGCAGCGGGGTAGACGTGGCAGAAAATGTGTTGTGGGTGCAGTTCATGGTTGATCTTAGGGCACTTGTTACCACGGGGAGCACTTAGAAGTGCTTAAGGGCTTCCAGTGGATAGAGGCCTATAAGGTCAATAAGCGTGACTATGTGAGTGACAACAAAAAATATGTCATGTACATAGAGGGGGATGAGGAGCTGAAGAAGCTCAATGCCAAGTACCTAGTACACCTATGGCTACAAAAGGCAGAACTGGACCCTACCACCCTGTCAGTAATCCTGGCAGGTCTGAAGGATAAGTGGGAGGACTTCAGGAAGGCAATGGCCTATGTGCAGCAATGCCTAGAGCCGTTTGCTGCTGCAGCCAAGGATGGAAAGGTGAAGCAGGTAAAGGGGGAGGAAGCCTCAGGTACGGGGCTCTCCAAGAAGCAGATGCAGTCGCTGGTAGCCCAGGTAAAGGCGGTAATGGGGGGGATAAAAACAAAAACAACAAAAGTGGGGGAGGTGGAAACAAGGGGGGGGGAAAGAACAATAACAATAAAAACAGAAAACAAAGTGGGGGAGCTAGCAAGCCAGGGGGTGCTAAGCCAGCAGGGGGGGACAAGAGGTTGCCTCATGACCCCACCAAACATTGTACTAGGTGCCTTTGTAAGGGGCATCTAAAAGATGATTGCTGGAAGGGCAAACCCGACTATGGTTCTGACGTTGATGTGTGTCCTGGATGCTGGAAAACACGTCACCCCATTGCAGCAGGAGCGCGCTGCACGGCACCCAGGCACAACAAGACCACGCCAGGGCGCTACAACCGCGCGGGGGCGGCAGACCAGGGTGACACCTGTAAGCTACCCTCACCATTTTTCACAAATGGTTTCCTGTTACCTTCTGTCTGCCAAGTGTTGCCTGAGTGTGATGATGTGGATTGGGAAGTGGCATATGACATGACACTGTCACACATGATGCGTGACCCCACCATAGCTTCCCTTAGCTCGTCGTCTGTCCCTGGTCCTCTACGGAGGACTGAGTTGAACTCAGTCCTCTCTAGAGGACCGAGTTTTTGGGTTTCGTAGAAAATTCGCCCCGGTCAGAATGTTTGACAAAACAATTCTCTCAAAATTTATTCAAATACTACGTGAAAAGATCTTTCTTGGACATATTTTTGGGATTTTTTTGGATTTGGTATGAGCGGCTAAATGTACGGTCAAAGTACAAGTGGTAAGGGTACTTTTCCACGTGAAACGCGAGTTCCGGAAATGCACGACCTAGCCATGGCGGCTCGCGCCCATGCATGCAGTTTACGTTTGCGGACGAGTTAGCTGTCCAAACTCAGGAAATAGATTTAACATGCCCTAACCCTTAATTTGTACTGAGTCCGTTTTCGTGGCGCCAGTTGAACTCGCGCCACTCTAACGGACTGAGTTTGTGGCAGAACCAGGCGCCGCGCCAAAAATAATTCAACGGTCAAACCTGGGGGGATCGAAAGATCTAGACGTAAGCTATGCCTGGCACTATTCAGACCGTACTTTGGACATCTGGCCAGGGAGATATACTCAATCAAAGTTGGGGGGGTACCATGGTCAAACGGGACCGACGTGAATGAAAATAATTGACGTCCGCGGCTATGGCGGTGCAGGCAAATGACTGGTACGAGAGCATGCCTTGGAATTTTGAACTCAAATTTTGTAGTAATTATCCTTGATTGTTATAAAGGTTATATCTCTGGCCGGGAAGCGTCTGGATGTGCGCAAGTATGTCTCTAGGTTCTAATCGGTGCAGCAGATCCTGTCAGCGGCCAGGCGGTGACAGTGCGTATGCTACCTGTTGTTCGGCAGCAAACGTCCATATATTTGCGCGTGGATAGAATTGTTACGTTATTCTTGACATGTTTTATTAGCGATGACGGCCAGGAAAGGTTCGAGGCTATGTCCGTGAGGTGGGAGTGATGGCTCCCGCACAGCAGGTAATCTGCGGTTTCGACCTGGTACGTATTAACATGTTAGCGTTTATACATTACAGTACCAAGTCGTCCTATCGTTTATAAACTAGTTGTAGACATGTAATCGATGGTTTTTGCTTGTCGTTTTGTTGCTTTAGTGCTTGTACGCGTTCGCTTGTGATGGTTGGGGAATACCACTATGTCACGCAGATTTTGGACCAGATTTGATTGCTATTAGCTAAGGCTTCAACGAAACCAGTGAAGTAGCGTTTGGTATTGTCTCTTAACATGGTGGGCTTGATAACGGGATGCTTTTCCCTGCACAGACATAGCGAGACAATTGGTTTTCTGGCCAGCTCTAGGCATTGCTTCTTGGTTTGCTGGCCCAAGTTATCCTTCTGCTTGTGCGTCCATAGTGCATGCAAGAAACATGAATGGCCAGGGCCTGCTTGCATGGAAGCACAACCAGGTGAGTTCTTTTGTTTTCTCTATCATTGCCAATCATTGGAATTGCTTTATAGTGTGTTGGATGCATTGATAATGTAGCTCCTTGTGAACCCGTTATACGCTTGGTTTTGGGCCTTGGCACAAGCTTTATACTTGTTGTATAGCATGCTGTTGTGATTTTTAAGCTGGAAATGTGTTTGGGAATGCATGTGTGGCCATCTATGATGTTTTGTGCCACGTTGGAATTGAATGCCTGTACGGTAGTGCTACCAAAACACCCCAAAATAACTGCACCCGTTATAACGGTCTGAGCTATTTTGGGCTGTATGCTAGCTAGCCTGTGCAGTTCTATGGCATGTCATGTTGTGAATGCATCTATGGCATGCCTGTGATTATCTTAAACTCCCCTCAAAGGGCCAGGGTCAGCAGATTTTGAGAAATGGTCCATATTGCATTATATATCTCTTGAACCCCATCTGCACCGTACCCCCTTGGGGGGGGTGCTATTTATAGCAGCTGTGGGGCATAGATATGTGACCAATGACATGACCCCAAAGTTATTTGATATAAAAGCATCCTTGGTTCCAAGGGTGGGCCAGAAAATGTTATTTGGCTAGATACTCTCATACTTACTAAGATGCCCATACTCAGTCCGTTCTGGTGGTTCCAGTTGACACAATTGAAGGGCTAAAGATGATGAAAATACATTTTTAGCTCGCGGGGATGCGATTTACCTGGTGTCGGCACTGTTCTTGCTGGAAAAAACTGCGATAAGGCAGGTCGACGGAATTGATGACTGCGCTTGTTTTCCGGCGCAATTTCAATGGCTGATAGGTTTCTTTCTACATTTTAACATGCATCGTATTAGAATAAATTGAGTGACAGTATAGATTTGAGTATTTCGACCATTCTGTCACGTCATGGTCTATGTGCCGCAAAGTGCCACTTTTGCGGGCACCGCCTGGGCCAAGGTAACGCCAGCCGTGCCAGGTAAAGCCGGATAATCGTTGCCTCTTCGTTTCTTGATGTTTGTACATGAGTTTAAGCTTGCGAGGCGTTGTCAGGTTCAAGTCTTGATGCTCTTTCTTGACCGTTGCCTGCCCTCTCTAAAACCCCCTTTTCAGATGATGTTATCAGGCACTTGCCTTGACCCAGTGTAGTTGTGCAGGGTTTTAGGAGCTGTGCAGGTTTAAACACCTTCATAGATGTTAGTTATTCTTTTGCTACGTTCATACTGCATGATTTTGAGGCCACGGGCCGCGTCAAGGGTGCATTCAAGCTTTTCCGGGTGAGTGAAAAGTCTTGGTGACAAACCACTGCCATCATGTGCCAGCAACTATGTTGGCCACATCATGGCAAGGCAAAACAGTTATAGCCATATCTATTGTTGTTAGAAACAATGGAAATATGCTTCACCTACCCATTATATTGGTGGTTGACACTTATAACATAACCCTTTGTTGGTAGGGTATCCAAGCCCATTCCCTACATGCATGCATAGGCTCTCACTACATGATAAGGTATGATATACCTGAAGTATGATGATGCAAGTGTGTTGTCCTGTAATGCTTGAAGGGAAATGAGTTGATTGGGATGGTTGGTGGCCACGGTGGTGTGTAGTATGACCGCACTTACATGCTAGCAAAGTTAGCAAAAGCCCCATTCCTCTCCTGAGGACTGAGAGTTTTTTAATTGTTTCAGGCAGTTGCAGTGGCCAAATCGAGCCCAGTTTTTTTCCACGTTTCAAGAACTATGTTGTTTACATGCCTATATTTTTTCTTCATGCACGAGGATTTGATTGAATTTTTCCCACTCGTTCTTATCCCGAAAAATGCAAATTCGCGAGGGGTGCCCATCGTCCGTGTAATTTTCAGGTGTTCGGGTCAAGTTTTCACATATGCAGTATTTTTGCCAACAAAATGACATCTAGTACACCCCCGATCCACATCAAAACATTTGGGATGGACCCCCCACCTAGTCGCTACACGCGGTTGAAAATTGTCAACTCAGTCCTCCTGTGAGGACTGAGTTGGGACAGACGACGAGTTAGTGCAGCAGCAGAAAAGGTAATCACGTATGGTGCTCTAGCAGAGCAACTGCACAAGGTTATGGGCCATGAGGCTGTGGCTGAAAGGCTAGCCAATAAAATACAAGGCCATGACCTGGAACAGATGTGCAGGCACGTACGTAAGCACTGTGAGCAATGTCAGCTATATGCTCCTAAGCCCAGAAAATGGCATGTGGCCACACCACCACTGGCTAGAGGCAAACTGGTTGGGGATGTTATACACGTGGTGAAGGACACGGTATACTACCTAGTCATAAAGGATGCCTGGTCAAGGTTTGTGGTAGTGGAGCCCCTGCCTGGGATGGATAAAGAGCAGCTGCACAGAGCTTTACAGATAGCCTTGGCACGTTTTCACCCCATTGAAAAAGTAATGCTGGATCAGCAGTTTCTCTGCATCCAGGACAGGAATGACCTGCCCAAGATAGAAGTGTCTGGGGCTCAAGATCATGAACGTCAGGGGTTGGTAGAACGTACCATGAGAGCCATCAGGGATGTGATAAGAAAAATGCCATCCAGGTTGGCTGACTCTGGTAGCTATGCTGACAGGGCATCTTGGGCAGCAGGGGTGACTACCCAGCTAAACGCCAAACCAATAATGTCCTCACCTTTTGGGGAAATCACCCCAACTGGCCTTCAGTCAGGCAGCTATGCTTCAGAGGTACACACTCACTACAACACACAAAGGCAGCACTTAGCCAAGTTGCTGGCAAAGAAAGACAAAAATAATGCCAGGCCTGTGTTTGAAGTGGGGGACCATGTGTTGTTTTTCAGAGAGGGTGACAGAGGAAGAGCACACTCTGCCAGATGGCACGGTCCAGCTGTAGTCACCAAAATTCATGAAGAAGGGACTGCAGTCACTATACAACATGACAGAGAGCGTGTGGTCAGCAAGCATAGACTCAAGCTTTATTACCCACCACTGGCAGACGTGTCAGGGGTAGAATTCTTGGACATGGATTCAGAGCAGGAGTCTGGTGGATTGATCTCACCCAATGAATTGGCTAAGGACGTCATTGATGCAAGCACTAGCACCACAGTAGAAGCTCCTGTGTTCCTCAGTAGTGCAGCCCCACTACAACCCAATAGTCCACCTGGGCAGGAGGACGGTGCACAGGGTGAGCAGCAGGTAGCACCTCCCTCACACCTGGAGGAGTCACAAAATAGAGCAGATCCTGTCGTTCCCAGGAAGTCATTTGCTGAGATTCTTAAGGCCTTGCACAAGGCACACAACACTAAAGCAGTTGTGGCAACAGGTACAGCACAGTCAATGCTGTAGGGGATGCAGGTCAAGATCCTAGTATTTTGGCTGTAGACACCCAAGCACAGGTGAGTATCATCAGTGCAGCAGCTGTATCTGGTCTGAAAATGAAGGCCTCACCATGGGCTAGAGTGTCAGATTTTTCAGGCAAAACCAAAATGCAGGTCAAAGGTCAGGTGAGCATTCAAATCTTGGGTATGCCCACTCCATTTCAGGTGGTTGAGGGTTACTCAGGGAATGCCCTGTTAGGGGAACCTTTTGTATCTTACCCTGGTGTTGTCATCTCAGCTGGGAGGTTGAGTGTGGCAGGGGTAGGACAGGTGCCTCTAGATCATTTTAAAATCCCTTTGAGCCAGATTAGCACTGGGTTGGATGCTGCCATCAATGCAGTTAAGCCCAAGTACCTCCCAGGTCAGGAACCGTGTGTGGAGGACCTCATACACTCTCAAAAGCTACACCCTTCAGCGTTTGGGCTTGGTAGATGGGATGTTGCATCCATGTCTCCCCTGTCCTATGATGATATTGTACGGGACTGCCAGACGCAGATTGGGTTTCTTAAGTGGCTGGAGGCTTTTACCAAAGCCAGGGAGGAGTGGGTTGTTCCAGATGCACGTAGTCCCACACACACACCACCTGTGACTCCTCTTGATGCTATGCCAGCTGGAGCCAAGAAGCTAAGGTTAAAGTTTGTGTGCAAGCATAAACCTCAGGCTGATGGGGGACCACCCATTTTCCATGCTAGGCCATGTGTCACTGAGTTCAGGGGCTCTACAGAGCTGACAGAGGCTGAGCTTTATACTCCTGGTATTCAGCAAACGTCTCTCAAGGTGTTGCTTTCCTTGTTTTTGCATCAGCTTAATACAGGGAAGGATTATGTGTGTAAAGCCACAGATATCAAAAGAGCCTTTCTAAAGGGGGACCCTGCCATAGCACAGCAGGTCTGGAGAGGTCAGGTATACGTGGTGAATACTCCTAAGGTGTGGCACAGGGATATTGTTCAACCCTTGTTGAGGCCAAACCTGGGGGTTGAAGGGTTGCAGTCAGCTCCAAAAATTTTTAGGCTGTCTGCACAGGAGGTATTCATGAAGCTAGGGGCCACCTATGATGACATTGACCCTTGCTTGTTTGTCATCCCACACCCTGATGGAATGATGATGTTTGTCTGGCATGGGGATGATCAGTTAATCTCAGGTCCTAGAGCTGCAGTGGATGCTTTCATAGCTCAGGTGTCTGCCAGTTTTGAGATTGGCAAGCAGCTAGAGCTGGGCAAGGAGCCAGTCAAGTTCTGTGGCATGATGCTTGAGTTGCTGCAGCAGCAGGGCAGCTGGGTTTGTTCCATGCAGGCCTCTGCTGAATACATTAAGTCTTGTCTGGATGTCCTGCCTGTTCACATCACCCCTGACATGTGCCCTACCATTAGAGGCAAGCTTGGTTGGCTATGTGCTACATGTGCACCCCACCTGGCTTTTGTGAGCAGGGTAGATGATGAGGTACTACAGGAGGTAGGAGCACGGGCAATCAAGCAGTTGTTGCATGATGGTCCACCTTTGATGCTTCACTCACTGGACCTGTTTACTCCCATTCACATCACGTGCATGATGGATAGTTCAATGGAGTCCAGGGTAGTTACCAAGGTTCAAGCCAGAGAGGCTGGATTGTTTTTCCTGCATAACCAAGGTGGGAAGAAGTCACTAGTCTCCTGGTTCAGTAGATTGCACAAGAGGAAAGCTGTGAGTAGCAATGTAGCTGAATGCAGGGCTGTGGTATCTTCTGTCTTGCATGCAAGGTATCTCAATCACTTGCTGGTCTGGCTTCAACACCAGGCTGGTAGCTCTGCAGGAGTGAAAGCACATTTGCTGACTGACTCTCAATCTATCATCTCTTTCCTTGCCAATCCTTTGGCTGTACACTCGGACCTGGATTGGATTGTGCTAAAACAGGAATGCAAGTACCTGGAGTCTAAAGCCCACGTCAGGGACAAAGACAATGCTGCAGATGCACTGACCAAGGTGCCACAAGCAGCAGGACCACAATACCAGGTCTTGTATGGGTTGATGAACCCTGGTTACAGTCTGAAGTGACTGGCACATTGTACATGTTAGCCCATGACCCCCTGCCTAATACTGCAGCTGAAAGGCTGCAGTGGCAGCTGGGTAGTTTTCTGACAGTGAGAAGCACTGGTCTAGAAAGTTGGGACATGATGAATGTGTTATTTATTGAATAAAATTTTGTGAGACACTTGTTTGGATGACCATGACATGCTGGGGCCTGGAGCACCCATCTCACTCAGTTAAGAAACCATGCTTGAGACATGGGGCCTTTTTAATGCATCTCTTGTACATGTGTGAGGTGACCTTTGGGTCCTAGTAGGTTATCTGACAGTTTTTTAAGGCATTGGGAATGGCTGCGTCCATTTGATGGCTATGTGTGTTTCTGTTGAAACCCAAAGAAAACTTAAAGTGGGAGTTAGTCTAAGTCTCCCGCCTGTAGCCTAAGTGGACACGTGCCAGCACCGCCGGCGCCCAATTGGGTACTGGGACGGTGCTGGACTAGAGCAGTCGTGGCATGGACACGTGGCTATACTCAGTATGTGATGAGCCGGTACCTCAGTACCGGGACTGTAGTTGTCATGTTAGGACTGACTAGATCAGGTTGTAACTGATAGGCTAGTCCGTCCAGGATCAGTAAGTTAGTTTAACTTACGCAAAGTCTGGCCAGCCATCGTTGACGGCTGGCCAGCAGTATATGTGCCATTCTATCCTAATGCCAAGGTGTCTCGTCGTTCACGCACACTCTCGCCATTTGGCAGTGCCCGAGCATTCCAAGCTTCGTGTTGCATAACTCTAGAGCCTTGGGACAATATCTTATCTTTAATGTGTTCCTCACAAGTCTTCCAGCTGTAGAATATAGCAGGTCTACCCTTATCCCCGTCGTGAGCTACTGCGTAGTAAGGAAATCCAGACTGTCCACCCTTGTTTATTTTACGTCGTGGCATGTTACATAATAGTCTGGCAGCGGCTGGCAAGCAGGAGAGAAAGGGGAAACCCAGGCTACCTCTAATGCAGTGACCTTAAACAAACGAGGAGAGAGCACGGAGTGTAGCACAGCACACGCCCCCAGCCTTCCGCGGCAAGGGGGCTATACAACGATTACACGGAGGTAAACACCGTCAACACAGTCGGCAACAGCCAGACGGTATTCACCCCCACAACATGTAAAACAACGAATGGTCGTCGTCCGCAACTTCCATTCGCACCAACGACATTCACACCCTATAGAGGCACAACGTATAACGAGAACCCCTACGCGTGCGGACCCGGAGAGGAAGTGAGCACGCCAGCTAGCCTTCCACAGGCATAGCTTGCAAAGAAAAGATCCTATCTAGGGGACGAACCATATTCGATGACGTTAAATCCTCCTGAGCTGGCCGCCACCCGGTGTCGTTGAAGGCAAGCCCTGGCCGCCACTAGGTGTCGTTGAAAGCAGGAGAGCTGAACGCTATCGTTTACAGCACCTCACCACAGGACTATTGCTAGCCCCGCCGAGTATCCCAGACTGGCCGCTTGCTGGCTAGGTCGTCGTTGAATCCCTTTACGGGCTGGCCGCCGACCAGTCAGCAGTCGTTGAATTCCGGAACCTCTACCTACGTCAAACTCAGCCTTGGTATCCTAATTGGCTCACTAACCCTCTCCGCGAGAGTTAGCTAACCTTTCCAGCACATTTCCTCCGATAACCAGTGTTACGTCCCAGCCCAGACACACCTAGCCTGAGCTACGTAGCGAAAGACCCTTCTTGCCGGAATTAGGAATAATTCAAGGCAGCCTAAAGTAGGTTGCGCTTCACGACGTGAGTCGTGAGATGTCTGGCATCACGACTTGATGCCAAGCTAATTAGTACACACTTATAATGGCTAGCAACACCAAATACAAATGGATAATTGCCCCGGGTTCAATGTGTAGGCGTATTCGCACTTATCATTCATCAAACCAAGAGGACGAGACTCTCGTCCTCGGACCAATTTAACCTAGGTTGATTGCGGCGCAGATACACGCCAATTTCCCTGGAACACTGATCCAAGCCAGTCATTCCACGTAGGATCCGGGCCGACATCGACCCTCAACTACAGGATCCACGTCTAGTACTTCGGACAGACTCAGAACTGGCGCGGCGCCACAGCACCGGCCCCTAGAAGGGCAACCTAGGACCAAAATAACTAGTCCAATTCACACAATAACCAATGTCCATAAAACTTAGTACAACGGCCACAAGGCCTTAGTAATTTATTCCATTGTTACGTCCGACCTAAAGGGCCGGGACGTAACAATCACTGGTTGTTGCTAGTGAAAGCAGTGCATTACATCGCTGATTGTTGCTAGTGAAAGCAGCACATGACATCACTGGTTGTTGCTAGTGAAAGCAGTGCATTACATCACTGGTTGTTGCTTAGTAGTGAAAGCAGAGCATTACATCACTGATTGTTGCTAGTGAAAGCAGTACATTACATCACTGGTTGTTGTTAGTGAAAGCAGTGCATTACATCACTTATTCTTGTTAGTTAAAGCAGTGCATTACGTCACTTATTGTTGTTAGTCAAACCAGTGCATTACGCCCCTGATTGTCGTCAGTCAAACCAGTGCATTACGTCCCTGATTGTTGGTTCATGGTCTCAAAAGCGCTTGCCTTGGATGATGCCATGTCCCGCTTTCTCCACACGTGTGGCCTATCCCAGGCTTGTCATCCCCCAGATTTACCGGCTGCGGCTCACAAAGGAGGAGTTTGCTGCGGTAGAGAAGGCGTGCGCGACTGAGGCGGGGCGGTTGGCAGGGCCCATGGGTCTTGCCTGGATCGTCCACGCGCTGCCGGCGGACCAGCGGGACGGGTTCTTGGGCCACGTTCCCCCCCCTGTGGCGGAGAAGATCAAGAAGGAACTACTGCCGAAGCTGGTGGAGCAGTATTACCAGCCGTTGTTGAAGGTGACGCTGGGCGAAGTGTAGAGGGGTCTTTGGTGTGTTGTTATCAGCGCTTGGTGGCCAGGAGGCATTGAAAAGATGCATTGAGAAGATGTGGCCACTTGTGAGCAGCTGATGTTTAGCCAAGGCGCCAGTTGTTTACCGCCATGAATACCTGCCCATATTTTAGCTATTCATGGACGTAGTAGCACCTTCCTAAATTAATTAATTAATTAAACTCGTGCTCCCGTTGGGGAGTCACGGAGCACCGAAGTGCTTTTAATCCCTGTGTGTGCACTACAGGAGAAAGGGCAGAGACCCCCAGTCTCCTTCATGCCAAAGGCATGCCACAGCTGCAATCGGGCGCGGCTAGCGAAAAGGACAGGCTAACGATCCGGCAAACTGTGGGTGCAATAAGACCCATGTGAGCATATCATAGCAAGGAGCGTGGGCAAGTAATCTGAACATAGCCAGGGCGTAGCATGGCTGTACTAGGACTAGGCTAAGGCTATGGCTGGTTGTGTACCGTTGGCGGCACGTGACTAGGTGTGTTGGCACAGCTAGACTTCCTAAAGGTAGTCTTGTTGATCAGTATAGTAGAACCACGAGATGTAAGTCAATTTCCATGGTGTGCACACTAGTTTTCATGTCTTGAGCATTAAATTAAAAAGTCATGTGCACACAATACTTGTTGCCCCGTGGTTATCTAAAGCACCATCTGCACGGCGGTCAACTATAGCAACCTTGTCGCACACCGTACCATAACGTCTGACTGAGGCGGAGATATTTGCTTCCGGAGATATTTACTTCCGTCCGACCTTGGGGAGATATTTGTGGATTGCCGTCCACTTGGAATTGGCAGCGGTGGTTGTATTGGTCCGCGCCGAATTTGCTGAGATTTTGACAGCACACGTGGCTGTGGATTGTGGCTCAACAGCACACTTGGTAGTACGGACTGCACCGTGTGTGTTTCAGCAGGTTGTGTCGCACTGGCTTGTGCGACGACGGTTCGTCAATGGTTTGGCTGCGATAGTTCCAGCATGCAAATTGACAATTGCCAGCAATGCATTATGTGCCGATTTGTGAATGTCGGCACTGCCCACAGCTTGTCGTCTTGCATTATGGCTGGCTAGGTTAAAAGGAGAAACGAGCAGCTTTGTTGGACGTTGTTCGTTTCAGTTCTTCACTCACAACGTAGTTTCATGTTGTCGCCATGTGATGCACTAGGCGAACAACCCGGGTGCGGCCTCCAACATGGTCGCATTTGTGGTTCTTGTCATAAAGTGGACCTGTTGATGGAAAGAGTCGGGGCAATGCGTCATCTAAGGACGTGTGAGCACTTGGGTCGGATACCCACACAACGTTGGTGAGGATTCTAGGGGTCTTGTAGGCTGGTTTTGGGGGCTGAGAAATAGGTCTCCTCCCATCTCCTGCGGGAGGGCAGGTCGCGAATAGCCAAGGTCGGCTATGTCGGACACTGCCAGCTAGCTCAAGCACTAGATAGGCCATTGGCTGGGATGGATGCCTAGTGTGGCTGACCTTATTTCAATAGACATCAAAGCCATGGATGATGGAAGTGTCACATGTCATTGCATTGGTAATGCAGTTACAGTTTTACATGTCAAGCCTGGGTGGCTGGGATATATACTTTGGAATGCAGCGCGACAACCTATATTCGAGCTGCGACCAGCTCAGCCTGGCCGGGACCTCCTGACGTGGGCCGGGCCCCGTGATGTTAGACGCCGCAAGGCCCGCACCTTCAAAGAACAGCTAGTAGAGGACATGGGGGGCCTAGGCCTCTCCGTGATTTGGAAGAAGATGATGGACAAGGCCAAGGGGACCTCATTTATGCCGACGACATCACGCTCATCGAGAAGCCGGAGTCTGCCCAACTTTGGCTGGACTGCCTGGCGCTCGAGGCTCGGGCGGTTGGTCTAGAAATCAGCCCCAAAACGGAGGCCCTGGCCCTCGGCATGGCAGGGCCCCCACCCACACTCCGCCTCTTAGACGATGCCGAGGTCAACTACCCTCCCTCAGGCCGCTTCAAGCTGCTCGGCAGTTGGCTTCCCGACTGCGAGGACGACATGATGACACGGATCGGCATGGCGTGGGCGCACCTCCATGACCACCGCCGCTGGTGGAGCTACCCCGCCCTACCCCGGATCGTCAAGCGTGACCTCTTCAAGGTCGTCATTCTGACAATCCTGACCTACGGCGCCGAGACGTGGGCACTGACGCTGGAGCTGGAGCAACGACTCGACGGCGCCGTCACCAAGATGCTGCGCAAGGCCCTTAACATCCCCTTTGGTTTGCACATTAGTAATGAGGATTTGTACGCTGATTTGCCCTATGTTTCCCACATTATTAGGCACAGGCGCCTGGGCCTAGCCGGGCACCTGGCCCGCACAGATCAGGTAGATACCTCAGATAGACTAGCTGGCACCAAGCCCGCCCAGCCTGGGCGATATGTCCTAACCTGGCGTGCCCCCGGCCGCGCGCGGCAGGGCCGCCACCCGTGGACATTTCGTGATAGACTCGGCATGGACATGTGCTACACTAGACGTGACGGGCTCACCCCCGGGCAGCCTCCTGGTTTGTCTGTAATATGGAGGCAGATGGTGCGCAAGGATAGATGGCAAGTAGTAATGAAGGAGACCACCCCCAAGCCTGTGGGGGCTCCGCGTGTGACCAAGTATGGCATTCATAGCGATTCGGGCCGCGGTGCCCACACCCCTGTAACTAGGACCTAGATAGCTTATACCATCCATTCCATCCCATGTTCCCCTCCCACTGAGGACTTATGCTCACGTGACGCAGTCACACGTGTCTATTACTTAATTAAGGGGGCCCAGGTCATAGAGGACAACGAGCCCCCCCCGTGGGGAAGCGCCCGCAAGTGCAAACCCGCGGGAGGCACGCCAGACACCTCCCCTAGGGTAGCGTGATGTTGTTTAGATAGATGCTGTAGGCAGCTGATGTAGATAGATTAGACCGGTAGGACTGTTTGCACCCATCCATCCATCCATCGGGGTTAATGCTCCGTGACTCCCAAACGGGAGCACGAGTCTAATTAATTAATTTATTAATATTCAAGCTATCAGGGGGTATGTCCGCCCACGCCGCCCGCCGCTGAGCAGGACTACACGTACCCAGCCCTGACGGATCCCCTGGCCGACCCCAACGAGCTCCCGCCGTTCATCGAGCTCGAGCTGAGCACCGCCGCCAAGCAACTCCGCTTCTATGCCGCCGTTGGACCTGACCAGCTCCCAGCCCCGGTGATTATGGGTTAAGCTGACGGCGCTCACGGGGTTCCTGCTTGACGTCTGCAACCGGATCCTACTTGCCGACGCGCCACCGATTGGACTGAGTGGCAGCACAGCTACCGTATTATGCTGTACAAAAACAAAGGTTCCCCTCGGACGACCCTGCCAACTACAGAGGAGTCTGCATCCAGAGCGCCGCACTCAAGTTGTTCATGCGCCTGATCCTCAACCGCCTTCGTTCTGCTCTCGACTGTCACCTTGGGGAAAGTCAAATGGGCTTCCGTCCTGGGCGCAACACCGTCATGGCCATCTTCGTCGCGCGTCGCCTCTTCGAGGAAATCGCTCTCCTGCAACCTGGTGAGTTTCCCGCCATCCTGATCTTCGTCGACTTCATCAAGGCTTTTGATTCTGTCCTCTGGGACGCTCTATGGGCTGTACTTGCTGGCGCTCGCGTCCCCACTCCCCTGATTACCGTCATCCGCACGCTGTATGAGGGGTCGACCACTTCGGTGCGCACTCAACACGGCATTACCCCGCCATGCCCACTGCAGACCGGCGTCTGGCAGGGTTGCGTCCTGTCGCCGTACCTGTTTATTATTGTAGTGGACTATGTTATGCGCCAGGCACGTGCTCGCTTTGCTCGCATCACAGGCCATGCCCCTGGCCTAGCGATCACGAACGAGCTTGAGGAAGGGGGGCCGACTAACAAGCAGAATTTACTAGCTGACCTCATTTATGCCGACGACATCACGCTCATCGAGAAGCCGGAGTCTGCCCAACTTTGGCTGGACTGCCTGGCGCTCGAGGCTCGGGCGGTTGGTCTAGAAATCAGCCCCAAAACGGAGGCCCTGGCCCTCGGCATGGCAGGGCCCCCACCCACACTCCGCCTCTTAGACGATGCCGAGGTCAACTACCCTCCTTCAGGCCGCTTCAAGCTGCTCGGCAGTTGGCTTCCCGACTGCGAGGACGACATGACGACACGGATCGGCATGGCGTGGGCGCACCTCCCTGACCACCGCCGCTGGTTGAGCAACCCCGCCCTACCCCGGATCGTCAAGCGTGACCTCTTCAAGGTCGTCATTCTGACAATCCTGACCTACGGCGCCGAGACGTGGGCACTGACGCTGGAGCTGGAGCAACGACTCGACGGCGCCGTCACCAAGATGCTGCGCAAGGCCCTTAACATCCCCTTTGGTTTGCACATTAGTAATGAGGATTTGTACGCTGATTTGCCCTATGTTTCCCACATTATTAGGCACAGGCGCCTGGGCCTAGCCGGGCACCTGGCCCGCACAGATCAGGTAGATACCTCAGATAGACTAGCTGGCACCAAGCCCGCCCAGCCTGGGCGATATGTCCTAACCTGGCGTGCCCCCGGCCGCGCGCGGCAGGGCCGCCACCCGTGGACTTTTCGTTATAGACTCGGCATGGACATGTGCTACACTAGACGTGACGGGCTCACCCCCGGGCAGCCTCCTGGTTTGTCTGTAATATGGAGGCAGATGGTGCGCAAGGATAGGTGGCAAGTAGTAATGAAGGAGACCACCCCCAAGCCTGTGGGGGCTCCGCGTGTGACCAAGTATGGCATTCATAGCGATTCGGGCCGCGGTGCCCACACCCCTGTAACTAGGACCTAGATAGCTTACACCATCCATTCCATCCCATGTTCCCCTCCCACTGAGGACTTATGCTCACGTGACGCAGTCACGTGTCTATTACTTAATTAATTAATTAATGTCCGGGCCTTTCGAATTTCCAATTCACCTTCACTGCACTTCCGTCAGTTTCGACCGGTACTGACCGGTTAATTACAATTGATGCCCTGCGAAGCCCGAGCAGGCAAAAAAACAAGTCGCTGGTTCAGGCCAAACTTTTTGCTGAATTAAACACATCCAGGCTCAATGAGACAACCAGCGCAGGCCAGAAACCTGGACAATCCGGACCATGCAGTACTAAGCCCGAGCCTGCCGTTATCTTATCCGCGTTATCCAGGAATTCAATGAGACAACCAGCGCAGGCCAGAAACCGGCCTGGGCAATCCAGACCATGCAGTAGCCCGAGCCTGCCGTTATCTTATCCGCGTTTTGGAGTCGTTCAGGATATTATGGATATGGATGAAGATGGAAATGTGCAGCCTTGTTCGTTGAAGTTATAAATGGCTTGCTAACGCTAAGAGCGACTGGATGACGGATGACTTTGACGGTGTGGGCGGAAACATATTGCGTATCAGGGCGTGTAGGGAAGCCAAAAGGGTAGGGAAACCTGTCACGAACTACATCCAGATGTTGCTGGACGACATAGTGGTCCCAGCCCAGTTTGAACACCGCATCCACTCTCTCTCCCGTCTTTGGACTGCCATGCAGGACAAGACGCGGTGGCAGAAGATTGTCAAGGCTCACACGCCAGACCCTGTGGGCAAGTCCCCTCCCCCCAAGAGGAGGAGGCGTTTTGATGAGTAGTGTAGTTAGGCTTTTCTAGACTAGATAGCTTAGAGTTAGGTTAGTTCGATTACGCGGCTTCCTCCCACCCATTAATTAATTAATTAGGAACATCACTCCGTTGGGAGTAAATGTAGCACATATCCCTGAGAAGGGGCATATGGCTTTTAATACATTCTAGGCTACTTCATGCAAGGGTGGGAATGTAAGCTACCCTTGCTCTAGGTGCACCAGGGCACCTGCACCCTCCTGATCTATCACGCTATGCCCAGCTAAGGGGGAGCATGTCATGTGGGGGAAGATCATCATGGCTATACAAGAGCTACTAGGGCATGGCTTCTCAGCAGAGAGTGACTCCCTGCATGGGCACTGCATAATTAAATGAAGCTATGTAGGCATCATCTGGAGGGTGGCTCATCATAGACACACATCATGTACATGACTAAAAAGGCCAGGCCTCAGCTGGTATAGTGCCTAGTAGTAGGCGGGCATGTACAAGGCCACTGTCTAACTATTCTACACTACTGCTGCTGTATTCCTCTAGGCTGGGGCTTCTGGAGTCACCGGGGCCGCGGTGGTCGAGGGGGTCGCGTGCCAGGGCTTGTGGCCGACGTAGATGGCCGCCCCCTAAGTTCCAGTACACCGGCTGGCCCGCCTTGGTCTGCCGGAGCTGGAGGTAGGTCGGCCACAGCTCCCGTCGCCGTTGTTGCTGCGCCAGGGTCAAGTCGTCGTCCACGGTGAAGGGAGTGTTCTCGAGCCGCTTGCGGCGTCTGAGAAACGAAATCTTGTCCGCTGGGCTCTCAAAGATGAGAAGAAGCGGAGGCGCCCTGCCTTACCCCGCGCGCGGGGGAGGCGGTGGGCGGTCAGCTTAATCTCACCAAGGAGGCCCATGCGTGCAAGGATTTTGCTCTCAAACGCACGTGTAAGCTTCTCGGAATTCTCACCTTCCTCCATGTCGAAGTTCTTGAGTATGGCGTTGAGGCTGCGCTTGGCGAGCTCGGCCTCCTCGCGGAGGTCAAGCGTCTGCCGTTGGAGCTGGGCTGCGACGGCGGAGGAGGTGGAGGTGGTATGTTGCTTAAGCATGTCCGCCCAGGTCGTGATGGGAGGAGCATCGCCGGCCAGGCCAGCATGCAGGGGCTGGCTTGGCGGCAATGTCCTTCACTGCCTGGGCGGTGAGGCCTGCGGTGTTCTGCAGGACCTCGATAGCGATGGCATTGTTCTTAAGACGCTGCTCGATGTCGAGGAGCTGGGCTTTGATGTCGGCGGTGGAGGTGGAGGTGGCAGTGGAGGTGGAGGCGAGGAGGGTGCCAGGAGGTGGAGGTGACGGTGGTGGAAATGTGAGGGAGCTCAGTAGCCAGCGTGCCGCCCATTGCCGCCACATCTGCGGCAAGGGGGGTCACGTGCTGCTGAAAGGCTTCCGTGAGGATGGAGCGGTATGTGGCTGCGGAGATGGTGGGGGCCCAGATCTCGCCGTCAGACTTCGTCAGCAGGGAACAGAGAATCATGTGCTGAAGCTCGGGCCGGGGGTAAAGGCCCGTCAGCAGCAGGTCGCGGCTCTGTTTAAATCAGTGCCGTCAAATTCCAGTAGGCGGTGGATGCTGTGAAGGTAGAGGCATAGCTCAAGAAGCGAGGCGTAGTCCCCGAAGAAAATGCAATGTGCAGAGCAGCTACCGGAGAAATGTTGTTGAACCAGTCGTGATCGTCGGCATGGAAGGAATGGAGCTTGAAACGCGGTTCGCGTGGAAAGGATGAGCGGCTGCGTTTAGGGTCTGGCGAGGCCGATGGCGAGGCAGGAAGCCCGGGAGGGTGCTGGGCGGCCACCAGTGCGCGACTAGTGTCACCGCTGCCTGCCGGACCTGAGGGCGAAGCTGCAGCCGAAGCTGCAGACGTATTTTCATTGCCGAGCGCAGCCGCCAGGCTGCGTTGCGTGGAGGCGCGTTTGTTCGCCATATATTGCGTTTTAGATTCAAAAAATTATATCAGCATGTGCGTCTTAGAAAGACGCATCGATTGCATGTGATATTCACGGCTAAATTCGGTGCTCAAACGTGAAAGTTATGAGCTCCGCCGTCAGCCATGGCTACCTCGTGGCTCGTCGGACCATGGCCTTCCACCCATCCATCATGGAATATGTGCTATACATGATCTCCCAACGGAGGCATGTTATAATTTAATATAATTTTTTCAATCAGGGCATGTGTTTCGTGCCTAACTGGCCAGGAGTATCTAGTGGTGAGTACACTTGCTGCGATCGCTCTCGATCCCACCATTTACGAGGAAATACCCGCAAATGGAAAACCACCGTTCGAAAAGGTCTAGCTAGTCAGTCATTACGTTACAAGCCATGCCATGCATGTTTCCAAACACCCAGAAAACTGCACACGGTGCAAAGGCAATAGACCTGCATAGAAGAATGAAATGAAATGAAATGAAATGAAATGAAATGAAATGAAATGAAATGAAATGAAATGAAATGAAATGAAATGAAATGAAATGAAATGAAATGAAATGAAATGAAATGAAATGAAATGAAATGAAATGAAATGAAATGAAATGAAATGAAATGAAATTCGAACATATCAAGGCAAAGCATTGTTAACCCCGACGAGCCACGAGGTAGCCATGGCTGACGGCGGAGCTCATAACTTTCACGTTTGGGCACCGAATTCGGCTGTGAACATCACTATCGCTTCGTCTTTCTAAGACGCACACGCTGATATAATTTACTTGCAAACCTCGATCTATACACTTATGAGCTTGCATTCATGGAGAATCTCATTGCCTCAAACGATGATGTTCTCATCATGCGTTTTATCCACACATGTCGATACATTGATGATATCATTGCTTTCGACAACCCTGATTTCGCAACCCATTTGTATATCACCGCTGGTCTGCCTGGCATCTACCCGCAAGCGTCCCTCACATTAAAGCTCATGTCGGAGGATACTGATTGCAATTACCTCGATCTTAACATTACCCATAGCAAGAAGGGCTGGCGTACGGCTGTCTATTATAAGCGCAAGGATCCTAAATACCAGCAAATTCCTTTTATTCGTTACCCCGATATTCACAGTCTCCTTGACTGATCCCACACAGCAAAATATGGTGTTGTTCTTAGTCAGTTACATCGTTTTTACCGTCTTTGTTCTTATCACGTGTCGATTTCATCCCGACTCTTGTTGAACTCCTGCATCGTTTGTTGGTCAAAGACTATGACCGAGACATTATGCTCCGTCAAGTCCGGTGTTTTTTGCAACGTCGCCCACATCTGTTCGGTGCTGCCCCTTGGCACAAGCTCTACAAACAGGTCGTGGACCGGCTGGATCGCGTAGTATCTCCGCACATCTGAACCCTGTGATGCCAGATCTCCTTTGCGGCCGTTCCGAGCTTGGCACTGGATTCGTTGTCCACATCGTCGCGTCGATGCAGCAACACGATGTTTTCTGGCATACGCGGGCTTTTGGTTCCCGCCGCAGTGACATTTGAAAGTGCTGTCCTCCGGCTTTTTGCCTTTGCACCGTGTGCAGTTCTTGGACGTTTGGAATCATGGCATGGCTAACATAATGGCTGACTAGCTAGACCTTTTCAGTGGTTTTCCATTTGCGGGTATTTCCTCGTAAATGGTGGGAGAGCGATCGCAGCAATCATTGGTGCTCACCACTAGACACTCCCGGCCAGTTAGGCTCAAAATACACGCCCTGATCAAGCATGCTGTTTCCGGCCCCGCCGTCTATGTCATCTAGTCGCTCTAGACGTAAGCCAGCCATAATTTCAATGCACACGGCTACTGTACACATAATTTCCATCACCATTCATCTTCATCATCCTGAACGACTCGAACACGCGGACAAGATAACGGCAGGCTCGAGCTACCATGGTCCGGATTCTCCCGATTTCTGGCCTGGGCTGGTTGTCTCCTTGATAATTTTCTGAAGCTATTACGCAATATATGACGAGCAAACGCTCCTCGGGCGCAACGCAGCCTGGCGGCTGCGCTAGGCCATGAAAATACGTCTCGGCAGCTCCGGCTGCAGCTTCGCCCTCAGGTTCGGCAGGCAGCGGTGACACTACAGTATAGTCGCGCACTGGTGGTCGCCCGGAACCCTCCCGGGTTAATGCCTCGCCATCGGCATCGCCTGATCCTAAATGCAGCCGCCCAGCCGACAAAACAGGAGGGTTTTCGCGCCCCACAGAACCGGCGGTGCCCACTTTCGGCCCCAACCTTTCAAGGTCGACGATGACGACTGGACCAACATGTCCCGGCCGCGGCAACTGCCCTGCATTGCCTCTTCTACGGGGACTACGCCTCGCTTTACGACCTGTGCCTCCATCTCCACGACATCAATCGACTCATCACCCCGGACAGCAGCTGGTGGTTTAACACCGACGTTCTGCTTGGGTGCGCCCGGCGCCCCCAACTGGACAGCACACCATTCTCAACTCCCTTCTCATGCGCTCTGATGGCGAGATCTGGGCTCCATCCATCTCCGCCCCCACACTCCGTTCCATCCTTACGGAAGCCTTTCAGCAGCACGTGACCCCCCTTGCTGCCGATGTGGCAGCAATGGGCGGCACGCTGGCTACTGAGCTTCCTCACCTTTCCACCACCGTCGCCTCCACCTCCCGACTGCCATTTCCGCCTCCACCGCTGCCGACATCAAGGCCCAGCTCCTCGACCTAGCTCGACCAGCGCCTCCAAGCCACCGCCACCGCCCTTGAGTGCTTGCATGACACCGCAGGCCTCACCGCCCAGGGGGTGAAGGACATCGCTGCCCAGCCGGCATCTGCTGGCCCGGCCAGCGATGCTCCCTCCACCTGGGCGGACTTGCTTAAGCATCATACCACCTCCACCACCTCCACCATCGTGGCACAGCTCAAGCAACAAGCCCTCGACCTTCGCGAGGAGGCCGACATCACCCAGCGCAGCCACAATGTCATCGTCAAGCACTTCGACCAGCCGGTACATAGGTGAGACCTCGACGACTCTTCTCACGGCATTTAAGCGCGACATTCTGAGTTTCTGACCCCCATGCAACTCACTGGTGAGCTGCGGATGTCGGCTGTCCGCCTCCCTTGCGCGCGGGGTAAGGCCGGCCCGGCACCCATGCTCCTCACCTTTAAGTGCATGGCGGACAAGCTGTCGTTCCTTAAAGGCCGCAAGAAGAGGATGGATGGATGGATGGATGGATGGATGGATGGATGGATGGATGGATGGATGGATGGATGGATGGATGCAGGATGGATGGATGGATGGATGGATGGATGGATGGATGGATGGATGGATGGATGGATGGATGGATGGATGGATGGATGGATGGATGGATGGATGGATGGATGGATGGATGGATGGATGGATGGATGGGTACACTCAATCCTACCGGTCTAAGCTATCTAAAAAAAAAAAGCCAACTCTATATCTATATGGTGCCCTCGACCCTAGGGGTCTTGTCTAGCATGCGCTTCCCGCGTTTGCAAACACGCGGGCGCTTCCCCACGGGAGGGGGGTCCGGTTGTCCTCTATGACCTGAGCCCAGTTGGCCTTCAATGTCCATCATCTTGTTCCAAATCATGGAGAGCCGGCCCCCCCATGTCCTCAACTAGCTGTTCTTTGAAAGTACGGACCTTGCGGCGTCTAGAATTGCTGGGCCCGGCCCACGTGAGGAGGTGACTTCCAGGCTGAGCTGGTCGCAGCCCTGCAGGGGGGCCCCGTGAGGTGTCGACCTGGTTGCATGGTGCGAGCGAAGTGCCCTACTACTACTCACTAGCTAGGCGCCGCTGCTTAATGGTGCTGGTGATGTATGGCATGCCGAGGTACTAGTCCTCACTGCGGACGTGAGCAGCACCATCCTCACGGAAAATTGATCGCAGCATGGTGAAGACCGCGTCGTCCAGCTTTCTGGCAAGGTTGGCTGTCCACGTCTCGGCCCTGTATACGTAAGAACAGGGCCGGAGGACCATGACCTTGAACAGCTAGCTAGGTCCTGTTTCTCTAGCTTGCCCAGGGGCTGGCGCCACAGGGCCCTGTATTGGCGTAAAGCGTGCCAGGCGAGGGGGATACACTGTACGGTGGTCCACATCGGCCTCACAGCTGGGGAGTAATTAATTATAAGCTACCCAGCAACTTGACGCGGTCCCGGATACTGGACTCGAGAGCCATAGAGGAGAACGAGGTCCGGCGGTGGCTGAGTGAGCCCGACCGCCAGGGCCTCGGTCTTCTTGCTGACCTCGAGCCCCACAGCTCCGGCCTCGATGGCGAGGCAGTCAAGCCAGGTCTGCACGTGCTCAGTGTCCTCGAGGAGGGTGGTGTCGTCTGCATAGATGATTTCCGCTAGCCGAATCTCCGTGCCCGGCGCCCGGCCCGCCACATATAGGCTACAGGCCTACAGACAGCTAGGGTCACCCGCACTACATCTCAATGTTCAAGAGTCGCAACACTAGCTCCAAAATTTTCGGATCAATTGTCCAATTATGTAGCTTGATGCATACGCCGGGCACACCGCCATGGCATCTTCAGTTTCAAAAAATATAACTTTGACAATTAATTATATTAACTTTGCCAAGCCAACCATTTTTGCCAGCTATTTGTTTAGGTTAAATTGCAGCTTTTGTTTAGTTTGGTCCTCGTGGAAAGTTGCGTTTCTTGTTGCGATACTGCGCCGCCCGGGTGCCCGGGCATTCCACTCCCTCTGGACAATTAATAACCCAACCCGGCCATCCATGGAGGATTTAACTGCTCACATGATATGATGCAGTCTGCTCAAGTTTAGCTGCTCACGTGCCGCAGTTACATCTTAATTAATTAATTAATTCATTAATTATGCAGTCACATTATGCTTCATGACTGATTGCGTGGGGAAATTGCTGCCACGGTACGTACTGCGCATCAGATCATGAAGGCAGAGCTGGGTCCATTACACTATTAGTGGTCAGACATCAGTCACATCATGCGAAACATACCGGTCTGGGGTACACATGCAGCTAGAGCTGCATCACAATTACCTTTAGACATTGTCAGTAATGCAGAGCCAAAAGGCCATGCATGGCCAGACTCGATCAAGTATACTCTGCACAGGTCTGGTCCATGTGCACGGTACCTCAACAACGTACGTGCAAACCGCAGTAGCTGTATGGAACTTCTAAGGTGCCAAGTCCAAATAGTGTCGGCTTGGCTGGCCATTTATGAAGCCAGAAATCCCAGACATCGCATACCAGCAAGGCGGCCCTTGTCAGGCCGGCTTGCAAGATAAAAAGCTGCCGTCATTGGTTAGGTGCCAGGTTCACCACAATGGACCGGATGCTCGCCAGTAGGCCTGGCAGCCCATACAAATGAATCGACCCTTCAGGCCTTCACCCATTACACTAATGTATGCATCAACACAAATAATACAATAGATTGGCGCTATCACGCATCATTCTCTGGTGATACAAACATGAACCAGGTCACCAATATAACTTATGGCCGGGCCGCGCAGGGCTGCCAGGGGCAAACTTCCACCACTTTGATCACCATTCACCGCTCTGGCTGCCTCGCCTCTTCTTCATCTATCTCAGACATGATCGCGGTGACCACGGCCGACTCCCCCTTTAACAAGTAAACCCCAGCGACCATGCTGGCCAGCTCGTACACCTGCGGCCGGTGCGAGACCAGGATGTACTGAGACTTGTTCTGTGCCTGCATACATGGAAGGCAAGGAATCATGCAGGGCAACAAGGTCAGGTTGGTACAGATACTCGATAGATAGGGCGAAACGGAACAGCACGACAGGCCATGCTAATACAAGCGCCAGCCCGCCTCACAAGTAGCGCACAGTAACTGCATGGCAGCGGCAAATATGCGAGATCTGGCTCACGGTGCTGGGATAATTAACTCACATCGCCACATGCAAGCAATGTCCAGGTGAACGAAAAAACTAAACTAGTCATTCTAGCAGCTTGCCCAGCCTGGAATGAGCTACGCAACGTTGAGCAGTGACTAAGTGGTGCTAACTACTTAATGATGGCAGCATAAGAATATTCAAGATCACGAATCGCGTATTCCAGGGGGCACAATCCTGCAAAAGGCCCAATGGCCTGGACGAACGTCTGCTAATTGGCAACCTGCCAAGCACGGTGGATAGATTATAGAGCGTCTGCGGGCACAGGGACCGACAGCTAGCTGCCTGAAGGGATATATACATCAGCCAGGAACTGATAAATACAGCCTCCGGCCGATTTTTTTTTCCTTAACGTGCTCCATGAGCAGTTTGTTTGAGAAGTTTGTTCCAGGGAATTCGTGCCATCAAAATGGGTTGCCATCAATTGATACAAGGACTAACTTGGAAATGCATGCATACACGATTACCGTGCCACATACGCAACCAGTCTCAAAGCCTTCAAGCTATTTAGCTTTGACTGATTGATCCTACCTTGATGTAGGACGCGATCGCGTGGGCGTTCCGCGTGTCAAGCGAGCCATCCACTTCGTCAAAGAAGTTGAAGGGCGAGGGGAAGACGGCTTGCAAGCTGCACCCCCACCAACCAGTTCCATGCATGGGAGGCAGCGAGGCCATTAGGGTACTAGTCAGCAAACCGATGTACTTCTATGCACTGAGATAAAACTGTATTTTCTTTTAGCAGGTGAGTTTACGAAGCAACTCAGTGCATTCCATGAAATGTGATAACAGACTGTGGGCACACTATATGCACACTATAGGCAACCAGATAATAAGCACGCACTGATCGAGTGATCATGCTGGTGGAATATGCAGCCTGCCCTTTGTCCTGGACAATGCCTACATGTAATTGGGATTGAGAGAGGGGCAAGATCGAGGCAGTTCTTCTGCTAAGGGTTTTTGGCAAACGTCAAGATGTTGACTTTTCAGCCCGTTTCAAATGTCGACTTTTGCCCCCGCGTTGCGTCGACAGTTTGACTTTCCTCTGATGCAGCATCTCATCTTTATGGATGGGGGGCAACGACTCAAGCATATGTCATGTTGCTTGCAACCATGCCACAGTGCCGGTGACTTATAGAATATAAATACAATAGTGTCTGCATCAACCTTTGACTAAAATGCCACATTACCAGAAGCACTGGATCGACTGAGATGGGGCACACCATCACTTGCCCAAGGTTATTCGTAAAATTTCAAACAGCAATCCTGTCCAAGACATATTTTCAATACAGTACCATCCAGCATGGAACCACAGTCTGCAACCGAGCAACGATTCCTGCACCACTTGCACACATTGTTATTACGTACTGGTCCGGTCCTACACGCACAACTCGCGATCAATAGAACTAGTCTAGCCTATTCGTAACTGCTGCATTAGCTATTGTTAAATGACCTACCTAAACTTTATGGCTGGTGGGAAGGAAGAAACGGTACAGTGTCGCACGGGGAAATCCTCAGATGTTAAAAGCCTGCGACTGCCTTCCTCAGTTCCTCCCCCAAACCATGTCCCCCGGGGCCTTGCCCCCCTTTTGCTCCCACTGCCCTTCACTGCCGCACATACTAGGTGGAATAGACAGGCACGGTAGTAAAACAAAGGATGCTAAATACATGTCAACAACTGGAAGCTCTTGTCCCCCACAAACCATGCATGATACACATTGTCAAAATGCCGTACCTCAGAGACAGCGCAAGGCTGGCGAGTGCCTGCTGCCCGCCGGACAGGCAGGAGAACGCCCGCCACTTGTGCTTGTCGGGGCGCACTGGAGGGAGCAGTACGCGTTTGCAGTCATAGGGAGGAGCAGCATTTCAAGGCAGGCGCAGAGATCATTCTCCTGCATCTGCAAAGAGTGAGACATCCATGTAATTGGTTGCATTTATAGTCCATACCAAACTACATGCCGTTGCTACGTTGTACACGGGCTTGGAATGATGTCAACGAAAACCTTACACGCTTGATGAGGACCTCTACTAGAAGTATAAGTGACTAGTGCAATGCAATGGGGAGGCACAACGGAGTATAGTTGCCATTGAGTTATGCGTCAGGCAAACTGCAAATGAAAACAAAACTTGCTTTTTTTTGCTACCCTGCAAGCCCATATATAACGTCAGACATGCCTGCCTGGCTTTCAGGCCCCCGTTTTGAACAATGAGCATAGTAGATGCTAGAATCCCCCCGCCCAAGCTGACGAACCACCGACCATTTGTATGTCACTTTCCCACGCGGCGTGTCTCTCCCTCCCCAGCCCTTCATGAGCCGGCCTGGTTTCATATGGCATTGGACCCTTATTCCTCTTGGACGCTCCCCATTCTGTCCATGTGACGCAGTCTACATGACAATTGATTGGTTAATTAACGCTGCCCCCGGCTCCGCGCCCCTTGAGGACCCATTGTGATTGCAGTGCTTCTACATAAACGAATGCCGCTAAAGAAATGCCACAAGACAAATGCCCCTAAACAAATGCCGCAAAACAAATGCATTTAAATAAGCAAACGCCGCTATAAAAAAAATCATTTGTTGCTTAAAAAATGCAGCTAAATAAACAAATGCCACTGCAGCGCTGCCACTGCTGTGGCACCAACGAGCCACAGGACATAAAGTCCCATCGAATTCTGTTATTGATTTTGATACTTGGTGAGCTATGCTCATTTTATCTATGACTAACCTGCTGAGCGGAGAATGCAACGCCGTAAAGCACAAAAAGAAAAAATAATTTTAGAAAAAATATTTTTTTGTGCTGGCACCCGTACCCCAGCCACCCAGGTAGGGGTTGGCTGGACAGGTGGTTGCCATAAAAGGTGGGCTTCCATTCTAGGGAAGCAGGTTGTTTCTTTTGCCTGAGAACCTCACGTGACCACATCACAAAAAACAAAACGCAAGATAACACATCAAGCAGTATAACCTACCATGACCACAGTGACAGCCCCAGACCGGAATTTTCTAGCGAAACTCAAGCAAGCAGCCAAGGAGGGATGCACCCCAAAGGAGGCCGCCATTGCAGTCCAGAAGATCCAAGGGGAGGGGAACTGGCTAGAGCGGATCCAGAAGCTCACTCCGGAGCGTGCCAAGAACGTCATGGACGTACTGGAGGAAAGGGGGTTTGTCAGCGACTGGGATGGGGAGGAGGCCCTGGCCGATGTGCTAGCAGCGCAACTGGGGGAGGCTATTGCAGAGCCAGATCCACCAGTGTCAGCAGGTGCGGTGGGAACAGGGGGTGTTCCCCCTTGGGCCGATGGAAGCGGAGGGGCGGGGCATGGTGGAGCGGGCGCTGGGGAGGACGATGGCGCTCATGGGGCGATCGACCAGGCTGTGGCGGACCTAGACCGAAACATAGGTCAGCTGCTGGGGACCGAGACGGGCTATGCAACGCCAGCTGGAGGGCTTCCATCCCGGCCGGGCAACGCCCGCACTGGCGGAGATATTGGCGACCTGATATCGGCCATGTCGAAGCTGCTGGACCAGGCAAAGACTCCAGCAGCTGCAAGCCCAGCCGCAGCGACGACGGCTGGCAGGCTGGCGCGCACGAAGGGGGTGGCGCTGAGCGAGCATGCAGTGCCGGTCCTGGTGAGCAACATGCTGGAGGCGGTGCTGCCTGGGATGCTGGACTACGCGGAGAGCGTGGGGGGGAAGTCCATCCGTGCATCGTTAATGCTGACGATGCACGGCAGCTCAGCCAGCGGGGAGAGGCGGATGCTGCTCCTGCAGATGGCAGGAATTCTGGACACGATGGTGACAGAATTTGGCTACTGGGCCACGCCACGCTCCGAAGTAATTCTGGAGCTGGCAGCAGCCGAGTACCTGGCAAAGCTGATCACGGCATGCCAGCTGGTGGATGTGGGGTCGACGGGCAGGAAGGGCACTCCGTCGGCAATGCTGCCATTCCAGGAGGGTGGAGCAATGCTGGCGTCTCCGGCGGTGCGGGCGGCGATGAGCATGGGGAAGCTGCAGCACAAGCTGGAGCAGGGTCCCGGCAAGAAGGGGCAGGGCGGCCCGTCCAACAACAACAAGTGAGGGAGCGGTGCCTTCTTCCACTACCTCTTCCAGCACCCCTGCCACCTCGTGACTGGTGGCAGCAGGTACGCTCAGGCCGTAGGCGCGATAGGATGAGTCGGGCTTTTAATGCTCGCACACTAGCCTGTCAGACGGTTAGGGCGTTAAACTGGATGGGGGGGGGGGGCGAGACCCGCCTGCTGTAGATTCAGCCCGTGTGCCCGGGCCTCTGCAGCAGGCGGCCCTAGATGGGATCGATGATGCTTGCAGGTCCTTTGTCCGCCGGAACGGTGGTTCCGTAGCGGCAATGGCAGGATCTGTAGTGGATGGGGGTGAATATGCTGAAGGAGCCCCTTACGAACCGTTAGTGGCCGCACGCTTGGCCTTGCCTGGTCCGGGGGAAGGTGGCCAAGTGGATGTGCTGAACTTACTACCCCCCTCTTGGGGAGCAATTTTGAATGATGAGAGTAGGATGGTACGGACGCTGAGCCCAGCAGAGCGGATCTTGCAGAAGTCGATGCGGATCTCGCGGGGGTGTAGCATGGAGGAGTTCGCGCGGGTTTGCACGGTGTGTGTGGAGAGGGGGATTTTGGGTGGGTTTTTTGAGGAGGAGCCGCCTATGGTGAACGGTACTTTTGGGGTCGGAAAGCCCGGCGGCCGTATACGGCTGATTGTGGACAACCGGCGTGGCAACATGCCACTACCAGATCCTATGCCCGCTTTTTCACCACACCTGGGCGTGATTTGCGATTTGCCCACGCGCGCTGGGGAGGATGTTTTTGGGGGCGTATCAGATTTGGATTCGTACTACAACAGACTCCGCCTGCCAGTTTGGATGCGGCGGTACTGTGCGTGGATGCCGGTGTGGTCGGATCTGGTGGGCCTGAGTGGGGCTCGTCGCAAGGTGTGGCCGTGGATGTTGTGCTGGCCAATGGGAAACAAGCTGGCCGTCGCCGTGGCCCAGTGTGTGCATCAGTCTGTGTTGTACCGCTGTGGCCCCAAGCCGCCGTTGGAGGCTGAGCATCAACATGTCCGCGCTGATCCTGGTGGCGGAGGCCAACGAGGCGGGGGAGACCGTCCGGCTGAGGCTGGAGGAGGACCCTGCTGCGCCCTTGGCGCCCTCGCCGTGCTTCGAATCTCGGCAGGATCTGGAAGGTATGCATGCTGTGAAGATCGATGACCTCCATTTCACCCACTGTGCGTCGGTGGATGGGGTGAATCAGCAGCTAGATCGTGTTCAGGCTGCCTACGCCGCTGTTGGGCTGGTGCAGAAGTCTGACAAGGTGGTACGGGCGACAGCAGAGCAGACTGGTGTGCAGGCGGTGGGTGTCATTCACCAAAGAGATGGTGACGTGGTGCCTGTTCCTGAGCGTGTGGTGGCAGTTATTGCTGCTACTCATAGAATCTTAGATCGCGGGTTTACATACTACCGCGAACTTAGTTCTGTGCTTGGGAAGTGGGTGTGGATGCATCTGCTGTGCCGCCCCATGCTTTCGGTGTGGTCTGAGACGTACCGGCTGCTAGCAGCCATGAATGCCTCCCTGCCTGGGCGCCGCTGGCGCCTCCCTGCGGGGGCCCGCCAGGAGCTTCAGGCGGCGATCGACCTGGCCCCCTTTTTGAGGGCGGCCAGGGCCCGGCCCCTTTCTGACCGGGTCGTCGCAAGTGATGCGAGCGGCTCCGGCGGTGGGGTGGTCTACAGGGACCTGCCTGGGGCCGATTGTGCCCGGCTGGCGACCCGGCGCGAAGCGCGGGGGTGGCGGACGACAGCTTTAACGTCTGGGGAGGACTGGGACCTGGAGCGCATGGAGGAGGGGGACTACAGCCTGCTGGATAGTGGCCACTGGCGTACGGCACTGTCCTACCGGTGGCGGGGGCAGCCTAACCACATCAACGTCAAGGAGGCGATTGCTGCGACACAGGGGGTCGTCGTGCCGGACCAAGGCGTGTCGAGGTAAGCGAGTCGTCCGGCTCGTAGACTCCAGTGCTGTGGTGGGGGCGTTTGTCAGAGGGCGGTCGTCTTCCTACCGCCTCAACCAGCTGGTTCGGCGCTACTGCGCTCTGTCACTGGCTGGCGACATGCAGAGCCACTGGGTCTGGGTGGCTACCGACCACAACCCAGCTGACAAGGCCAGTCGGCGTGGCGCTTGGATTCCTGACTTGACCCGGTGTGGTGACGTGCATCCCAACCCTGGGCCTGAGGGGGCGCGACGCCCTCGGGACTTGGCACTTTTGGAGGGCACAGTCAACCCTGTGTCTACCTTGCCAGCGTACCGGCGTGCGGCGGCTGTCTACGTGGCGTGGGCGCCACCTGGCCCTGTCGACCCAGCTGACGCGGAAGCCATTTTCTGTGAGTGGATTTCTGCTGTCTACCATGCCAGGGCGGGCGGGGGCGTACCTTATGCCAGCATGCCAAGGCCTGTCTGCACCTGTACTACCCCGACATTGTTCGGAATTGGGTACTGGCGGACCGCCTGCTAGCAGGTTGGCAGCGGCTTGTTCCGGCTGTCAGCCCTCCGCCTATGCCCTGGCGCCTTTGCTATTTCACTGCCCTGTTGCTAGTTTCACGTCGACAGGTGCATTTGAGTGCGTTGATTATTATTGCTTTCCAGCAGTATTTACGCATTAGCGAGGCGCTAGGGCTGCGGGTTCGGGATGTGGCTCATCCCGGCCACCCCCTTCTCGAGCCAGGGCCCATGGTCGGTGCCCTTGTGCTGCGCAACCCCAAAACTGCGCAGGGGGCGGCCCAGCACGTCCTCGTCCGGGATCCACTTTCTTTGTGGCTCCTGCGACGTCTGACGGCTGGCCAGCCCCCGGATGCACTCCTCTTTCGGGCTTAACGTACAGCCAGGCTAGGCAGCAGTGGGAGGCTGTGCAGGCCCGCATGGGCATCCCAGGGATGTTTTCTTTTCACAGCCTCCGGCATGGGGGGGCGACGCACGACGCCATCGCTGGCGAGTCGCCGGAGGCCATCCAGCTGCGCGGCCGGTGGGCTTCGGCCCTCTCGGTCACGCGCTACATTGGCCTCCACCGCAGCCTCCTGGGGCGCGACATCCCACCCGCCCTCTGGGCTCAGGCCCTGGGTTTTGACCCAGCGGCTTTCCGGCGCCACTTCGGTGGCGTCGAGTTTTGACGTCCTCCTGTTTTATCTCTCGTCTTTTAGCTATCAACTGACCTCACCCTTGTGTGGGAGGTCAGGGGGGAAATGGTTTAACTAACCCGAGGGTGAACCTGGGTTGGGACAAAGTACCCCCATAGCTAGGTAGTTTAAGTTTTCTTTTTTGCATGTCCTACGTTTTTCGGCTGTTAGCCATGTAAGGAGATGTGGGTAGAGCAGGGGCACAGCTGCTGTGGGCTGGCCCTGCACATTCACATAGTGTGCTCACCCTAGCATACAGATGGCCGTGTTGCCATCTGGTAGACATGTCTGTGTTATTCCACCGTATAGAGCTAGCACACATATTGTAATAAATTTGATGTTTTGTGGTGATGCATGCAAAGCAAGGCAAGGCCAGAAATGGATTTGGTGAGCTATGCTCATTTTATCTATGACTAACCTGCTGAGCGGAGAATGCAACGCCGTATAGCACCAAAAGAAAAAATAATTTTAGAAAAAATATTTTTTGTGCTGGCACCCGTACCCCAGCCACCCAGGTAGGGGTTGGCTGGAGAGGTGGTTGCTATAAAGGTGGGCTTCCATTCTAGGGAAGCAGGTTGTTTCTTTTGCCTCCCACCCACCCACCCTGGCAAAAGGGGTAGAGCAGGGGCACAGCTGCTGTGGGCTGGCCCTGCACATTCACATAGTGTGCTCACCCTAGCATACAGATGGCCGTGTTGCCATCTGGTAGACATGTCTGTGTTATTCCACCGTAGAGAGCTAGCACACATATTGTAATAAATTTGATGTTTTGTGGTGATGCATGCAAAGCAAGGCAAGGCCAGAAATGGATGTTAAAATTGTTTCCTACCATGGTAGGAAACATAAACCCAGGTGGTGGTGGTGGTGGTGGTGGTGGTGGTGGTGGTGGTGGTGGTGGTGGTGGTGGTGGTGGTGGTGGTGGTGGTGGTGGTGGTGGTGGTGGTGGTGGTGGTGGTGGTGGTGGTGGTGGTGGTGGTGGTGGTTTGGAAGTTCCCTGCACGAGGACTCACCGTTAAACGTGACGCCGTTTGCAAACAGCAGGCCAGGGTCATCCTGCGCGTAGCTGCAGTATGCATCCCCGGACGGGTTGAGCTGCCGATAGATGGCGCCCAGGTGGGCATTCACCTGGCAGACACCCAAGCATGCGCCCACACACCAGCCTTACAGTAGTGCAATCAGCGGCACAAGCCAGTCAAGGAGCACACAAACAGGACATACTTATGTAGTCGCACATGGCTAGACACCGCGTTCTAACTCTATCTATCATCACATTTGAGACTTATCTAACTAGATTGGATCTCATGGTAAGATGTCCTCCGAGGTCCATACTGCCAAGACAGCCAAGCACTCTTTTCGCTAGCATTCTTGAAATTGGCAGACATGGTAAGCAACACACCATCGTGGCAGTGCCTGCTGATGGTCGTTCTAATCTGCATACAGCTCCGCCTAGCAAATCACTGACCGCTTAGACCTAAACAGGAGCTAGATATGAACCTGATCTGTAACTGACGTGACATACCACTCACCTGGTGCATTTGGAGAATGTCACTCTGACTTTCAAGGCTAAAATTAAAAAGATTCGCCAGAATGTGCCATTTTTATTAAGTACTCCGGATTACTGCCAAATGCTTTCATTTGTCCCCTCCCCCAAAGGAATGAAATGGGACAATGGCAGAAGATGCTCACTGGCATTTTGCATGGCTGGCCAGACATTCATGGCGGGGGATCCCGGCTGGAGAATCTGAGCTTGAGCTGTCGTAGTCATGGTTTATAGGTTCCCTTAGTTTAGGCTCCTTTAGTTTCGCTACACTTGATTTAGCTGCCCTTAGTTTGGGTTCCCTTAGTCATTTTCATGTTCGTTGCACACAAGACCACCCTTGTCATTAACATCGAGCGACAGTTCCAATTTCTGCCCAGTTGACCAGAGTTGCATAAATTCTTATTCATTTAAGGTGCCGGCCAAATCAAGGTAGAATAGGTGGCACCCCATAATACATGGCCTGGCTAAATGTCAGATTGTCAATTATACTTAGCACAGATTCTAAAGAAGATGTTACTGGGCTGGGCTGCCATCTAATGGCAAACATCCTTGTATATACCATATGACATTCCCGCACAAAATGTTTTTCTCCACAGATGTTAGCACCTCCTGACCCACTAGCCACCAAACAGGCACATGGAACGCACGCCAGTGCCAGCAAAGAAGAATGGCCCAAAGGTATGGCCCAAACCATGCATCTCAGCGGCTGTGCCACGACATGTGGCCCACCCGATGATTCACGATGGCACCGCCACGTATAAAGTAGCTTCCACCACTTCCACACCGAAGAGTTTGCCTCCTCAATCCGCACCAGCGCTTGGCTGTTCCAGGCTAGCACCGATTGCGTCTCCTACACCATGTAGCGCTTGGCTGTTCCACACAATTAAACAAACAGCCCCACCCAATTGACCCAAACCACTATTTGCCCCGTTCAATGTGCAAGCACTTGCCTTTTCCATGGCGGCCGTGAATGACTCGTGCCGTTGCACCTCGAGCGCGTCGATCGCGCGCGCCATGTCGTCGCACATGCCGCCCCGCTCCTTGTCCTGCGCCCGCAGCGCCGCCAGCTGGTTGCGGCAGTCCAGGTCCTGCTGCAGCGCCTGCGTGTCAATGCTCCTGGAGTAGAGCACACAGTGCATATGTTGCGTGGAACGAGCCGATCCAACTGTCCGTCAGCTAACCTTTTAATGTGTTCGTTAGATGAGGACAAAACATCAACAAGTAGTTACTTACGCATATGAACAAAACTGCACAGGGGATAGATAAGGAAAAAAATAACCTGGCACACAAAGCAATGACCACCGAATACAAACCTTGTTTTGTTCGTAACATATAAAATATGACTACTTTATATGTGTTTTTTTCCTCCAAAAAGGAGTGCCCTAGCAGGGCCAGCTTCCAAGGCATGCACTTCCTCGTATCTCCCACATCCAAGCACTCCCACCACCACACCCAACCCACTCACTTCTTGAGCGTTTCCAGCTCATCCTCCAGCGCACACAGCTTGTTCTCATCCGTCTCCCCCTCTGCTTCAAAGTCAGACTCCGCACCGTCATCCTCCCCTCCATCCTCCCCAACGCCTGCCTCCTTGCCGCCCTCGCCCTTGCACCGCTTCACCACCAGCCGGCCCCCCATCGCCTCCACCACCTCTTCAAGCCCGGCGTCCACACGAGCCAGCTGTTTCTCAAACGCCGCCACGCGTGACTCCAGCTCGTCGAGCTTCTCCCGGTGGGATGCCGCCTTGTGCTGCAGGGCGGCAAGCTCCGCTTCCCCTGTGGCTACCTGCTGCCTCGCGTCACGCAGCTGCTGGGTCGCCTCCTTGAGGGATGCGTGGCTGTGCAAGAGGGTTGGGAAGCATGCAGGTAGGTCTTTGCTAAGTTCATGCCGCTGCCGCAAGCAAGGGTACAGGGTGGGACATACCAAAGAAAGACTGGCCATCAATCATGCAGGCAGAGTGACTTCGATGCAGCAACTGTACTGCACTACCTCATCGCACAGCACCGGTGTTTCTGCAGCATTGCATGCATATGCAAACATAATGGGCAGAGAAAGAGATCTACCAGGAGGACGCCTACTTTTGGCCATCAAAGAACTACGTCTACTACCGTGACACCTGACATGCAGGTCAGACAACTACCTAAGAAATTATTCGACAGAACATTAAGAGACTCTAGCGACATGCTTATTGCCCGATGCCCGGCCATGCCAATCTGTTATATAGAAGATTCACCACCCACCAGGCATTTAGACGCTCCTCAGTGGCAGCAATGCTCGCCTCCACACCCTTGAGCTTCTCCTTGGCTTCCTTGATCCTCTCCTTGCCCTTGTCCTTGGGCCCATCCTCTCCTTTGCCACCCTTCTTCTTGGCCCCTTCTTCGCCCCTTTTTCCCTCCCCCTTGCCACACGAGACCTGCCGCTCCTGCAGTGCCTGCTCTTGTATGGCCAGCCGCGCCTTGCTGCGACGCAGCTGCTCTTTTGCTGCAGCCACCTGGGTGGTCAGCGAGGACTTTCGCTGTTCCAGCTCAAGTTGTTTGCTGTCGCACGTCTCAGCCTGCAGCTTGGCCAGCTTGGCGGACACCTTTGCGGCAGGTAGGTGGGCAGGTGGAGGTGGAGGGGGGGGGGGATGGAGTGGGGGAAGTGGGTTGGTGGGTGGATGGGAGGGTGGGTGAGGATGCAACGAGAAGAGGAACCAGAAGGAAAAAAACGGAAAGAAGCAAGTTATAAGCACTGCTGACTAGAGACACGTCTCTTCTTATAGAGATCTTCTTATAAAGCACGCTTATGAAATTTTATAGAAATTTGGTACCAGGTAAGTAATAGAACTGCAGAGCCAAACTAGCCTGTAACCCTCACAGGACTGTATTGTACTAGCAGCTAGCTGTTTACCTTGTTCCCAGTCCCCATCGCCATAGAAAGAATGCTTCAGAGTCTACGTGCAATTTAGAGAGGGAATGCTCTTTGCTCCATGGCACAGCATGCAGCTGTGGGTGTGCCTCGCCGTCTCCCTCTAGGCTTCGTGCACAACCGGCCGGGCATGGAGACTCATCAGTCAGGCAATCATAGCATCTCGCTGCGTAGGGCCTTGGATACCTCCTATGTATCCATCAACAAGAGACACTTCGGGCTACTGGCAGGCTTGTCCAACAAAGCGGGCCAGACTGAACGGCTTCCCTGGCTGACATACATCTCACCAACTAACGCAAATCTGACTAACACTAACATATACTAACATACCCCAACATATACTAACATATACCAACATATACCAACATATACTAACATATACTCACATATACTGACATACACTAACATGTCACTAGGCAGTGCTGCAGACAACGCAGCACATCGGCCACAAACCAACCGCAAATAATTACAAGCAGAAGCTGCTGGTTGAAAAGCCCCCTCATAGTACCTGTGACTGCTTTTTCCTCAGCCGGGCGACCAGTTTCGACTGGTCCGCAGCTGCCATCTGGCACGCCGCCAGCTCAGCTTCTCCCACCTGCAGCCGCCGTCGCAGGCCCTCTATGGCAGCAGAGCCGGCGCTGTCTGCGCTCCCAGCGGCCCTCGATTCCTCTGGATGCGCGCCGGGGCGAGGGAGAGACTCGAGCGCTTGTTGCAGCTTGTGCTGCTTCAGCTTCAGATCCAACAGTTGTTGTTGCTCGGCCGCAATGTTCCTGGAGAAGAGGATATGGGGAGGAGTGGACGCGCAGCAAGAGCAGACCCGAGCAGGAATGAGCCAAATGAAATCATGTGATGATGAGCTTTGTTCATGGAAGAGATTTTGCACAGGCCTGACCAACAAGCAGCGACCAGGTGTCAGAAAGCGCAGATCTGAAGTTAAACAATGGTCATTATGTTACTTGTTAGGCCCGCACAAGGCCTTCCTTCCCATTAATTAGTTCCACTCTATCTGGGAAAGCATTACTGGCAGTGGTAAGCAGCACATTCTCCTCCTACCTCTTGGTCTCTTCCAGCTCAGCGGCCGCCTGCTTGCGGCCCATGGCCGTGCTTGGTGGTGGCTCTTCCTCCTGCGCAGCCGCCATATCCCCATCAGACCCCGACCCCTTGGTCTTGAGGTGGAAGGGGGAGGGAGGGGCTTTGCCGCCGTGGCCAGCCCGGCTGGACGCGATGATCTCCCCATCCTGTGCCGCGATTGGTGGGCACCCGTCCAGGGGTGTGAGCCACAGGCACATGGAGCCAAAGCAGCCAAAGTAACGAATGGGAAACGTTTGGATTGCGAACCGAGGTCAGGTAAACTGTGCACCCTGGACATTACTGACTCGAAAGTCAAAACTAAGTAGAGGCGAAATTCTGATTTAAAAGCAGGAATGTTTTGCCCCCCATCCTCCCAACGACACACATAGACACAGGCAGACACAGAAAGAAAGGGGAGAAGATTGGAGGATAAAGTTGTATGTATGGTATACTCTAGTACAAGAACTTGCGTGTGTCGGCATGACAGCTGGTTGTCATCTCCCAACAAACGCGTACCTCCCGAAACACCTCCCCGATCGCCGTGACCAGGTTGCACCCCTGCGCCTGGCCCCTGGAGATGAGCCGGGCTGCGACGTCGCGGTTCTGCATGCAGGTTTCAAAAGGGCATATAGTAGTATCGACTTTCATTGAATCATTTATTGCCATGACAAGCGAGTACCGTAGAGAGAAAGGGCATCATTCCATCGATACCCCTCGTACCCAGGGACACGCGTATGCCACATGACTTCATGCAAGCGTTCCACCCACACATAAAAGATTAGTCGAGATGTCAATGATGAGGGCCAAGGTATCAGGACACGGTATGGCGACGTCAAGGCTGCCATGCATCCTGCTACAGTGTTCCACATTGTCAGGAAAAAGGGTCACGATTACTTTGCAATGATGACCCTAAAACTGCAACACGTACCAGCACCAGGAACCACCCCCGCAGGTACTTGAGGAAGACCACCCTGACGGACGGGTCGCGCAGGTGGACGAGATCGATGAGCGGCGTCATGGCCCCGGGGACCTTTGCGCCGCCGCTGGATGACAGGTGGGCCAGCTCGCACCTGCATTGTGCATGCACGCAAGGCCAGCTCAGCTTATGGCTCGCTCCTGCACTGTGCACGCACACAAGGCCAGCTCAGCTTATGGCTCGCTCCTGTGCATGCACAAAAGGCCAGCTCAGCTAATGGCTCACTCGGCTGCACAGTGCATGCACACAAGGCGAGCTCAGCTTATGACTCGCTCCTGCATTGTGCATGGACACAAGGCCAGCTCAGCTTATGGCTAGCTTCTGCACTGTGCACAAGGCCAGCTCAGCTTACGGCTCGCTCCTGCACTGTACACAAGGCCAGCTCAGCTTACGGCTCGCTCCTGCACTGTGCACAAGGCCAGCTCAGCTTACGGCTTGCTCTTGCATTGCGCATGGACACAAGGCCAGCTCAGCTTATGGCTCGCTCCTGTTGTGCGAATGAGGCCAAATCAGCCCCCAGTTCCCAGCAATATCAGGAATCCATTCAGACACAACCTCTGCACATGCTGCTTTGGTTACATGCAGGCACCAGTGCACAAGGAGCGTGGGTGAGCCATTAAGGCATACCGATTTCATGTACTCACAAACCCTGCCAGCACATTTCCTTGACGGCTAACCCGCCGCTTTGTCGGCACTTTTCTACTTGAAAAACACTCCTGAGAGACATACCTGCGCATCATTGCCTATTTCTGGGCCTTACATTTCATGCAAGATACAACTAACACATGGGTCTTACAGTTCATGCACCCGATGGCTTCTAATTGCAGAGTACCACAAGACTGCCTATGTTAGTGTGGCGACAGTTGGGTTTGATGGAACCATTGTTTGCCAATTCGTTCCCACCTCACCTGATGTCGCAGGAGACGACACCGATCTTCTTGGCAGCAAAGTGGTGCACGATGGCGAGGGCGGTCGCGCGGTCTTCCACCACCAGCCTGGCCAGTGCACAGGGACAGACAGGTGCGTGATCACAGATTTACAAAAACCAGGTTGCCGGGTCATGCGATGGCCTCATGGGAGGGATGGTGAGAGCGGCGATTTCCCTGTCAGCAACGCAGGACATGCCGCTGCAATTTACTAGGTCTTACGATGAGTCTATACTATACTATACTATACTATAATATACTAGGTCTTGCGATAAGTCTATAATATACTATCATATACTATACTAGGTCTTACGATGAGTGCTTTGGGGAAAGTCCCCATAGTGGGTAGGTGCCAGCAAATACGAGGCGTGTGTTTCTCGGTCCCTGTTTTTACTAGGTCTTTTTACGAAGTCTTACGATGAGTCTATAATATACTACAATATACTATTCTATACTATGATATAATATACTAGCCAATTTTACCCCGACTAGGTTGCCCCCAGTTAACAAATGATCAAAATTGTCACTTTACTGACGCCGGCGGACTACCTGCGGACTACCTGCGGACTACCTGCGGACTGCTTGACGGGTGTCGCCGGGCTACAAGCTCCGTAACTTACCGAACTCGCACGTCGTTGTCGCCGCGCCATTTTCTACTTCTTATCGTACATGGCTTGCGTTGGGTTCATCGACGAGCATCGACGCTCATCGACGGTGCAATCGGACGGCGGAGAATAAGTTCGCCACAGCACAGCGCGACGCAAAGGCTCTTTTCCATGTACAACGTGAGATGCAAAGCCCGCATCGCTGACCGGACATGCATTCCGTCCAACACCCTCGTACAGTACTACCAGTCGACCGCATCTCTGCCTTTTAACCATCGAATGCGCAATCGATTTAGAAAGTCGAAACGTCTCCGCGACACTTCCGCGACTTCAGTACTTTCCGTCACCCTTTACATGTTGTCGTACAATACTACAAATTAACGCCAATAGAAACTCGCCTCCGAAAATATATCTCGATAGAGGCATGCCTCTTATTTAATTTCAAGGTACCTCTTAATTAATCTCGGCCCCCGCCCTCCGCTAATTTGCTAATTTGCTAAAAAAGAGCCAATTTTACCCCGACTAGGTCTTACGACACTATTGAATTGAATTGAATTGTAACATAACTCCGTTGGGAGTAAATGTAGCACATAGCATACTACACTATCCTATCCTATCCTATCCTATCCTATCCTATCCTATCCTATCCTATCCTATCCTATCCTATCCTATCCTATCCTATCCTGTCCTGTCCTGTCCTGTCCTGTCCTGTCCTGTCCTGTCCTGTCCTGTCCTGTCCTGTCCTGTCCTGTCCTGTCCTGTCCTGTCCTGTCCTGTCCTGTCCTGTCCTGTCCTGTCCTGTCCTCTCCTCTCCTCTCCTCTCCTCTCCTCTCCTCTCCTCTCCTCTCCTCTCCTCTCCTCTCCTCTCCTCTCCTCTCCTCTCCTCTCCTCTCCTCTCCTCTCCTCTCCTCTCCTCTCCTCTCCTCTCCTCTCCTCTCCTGTCCTCTCCTCTCCTCTCCTCTCCTCTCCTCTCCTCTCCTCTCCTCTCCTCTCCTCTCCTCTCCTCTCCTCTCCTCTCCTCTCCTCTCCTCTCCTCTCCTCTCCTCTCCTCTCCTCTCCTCTCCTCTCCTCTCCTCTCCTCTCCTCTCCTCTCCTCTCCTCTCCTCTCCTCTCCTCTCCTCTCCTATACTAGGTCTTACGATGAGTGCTTTGGGGAAAGTCCCCATAGTGGGTAGGTGCCAGCAAATACGAGGCGTGTTTCTTGGTCCCTGTTTTTCTTAATGCACTATGTAGTTGCAGGCCTAACAGCCGATAAGATACGAGAACCTTGCGAAGCTGGCAACCCAAACAAGCGGGGGGGTTGTGGTGGGGAGGTTTCTGGGGTGAGGGGCCTTCCAGAACTGGCTTGCCACGAAAAGCAACGCAGCAGAATGACTTTTCCTATAAATTGTGCGCGAATGAACGATACTTCATCCTGAGTATGGCAACGCCTTGTTTTGGATGGCTGGAATGCAACACAGCAAATCTATCCCAGAGATGACAGGAGCATATTTGCATACGGGATATCCTGCACTGTCTCGCCACCATACATCAATACCTCATCTACGTGGAGAAATAGTTGCACAGGCCTCCACTATATACCTTTTATGCGCCCATTTCTCATCGGCACACATCTTTGCATGTAACGTATAAAGCTAAAGGCTGAATGGTACAATTAAGCGGTCTCAAGAAGCCATCCAGCAGGACGTACGTGGTGGCCAGGTTGGTGGAGCAGGACAAGACGGCGTTGACCGCGCCCGCATGCTCTTCCTGCACTGTGGCCAGCTCTGGGCACGTGAGAGGGGGGAGGCAAGAAAGGTGGCAAGCAGGGACGCAAACAATCTGCTCAGACATCATAGTATGCTCAGACATCATACTTGTAGTGGTAGGTAATGAAAGACATTTTCATGAATTGAAGGAGAAGGCGACATCATCCCAAGCAGGTGTAGTGATTTACTTTACTAGTGCGGCATCAATCTGGTCAGGGAGGGGCGAGATCACATGGCCAGCGCATCGCCGTATGATCCTCCCTGCCGCTGCCTCGCGCCAGAACTGGGAGCTGCGTGACCATTCTCATGGCATTAGCATGCGCTCTGGCAAAAGGCCATGACTGGTCGTAAGCACTAACTCTAAGGTGCACGTGGCAGTGATCAGATTTGTGGCGAGACAGTGGCGTGACCCTTCATGTTCACAGTGGCATGCCCCATCATGTTCACAGCGGCATGCCCCATGACTACTTACCCCAGATTGAGGCGCGAAAGCGCACTTCTTCCTAGGGAAATTCAAGGCAGACAGCCTCTCTCATGCGCCCCGCAACCCAGGGCATATCCTGAGCCACCATGTTCCCAATAGGCATCCCACGAGTAGCGACCCATGGCACCCCACATATGCGACTATGCGGGTTTGCTCCAGCCAGCCAACCGCTTGTTGTTACCTCCTAGACGGCCGTACAGCGCTGGGTGCAGCCCCTTGAGCTCGCGTATGGCCAACGTGTGGGCACTGTAGCTGGTGCGATCGGAGGAGGTGGCCAGGGCCTGCCACGTTTGGATAGAAAGTTTAATCATTTTTAATCAGGATATCCATGCGACAATTAGCGCATGCCTGAAATGTGGTATCCAGACCATGGACGCTCAATCCTGCCTTTGACTTAACCTCATTCGACGACTTGTTCAGTCGATGGATGATGGCGAAAATGGGGGGTAGAAATGTCAATCTCACGGATGGGTACGATCGAGGTGGAAATGTCGATAAGATGCACAGGGAATTGATGAGAGATCAGTCGATAAGATGCACAGGGAAATGATGAGAGACCAGTCGACCAGATGCGCAGGAGGGCAGAGGCACAGGTACATACATGGACACGTGTAGGAGCCTTCAATGGCAGCTCTTAGGGGAAGTCAGGTCACTGGCGCGGGAAGGACAAAAACTAGAGACTCGCAAGGACACTCGCAAGGGCCGAGACACGGTGCATATGCGGACACATTTGAGACACGTTGGTAATTGGGTCTCGAACAAGGAGAGGTCGTATTGGCAGCACAAGACCCAAGAACTGGGCCGAATCACAACGCGCGGAGGCTTTCAAGCAGTATAAAAACAAGGACCCCATGAGTCCCCTGAGGCTACTGTAACCATCTACTCTGCTCATCCTGCCTGCGCTGGTGGCGCACCTGCAACAGGTCACCAAGTTAGTACTGAACATAGACAGAAAGAGCCATCTTCAAACTAACAGAATTGCTTATGGTGGCATCCACAAGGGTGGGAAAACAAGAAAAACAGTCCAGGAATAATGGTGGCAGACCGTGCTCTACACTAGTAGACAACAACCTGCTGCCATACCAGGATACTTTCGCCTGCTATACTAGATGAATATGCCTCACTACACCATTCAGTAATTTCCCCATTTTCCCCATCACAGTTGACAGTGCACCCACCTTGTAGCACTCCCTCAGCTGCAGCTCTAGCTCGGCCAGGGACCGCTCGCCCCTGTGGATACCCGCCACCGTGGCCGCCTGCTCCTTGTCCAGCCGCTCGCGCTCCCTGACCGCCACCTGCGCGCGGGCGGCAGCAGCGTTTGCCTTTACCTCCGCAGCTTCCTCAGCCGCTGCCAGTTTGGTGCTCAGGGCTCCAGCCTTGCTTGCCGCCTCGGCCACGTCGCTTTCTCGGCAGGCCAGAAGCCCCTGTATTCTCACAAGCAGCATTCCCACCAAAAGTTTGCACGCGAGGTTATCAGCATGGCTCTTTCTGCCTCGGTCAACGAGGCACCATTCGTTGGAAAGGGAGACTGGTCAAATCAGCCTAACGAATACCCAGTGGTTAGGGAAAACACAACCATGAAAGCGCAACCACAAATTATTTGAAGGTACACTCGTGCAGGCTCTGCCCAAAACTGTATGAGCTGTCATCGTGCCTGCCTGTGTGCAGGGGCTCAATATGGCCAAGATCTGTGACGATTGGCACCACTGAAATGATGGTGACGGCAATCATAGAGACCCGGAGAGTAGGATAGCACCAGCCCTACTACTTGCCACCAAACGGTATGATGCTACCCTCAATCGCCCATCCACAATGCACATCAGCACAAATCCCACAGTGAAGTAAGAGGAAATGGGTGGCAATCAAGGGTGGTTTAGAAAGAGAAGAGGAAGCGCGATCCATTAAAAATCCAAAAATCAATTCATTAAATCCATTAGCATAAACCCACTAACCTCGGCTTCCATGACTGATGCAAGGATCCCTTGTAGCTCATCCTCCAGCACCGCTCTCTCCTCCACCGCCTCTGCTGACACCCGCATCAACCCCCGCTTGCCATTTGTCTGCTCCACGTACTCCCCATGCTCCCTGGATGCCTGCACCAGCTGCTGCTCGAGCTGGGCCAGGGTCCCTGCCTCCTCCACCACCTTGCCCTGCGTCGCGCTCACTCGGGCGGCCAGCGACGCCAGTTCTTTTCTCAGCGCTGCCTCGGCTGCCTTTTGCTTCCTAGCAGCCGCCTGCTCCCTTTTGACCGCCACCTGCGGATTAGTGAGTAGAGATGCCACCTCACATCAGGTGGCAGCATATATGTATCATACCAAGCCTCGTATGACACAACATTTTTCAGGTAATGTATTTTCCATAGCACTTAGCCTTCCAGGGAAAAAGTGCACGTGTCAGATATGAGCACTGTGACACACTATTGTGAATAACAGCCTTGTTGACAATTTAAACAGGTTATCGACCCCTAAAGTATCAACACTTCATACCTGTTGTCACCAGAAATTGAACACAAAACTATGCTGCTAAGGCAGTACCTCTGCCTCGACCTTGCGTATCTGGAGAGCCCGCATCTCTTCCACGGCATCCTGGGCGCCAGTGACGACATTGAAGCCAAGCAGACAGGAAAGGAACAATGATGATGGTGTCAGCAGTGTGCTTTATGAAAACACTCACCAGCCTGCTGCTTTAGCCCATATGCCTTGACCTTGGTATAGGCAGAAAGTGGAAGAGCGTACAGACCACGCTCATCATTACAGACCTCGTGCATTCCAGCGATTCTCCTGAGACTGAATGCATGCACATAGAGAGGTTCACTGTAGAGCAATCTGTCAAGCGCGTGTGCTTCACACCGTACCTGCTCTGCTTGTTCTTCCTTTGTGACCGCCTCCTCGGCCTTGGTAACGCTTTGAGCCAGCCCATGCAGACCACTCCTCGCTGCCTGCTCACCAGGAAGCACAAATGACAGGTGTTTGGGTGTGTGAATGAGAGTGGGAGACTAGTGAACAACATGCGTAGGGGTCCGCTAATTTCAAAGTGATGATACATGTAAGAGACATGTATGAACAAAGGGCTGAGACATGTATGAACAAAGGGCTGAGACATGTATGAACAAAGGGCTGAGACATGTATGAACAAAGGGCTGAGACATGTATGAACAAAGGGCTGAGACATGTATGAACAAAGGGCTGAGACATGTATGAACAAAGGGCTGAGACATGTATGAACAAAGGGCTGAGACATGTATGAACAAAGGGCTGAGACATGTATGAACAAAGGGCTGAGACATGTATGAACGAAGGGCTGAGACATGTATGAACAAAGGGCTGAGACATGTATGAAGAAAGGGCTGAGACATGTATGAACAAAGGCTGAGACATGTATGAACAAAGGGCTGAGACAGCAAGGGTTGCTGCCCATTTGCGCGCACGCCAACAAAGCATGGATGCATGCTCTCAGTCCTGGCGTGATAAAATGCGCGATCGGAACAAGCAAAGCACATTTGCATGCATGCATGCATGCATGTGTGCTGGGTGGTGTAGATGCCTCATGCAGCGACAAAACGGGTAAAATGTCTTGCTGGGAATGCCAGTGAGGCACCCAAGCTACAGAACAAACATGCAAAAGCGCAGACTGATCTCCACAAAATGAGTAGGTTTGTGAAAAAAAAGTGCGCCTAAACCAACCCCTTCTGTGCAGCCAAACAGGCAAAGACCGGAACCTTCACGATGATTGCTTGTTTGCACGGGCTTTGCTGCATAGATACGCAATGCCATGCAGCTGTTTGGGCTGCACTTCACTGCTAGCACGTCAGCTTTCTCTGCAGAAAGAGGAACTTATCTCCCTAGCAATAGTCTGTATAGCAGCAAAACAAAGTACATAGTTAGTTAGCAAAGCAAGCACATGAATGGTGCATTTCTACCCTGATTGAACTGTCGGACTACGAGTGCACCAGCACAGACACGAACACAGCACTTGATTCCATTGTCTCCACCCTATGGATTTGGAACAGGCAACTTGCCCACCCCCCACCTGCCCCGGGGCAGGTCAGATCTCACCTCCTGCTTCTCCTCAAGCGATGCAACCTGCATGAGTGCACAGTCATAGCCGGCGAACACGGCCAAAAATATATTTAGAGTAGTGAAGAAACATATAGATAGAGGATTTGGCGTTAATGACAGTGCCACCATCACCCAACAATTCCTCTGTAACATTGAGTCATCACAGTCCAGAAGGAAAAACCTGATGTCTTCGCAGCACGTGTGGGAAGGGTGGGCCTCCAATAACTTATTGCATTGCTGCATTTACCATGCAAAGTGCACGCTACGAGGGCTGTAAGGAAAAGGCGATTTAGCATCCCATGTCCAAGAAACCTCAATCCATGCCCGAGAACTTAAAATTCCAAAAAAATACTTTTAGAGAGCTAATATTATCTGCGATATTCCTACGCATGGAAGAAGTACGGGAAAACAGCGAAGTGCGTGAAAACTGTTGGGAAAGACGTGTCCCCCCCCCCAAAGACTCATCGCAGATGTGCAAGAAAAATGCACATGGACTAAAGCAACTATCATCCTCTTGCATCTTCTGCCCTAGGAGTTATAAATTGGACAACCAAGCCTCATGATTCTTCACACAATGCCAAAACATACCTCAGCAATACAGAGGATGTGTCATGTGAAGCACCAACAGTGTGCAGGTAGGAAATGCTAAGTGTGCATTGTAGGTACATTGGTACAACGAGGCAGCAATCTTACGGAGGCAGGCCACTTCTATATCACACACCAGTGGGAGTAAAGGCTTGTTATCATAAATAGTATTACTACACTGTCCATGTAAATTTGTTTATGTCAATTAGTATGTGTAACACTATTTAAGTAGCGATCGTTGACGCCGCGCCTACGGTGGATCATAATGCACACTCTAATTGCAAACAAACACTATTTGCCGTATCTTCATTGGCGTTACACACGCTTGAAACGTGGATGTACTTTCCGCTTCCATGGGCCATCAGTCAGTCCGTGGACGCGGTTCGTGCCGATCGATCGCGATGAAACAACCACATATTAATTACAAGCATCTCGGAATTAGGAAGAAATTACAATCCAAGGTAAGGACAGTTAAGAAGGGGAGACATCGCATTTGAATAGCTTGTGTTGCGCTATTTGCCAACTCACACTAGCATATGTGTGTGAAACTAGGTGACATGAACGGTGCTTTTTCTTAATCATGTTGTTACTCTACCTTGACCTCCAGCTGCGCCATCCTCTCACGCGCTCCCTCGACCTTGGCGAGCAGATCGACACGAAGCCTCTTCAGGAAGCTCGCCTGTTCAATTGTTCATCATCACGTTGTAGTGGAAGAAAAACAAATGTGTGTGCGCGTGTTTGCATGTGTGCGTGCGTGTGTGCATGTGCGTTCGTGCGCGCGTGTGTGTGTCTGTGTCTGTGTGTGAGAGAGAGAGAGAGAGAGAGAGAGAGACAGAGAGAGAGACACAGAGAGAGAGAGACAGACAGACAGACAGACAGACAGAGAGAGAGACAGAGAGAGACAGAGAGAGACAGAGAGAGACAGAGAGAGACAGACAGAGAGAGAGACAGAGAGAGAGAGAGAGACAGAGAGAGAGCGCGCGCGAGAGAGACAGAGAGAGAGAGAGAGAGAGAGAGAGAGAGAGAGAGAGAGAGAGAGAGAGAGAGAGAGAGAGAGAGAGAGAGAGAGAGAGAGAGAGAGAGAGAGAGAGAGAGAGAGAGAGAGAGAGAGAGAGAGAGACAGAGAGAGAGAGAGACAGAGAGAGAGAGACAGAGAGAGAGAGAGAGAGAGAGAGAGAGAGAGAGAGAGAGAGAGAGAGAGAGAGAGAGAGAGAGAGAGAGAGAGAGAGAGAGAGAGAGAGAGAGAGAGAACTAAAAAGTGTGGTCAGCGGTGATGATGTACAGGAGACAGCGCTTCCATCCAGCCTTTGAGAAAGATGAAGCCATCCAAGGCACTGGCACTGCTCCCTCTGTAGCCAAAGGAGAGACTTGATGACAGGAATTCGCAGTGCGATGGTCAAAACATCGCCTTATATCTGAGTTGCGCTGATTGAAAATACCCATTGAGCCTGCAGATAGATACGTTTTCACTATGCTTTTCAGAAACATGGTCCATAAGCTGCGCTGAAGATGCCATTCTTCCAGATTGATATATTCTCTCTAGTAGTAATAAATTCCACACCTTCCGCTGGTTGAAAACGCCTAGCTTGCACTCGTACTCCTCCAGCAGCCGCACGTGCGGGGCCAGGTGCTCACGGGTTCGGTTCAGCTCGTCGGCCCGCTGGGCTGACTCAGCCCGCTCCTTCTGCAGCGCCAGCCGTTGCTGCAGCAACGACGCGATCTCAACCTCGAAGTCCACCTCGTGGCCGATGAGGCCCTCCAGAAACTGCCAGGGGCACGTCATGGAACCAGCGACATCAAAAGTTCAGCTTGAGCAGAAAATTATTGAGCTTGCAACATGATTGGGCCAGCGGCACTGCGCAGCCAGGAGCACCGTAGAGCCAGCAGCATCACGCAGCCAGCAACATATGGGGCCAGCCAAACAACAGAGCCAGAAGCTAGCGCAGAGGATCCAGAGCAATGACGAGCGTGGGTTGTTCACTGAGCCCATGCTTGCATCCACAGATGCCCCCGCGCCGGGATCAATGTCATTTGCACATGGATGATGGCGCATCCTTGCAACTTGATAGATGAGCTGTTTAACATGCATAGCCTCATTGATCACAGCATGCTAGTACATGCAGCCATCGTTGAGAAGAGAAACAAGGTATCTGTGGACGAGGTATCCCACACTAGCATGGCCAGCAAGTGGCAGACAAGGACGTGTGCACGGCAAACAGCTTGGCTAGAGTGGCTGTGCGGATGTGGTGCAAGAACAAAATAAACATTCACCTGTACACACCTTCGTCCATGTGCAGCTTCCAAATGCCAACAAGTAGTAGTTTGCTAGGAGACCCCCATAACTGCACCGCGCAAATGGTGACCCCAAGAAATTTTCAAAAGTGCCTCTCACTTTTATACCGTAGCTGCTTCGAACTTCTGACAGATCACCCTGCCGACCCACCTTGAGCATGGAAGATGGCTCCTGGAGCTTCGGAATGGCCAGCCGGTTCTGGGTCACCACGTACCTGTGTACCACACAGGAAGCATTAGAATAATAGCCGCTGTGCCCCCCCCCAAGCAACAGCCATCAGGTTTCCACTAATGGACTATTAAAATCACATGCACTTACAGTAACGTTCCCCCACCATGTGGTACATTTTTATAACCAATATCTCCATGTTCAGGTTGAAACGACTGAAAGCAGTGACCACTCGCAATTATCATACCACCAATTCTTTCCCAAAGAGAAAGCCTGCTCCAAAGCACATGCTTCAGAAAACACCAACCCGAGACCTGTTTTCCAAGGACTGAACATGTGTTGTACAAACTTGTTTGCAGTGCGGCAACAGGCATACTAGCTCTTAGCAAACCGTGACTCTCTGCTAGGCACATCCAGTATCCAGTTCAGGACTCACCTTGTCAGTATCTCCTTTATTTGCTTTAATATATTGCCTTATCTCATCTTTAAGCTGTTGAGGTCAGGACTCACCTTGTCCACCCCAGCTTGGCAAGTATATGCTCATTGCCAAAATCCCTACCGCCAGGGACTCTTGTAGTTATGCATTTTCAGGGCAAGGCTCAGGAGGCAGGTCAATGCCATCTAATTGTAAATAGCCGCCAAGTCATGGCATCATGAATCGCATTGGTGAAACAATCCGAACTTGTCAAAGTGGATTCAGACCCGCACGACAGCTGCCCTTACTGCATCACCACGGAACTTGATGCAATACACGCGCTAACAGACGAAGCATGCTTACCTCTCCAAGGCAGCCACATTAATGCCAATGCCATGAAGGGCCCTCTTGAACTCGTCCCGCGTCACAGCTTGCCCGTCAAACGGGCTGGGGGGCATAGATGCACGTCAAATGCAATTTAGATAGGGTGCCAGAACAGGTCCATAACATGCAAGAAACAAGACAAAATCTAGAACTTTCCTGCCTTGAAATTTGCGTCTGTTCAAATCATCTTCGGATCTTTGTTGGCATGGCACTATCATCCACTAAACTCAACATGCAAGTTGCATGCCCATCCCCAAAGCGTGCAAAAAATGGAAACATAGGTCTGCCATCTTAGATCTACAAAATTCCATTGCAATCGCAAGTCATTGATCGTTGAATGTTAGTGACATGTATGAAATCGCGTGCCACCTAGCCAGGAAAACAGACACACCATTGGCAAAGATTTGAATGTTGCATGAAGATATACGTTGCGATATAGATATTGACGGATATAGAGGGGCAACAAGAAGCCAAAGCAGAAGAGTTCTTTTTTCTTCCAAATAGCTTTCATTAATTTATTTTACAAATAGCTTTCATGACCTTGTGCAAGATAAGGCAAGAGCCCAAGTCTTACTGCCCAGGACGTAAAAACAAAACAAAACAGGAGCATTGATATCTAAAATGCAGTATAAAGGCCAACACAAATATTGCAAATCATGTCGGAATGGCACGTTTTTATAGTAGAAATGGCTTTATATGAAACACATCTTACCTAGGGACAGGCAACACACCTGTTTGACTGGTCACATGAGAGATATATCTTTGACTTCAATGTCGAGATGTCAATCTTCCGGCAAATCTTGAAGGTACTTCCATCTTCGAGGGCTAGATGCAAAACAACCTACATTCGTCCATGTTCGGAAAAGGACATAGACAGTGGCAATGGCAGCCGCTCGGCTGTGCAGGAGGTCATTGGTTGAGTGAGATACACGTTATAAGCCAAGGAAACCCCGAAGCTACAGAGGTCATGTCTATCAAAAGGACAACAACTTGGTTGGATTAATGGGCTTTAACAGGAATGACCGATTCTACAGGCAAAATCAGACGTTGTTGAGGCCCACCTGAGTTACTGCCGTGTTGCTAACTTGCCGCACCAGGTCAAAGTTTACCAATTCTTTCAATGATCCTCTCAGCTCAGCTCGTCCTCCACTCCCCAGTGCAAAAAGGATGGCATCTCCAATTACGCTCTTTCCGCTACCATTGCTGTTTTCAACAGGGAAATCAGGGTGGCAAGCATTGGCAAGCCATCAGTTAACATCTTGTTTCCGCACTGAAAAGTTCGAGACGATATCAGGCATCGGATGATGCTCGAAAGAGGATCTACGTACCCTCCGGTTAAAACGGTAAAATGTGAATTGAGATGAACGGACGTTGCGGCTTTGAACGACTTGAAACCGATTATGTCAATCTGAGAAAGCGCCACCGCTCTCATGGCGCTAAATCCAAAGAAATGGCTTGGCTCAAGCAAGCACCAGGCAGCGTTTTCAAAAGTCTTTACTGATCTACAGTCGCTCAATTACTGATATCAAGGAATTACTTCGTCCACTCCCCCCAAATGATAATCATTCGCAACTCGCTTTTCCCCATCTACTCATGATCAGTCGCGATGAGTCGGGCCAGAAACAAGAAATCGAGGCTAATGAATACCACGCGCGCGGTGCCGCCGCAGCCTCGCAGAACGGCCGAAAAGAGACATATCACATGCCACACACATAATCACCACACGCGATCGACCATGTCACAAATCGAAAATGAAAATTCGATGCGCGATGACGTTCCCGTTTGCAAGGTCAAGACTCAAGACCAGATACTCTGCCAAGTTTCTGCTGGCAAACGGCACTCTGCCAGCCAGGCAACTGACAACTGACGGCTGGCATGGCAATAATCGCGCGGGAGACGCGCACGAGATCTTTCCCGGAAAATCGATCTTTGAACTTTTAAACCTACGCGGGGATTCACAGGCCTCGCTCTGTACATTCGCGGGAATCGTGCCTCGCCATAGCCGGCTTCGGCAACATTAATGTCTAGCATTCTGGGAATGATGTCGAATCGCGGGGGAATTGCCGTCTGTTATGCACAATGCCTGGCCCTAAAGGTCGGCTCTTCACTCCCTCGCTCGAGGAGAAATATTTTACCAAAGCGGGCGGGAAGCAGGCCATTAACTCGTACCTTACTTGTCAGAGAAAGGGAGGCGGCGCCTCGCGCTTCTTTGGAAAATGAGGGGCAGAGAGATAGGAAGTCTGTTTCACCCCACCTGGCCCTTGCTGCTTTGGTCTCCGCCAGTAGTTGGTGTCCTAGTGCGCATGCCATGACCGTAAGTCTTTTACGCAAGGAACGTCGATCTTGTTTGCGAGTCATAAACCTGTGACAGTTTCGACATTCCTGGATTGAGAGTGGCGTGATTCGTACATAGACGTGATTTAGGCACACTTTCGTTTGTTGTGCGTTGCTCATATAATGTTTATGAAGCACCTTTTGCTTTTAAAGATATTAACGATGCATTTCTGTCATCCTGCATCTTTTCTCCGGTTCTTGAACACACGTGTTGAGATTCTGAACGTTGCTTTCGCCAGATGAAGGTGGACGGAATCTATGGCATCACGTCGTACCTTCTTGGGGCGCTCTTCCTGTTGTCAAGTAAGCGGCGTTTGCTTCACGAACATAGCTGGTCCTGACTGACGCATTCTGCCTACTTCCGGAAAATCCGATGCTCGTGGCACAAGAAAATACAAAGGACGAGATCTGCTCAATAAAAACAGTCAGGGGTCTGATTCCATCGAAGTATGTCTTCTAGTCTAGTGACTTCTGTTTCAATAGCACGGGCACCCAGGGGTTCAATATCTGCCATTGTTGTTCCAAGAAGTCAAGACCAGGAGGTCTTACATGCTGCCCCATTTTAGTCCAAAGTCTGCCCCAAACCTGTCCTAATGCTCCATGTATTCAACCGGGATAGGTATCATGTTTTTTTTGTAGCAGGTAGTGCATTGCTGGTCCCCTCCTTGCCTTTCTTTGCCGGCCTGTCCTGTTTCTCCATCGTCATTGGGATCACTGGCAGGATACTTGTCGATCGATTCCTTCTGCTCACATCCCCTTGCTGCCTCGAATCCCCGAATGTCAGAGTTCAGTATACCAAACTAAATATCGCTAACGTCAATAGTTGCAACATGTGGTCTTTTTCGAAGATCTATAAATAAATCCTAAAGATGAAAGTTCTTGTGAGAGGCCGTGGCTCATGAAAAATTATTTGTTACCACGAGGTAAGTCGACAGTACGGCCAAGAAAAGAGAACACTTTAGTTAATAACTTTCATAAACCTCCCTAATTAGAGTAACACTAAGGGAAGAAAATGCGTTACATATTGTGTTTTTGGGTTTTTTGTACACTCTTCACATCCAATATAGATTGTTATGGGGTTCTAGATCAGTTCAGCAGTCCTTGCTGGGGTAGTCCACCCTTTGTCTCAACGCTCTGTCCCCATGCCATCCACATTCCTTCTCTCTCCCATGTCTACCTTGCCACCATCTTATAACCACCTCCACACTCCGTTTCCCGCAGGCGCGGCAGTGGTGGACCGGCTTACCCGGGGCGATGTACCAAAGGACTCCCCAACATCATCCCAACCCACAGCAGATGCGCCGGCCCCACCCCCACCCCCGCCTGCTGCCTTGGCCACATCCGAACCTGCCTCCTCAACACCAGCTCCCCCACCCGCTGCCAAGGCTGCTAGTGGCACTCCTGGCGCAGCAACCCCCCCCATGTCCACCCCCCCGCGCCCCAAGGTGGTTATATCAGACGCAGCAGCGGCCGCCATGGTGAAGGCGACGCTGGCAGCGGAATCGTCCGCGCAGGTGGCAGGGGAGGCGGCGGAGAAGGCGATTTCCGCACTAGACAAGATGGCAGGTGAGGGCAGGATGGGTGGATAAGATGATAAGGACAAGGTGCGGGCAAAGGGCAAGGCGTCAGGTTTAACGGGCAGGTAACAGGCAGGTAACGGGCAGGTAACGGGCAGGTAACGGGCAGGCCACGGGCAGGTAACGGGCAAGATGGCAGGTAGGACAGCTTGGCTGGTAAACTGATTGTGGCCCAGTTCAATGTGAGAATTTCGTCCAGTACAAGTGATCATGCTGTCGTATGAAGCCATCTATCATATGTGGGTGAACAATGCCATGTTGATGTAGTGCTGTAATTACTGTGCTCTTACTATCATCGTACTAACGACATTGCATGTGTGCAGTGTTCCCTGTCCCTTCCCCCCCTCATGAGCTCTCCATGTTCGTTTGCACGAGCATGTTTGGCTGGTGCCGAGCCAGACCTGGTGATATCGCGGTCCCTCGTACCATCACCGTACTTATGGCCTTGGGTGGGTAACGCCCCCCCTCCCTGCCCTGGCCGTGTTTCTTACCGAACATCTGTGCACACGTGTATCATCGATGCATGCGTGTGGGCCAGACCTGGCGATGACCGCCGCCGAGTCCAGGGAAATGAAGGGGCGCCTGGAGTTGGTGGAGCGCCAGCTTGCGAGCGCGCTGGGTGAGTGGCGGCCCTTGCATGCATGTGTGGGTTCAATGTGGATTCAATCACTAAAGGAACGCATGGTTGGCGCAACAAGCTGGTGCAGGTCTCCTCGTCCCCCAACCCCCCTTTTTTCGACTCTCTTGTCGCCTGCGTTCTCCTGACTCCTTTGCCATCCGTCCATCGTCGCCTGACACCCGCGCAGCAACAAACACCCTTCCCATCCCCCCCGCCACCACGGACAAGGTGTCACCCAACCAACTCACCGATGGACGGGTTTCGTCCGCGATTTACCCATTAACAAACGAACGAGTCAACAAATCATGAATCTATGGCCTGTCCCCTGACTGCTCCACCCAGCCATCATCGACAAGCAGGCCAACTCATCACTAAACGCTCTCCCCCCGCCAACCCCCCAACAACGAAACCTGTCCCCTGACTGCTCCAACCAGCCATCATCGACAAGCTGGCGGTTCAGCTAGAGGAAGCGCACGCGGCGATTGAGGCAAGCAAGATCGACACAGAGAGGGCGGAGATCTGGCCCATCCGCACGGACGTGGTCGCGTCACCTGCCAGGTGATGTACGCAGGCAATCAGGCAGGTTAGAACGCAGGCCAAATCATTAACTGTACAGGCCAGCAGCCATTAAAAAGCGCAGGCCAGGTTAGAGCAAGTGTCACCCGCCAGGTTTGAAGCGCAGGCTACAGCGTCCAGCGGTCCACCCCCTGACTTTGCACGTTCTGCAAGCATTGTATTCCTAGACCAGGTAAGCTCTGATTACAAATCGGACTACTAATGTATGCAGTGATCAATGCACCAGCGCAAATGAGGTGCTAGCATTCCTTGGGTGGCAGCATACCAACTAAATGGATCCAGACATGGCGGGCTGCACCCCTCCCTCTCCCTGCCTGCACACACCCATTCTCTTACAGCTCAAAGGGGGGGTCGCCGTCGCCCAGTGCCAGCGCCCACAGGAGCGACGCGGAGCTGGAGAAGGAGGCCATCTGGTCCCTGCTCGTGTCCCATCCTTAAAATGTGGCGGCATGCAAAGGGGGTGGCCTGGCCTTGGCTGCTTGCCGGTGCCCCATTCCTGTAGGGTGGCGGGATGCAAAGGGGGCGGCCTGGCCTTGGCTTATTGCTGCTGTGTCATTGCTATGGTGATGGCCTGCCTGACCGCTGCAAGTGTTTGTGTGCCGAGTCATCAAGGAGGCGGCTGATTGGGTCCTTGCTGGTGCCCCATTCCTGAAGGGTGGCGGGATGCGAAGGGGCCGGGCTGGTTGTGGCGCATCGCCGGTGTTGCATACTTGGAGTGGCGGGATTGGCCTGACCGCCGCCCAATAGCTGTGCAAGGCGACCACGTGGCATCCCGTTGTGCCGAGTCATGAAAGAAGCGGTTGGGTGTCTGCTCCCGTCCCATGCTGGAGACGTGACGGCTTGGAACGTCCTGGGCGAGCCTTGTGATGTGGTGGGTAGATGGCCTGGCGGAGCTATCATCAGGTTGGCTTGCGATAGCGGCTCGACGGAAGTGGTCCGGTTGTGGATCACGGCAGGGATCCCTGGTCGCGGCCTGGGCAGTGTGGCCTGACCTTCAGAAGGTCAGGACTAACTCGTGTGGACCCGACCAACGTCTTCAGCATTATCTGTGCCGAGGGACGCAGGAGGCGGCGCCAGCTGGCGCCCCACGGTTAGAGGAAGGAAGCGGTGCTTTGTGCCAGGATGGCCGCCACCAGCCAGATGTGTGTACTTAACAGACAAGTAAGCAGGATGCTCACGTACAAAGTAGTGAGACATGTGTCGAGTCTCTTCATGGAGCCAAGCAAGCAACGGGTGGCTGCCCACAGGGACTGTTGTGTTACCTGTGCATGGTTGGGTCGGTGTCTCAAAGTAACAGCACCAGCCAGAACACGTGAAACAAACGATCTGATCGTACAGCACGGGAGGAAGGGACCGGGTAACAGCCGTCAGCTGTAACAAGTGCAGAGGCCTAAATATGAGGGAGGCCATGCATATGACGGTGTCCTGCCACAGAGCGCACAGGGTGGGTGCCTGCTAGGCTATGCGAGGGCGGCCCCTTTGCATAAGGGTTTCCTTTGCCTAGTTCTAATGGCAAGGTTCCTGGCTCGCACTCAGCGTGGTGATGCCTGCGTGGCCCCTGGGCCTTGCGTCCCCTTGACCCTCAGCCTTGGCCTTGCGCTCCACTTAATGGGGCCGATGCTGCGCTCTACGCGCAGTTGTGAACTTGCTTCACATGCACGTGCCTGCCAGCACGTATGAGAGCTCATCTCGCAGTCCAGGTGTTAGGGGGGGGGATGGCCCTTTGTTCAGGCCCCCTGCGAAAATCTTGTTCCAGCCCTTGTTCCAGTTGTTTGGGCACTGCTGTCTGGAAGGGGCCGTGCAGATAGCATGCCGCCCAGACTCATGAGGAAGTCCTAGTCTGTGTAGGCAATCCCCAAATTGAGCAACCCAGCTGCCAGCTGTCACGTCGGCAGAGCATATGTGGTGCCATGGCATTGGCGGTGCATCCCCACAAACAATCTGGCTATTGGGACAACATGCCGCCCTGCACAAGCTGGGGTCGTATGGCCTCACCATACGGTATCCACAATGTGCTGGCTGTGAGAACACGCTGAGGGTCCTTCAGCTATTTCTTGCTCATAGCATCCTGAATAGCAATAGATATCCTCCGCTAGTGCTTCTGTGTGCATGTGAATGTGGTATTGCTGCAAGCGCTGCCGCTGCAGTGGCTGTGATCACTTTCCCGGCAAACAAGCAACAGGGTGCCCAAGGGTAGTTACAGTGTTAGCCCAACAAGGCCTCAGGCTGCAGATCATGTGAGGTGTGTGTTTGCTAACAGATACTGACACGTACACTGGGATTCAGATTACTGGAACCAAGCAGATACTTTTGCCAGGGCAAAGAAAATATTGCCCGGGCACTGATGTAGTACCTGCTGCCAACTGATGTGTGCCGTCCTTTTGTACATTTCTTGATATTGGTGGCGTTTACGTTGAATTTGGGCTTAGGAGTAACTGCTGGCAATGTGGCATTGAACGAGGTCAGGTACTTGAGCTAGGCCCACATGCAGCTGCTCATTGTCCCCATCAATCGCGTTACTATTATTGTTAAATTTGAGCAGCCGGCGTCTGCACAGCTTTGGCTGGACTACTTGGTGCTCGAGGCCCAAGCTGTCGGTCTAGAAATCAGCGTACATTAGTTGGCTGGCTTGGATAAAAAATGTTAAACCCATCGACAGTGACGGACGTGAAATGCTGAGACCCATCGATAGTGGCGGATGTGAAATGCTTAGAAGTGTCATCACTCTAGCTTGAAGCCCATCTATATCCGTTTCAGCATTAGAAACATGCTCCTTTTCTGTGCCGGTTGAGCGTTAACCCGGTGGCGAGATACGTCGGCCTGCTCAGTGCTGTTAGGACGACCATTTATTATCTACCTGGCATATAAACAATGTACAGGTAGACATATCAGATAGACTAGCGTATGCTCTTCAAGGTCCTCGTCCTCACGGTGCTCACGTATGGCGCCGAGGCGTGGACACTCACCCCCACACTGGCATCTAGGCTAGACGGCACAGTTTACAGGATGCTCCGACAGGTCCTGAACGTAGGGTTTTGCAAGCGCCCGTCATCAGAGTCTTTGTATCAGGGCATGCCTCGTATTTCGGACGAGATTAGACAGCGTAGGATAGCATTTGTAGGACACCTTGCTCGCACCAGCCAGGTCGACACCGCCCTTGGTCTGGCCGGCCCCCAGCGGCTTGGCCAGCCAGGGCGGCACATTCTGACCTGGCCTGGCCCCAAGGGCATTGCCAAAAAGGTAGGGAAACATGTCACGAACTACGTACAGATGTTGCTGGATGACCTACTGGTCCCAGCCCAGTTAGAATACCGTATCCACTCTCATGCCTTCAGTCATGCACTTACTCCAATCACTAGGCCAAATCCCGGCCACGAGGTAGCCATGGCTGTCGGAGCTCATAACTTTCACGTTTGAGCACCGAATTTAGTCGTGAATATCACTATCGCTTCGTCTTTCTAAGACGCACATGCATGCTGATATAATTTTCCGACGCTATTACGCAATATATGGCGAGCACAAACGCGCCTCGACGCAACGCAGCCTGGCGGCTGCGCTCGGCAATGAAAATTCTGCAGCTCAGGCTGCAGCTTCGCCTTCAGGTCCGGCAGGCGGCGATGACACTAGTCGTGCACTGGTGGTCGTCCAGCAACCCCCCGGGCTTAACGCCTCGCCATCTGCATCGCCTGACCCCAAGCGCACCCGCCCAGCCGACGACACAGGAGGGTCTTCACGCCCAGAACCGAGCTTTCGGCCCCGGCCTTTCAAGGTCGCAGATTACGACTGGGCCACCATTTCTCCGACCGATGCTCTGCGCTGCATCTTCTTCGGGGATTACGCTTCGCTTTACGACCTGTGCCTCCATTTCCACTCCATCAATCGCCTCCTCGCCCCGGACGGCAGCCGCTGGGCCAACATCTACGGGCTGTCCGGCTGCGTCCGCCCCCATCTCCAGCACGCCATCCTCAACTCCCTTCTCCAGCGCTCTGACGGCGAGATCTGGGCTCCACCCCTTTCCGTCCCCACCCTCCGCTCCATCCTCACGGAAGCCTTTCAGCAGCACGTGACCCCCCTTGCTGCCGACATAGCAGCAATCGGCGGCACGCTGACTGCTGAACTTCCTCACATTTCCACCGCCGCCGCCTCCACCTCCACGGCCATTTCCGCCTCCACTGCCGACATCAAAGCCCAGCTCCTCGACCTCGACCAACGCCTTCAAGCCACCGCCAACGCCCTTGAGAGCTTGCATGACACCGCCGGCCTCACCGCCCAGGCGGTGAAGGACATCGCCGCCCAGCCGGCGCCTGCTGGCTCGGCCGGCGATGCTCCCTCCACCTGGGCGGACTTGCTTAAGCAGCACACCACCTCCACCACCTCCACCATCTCGGCACAACTCAAGCAACAAGCCCTCGACCTTCGCGAGGAAGCCGACATCGCCCGGCGCAGCCACAATGTCATCGTCAAGCACTTCGACCAGCAGGCAGGTGAGACCTCCACGAGCCTTCTTGAGGCATTTAAGCGCGCCATTCTTGCCCCCATGTTACTCACTGGTGAGCTGGACATGTCGGCTGTCCGCCTCCCCCGCGCGCGGGGGAAGGCTGGCCCGGCCCCCGTGCTCCTCACCTTTAAGTACATGGCGGACAAGCTGGCGTTCCTTAAATGCCGCAAGAAGCTCTCGGAGACTCGCTTCACGCTGGACGACGACTTGACCCTGGCCCAGCAACAACGGCGACGCGAGCTATGGCCGGCCTACCTTCAGCTCCGGCAGAGCGCAAGGGGGAAGCCGGTATACTGGAGGGGGCGGTCATCCACGTTGACCACAAGCCCTGGCAGCCCCCTCCTGCCACCTCAGACTAGGAATATATATACCAGTAGTGTAGATTAGTAAGGCTTAGCCTAGCATGTGGCCCACGCGCATGTGCGCCCATAATGGCCCCCATGGATGATGCCTTCAACATTTAGCCATGCTTTGTCTATAATGGGACCCCCATGGATGTTGCATTAAGAACTTAGCCATGCTATGCCATGCAGAGAGATGCTCTCTGTCGAGAAGCCATGCCCTAGCCCTTGCATAGCCATGATGATCTTCCTCCCCCGTGCCAGGATCCCCTTAGCTGGGTTGAACCTGAGACAGCATGGTGGTGCCGGTGCCCTTGCGGCACCTAGAGCAAGTGTTGCTTACATTCCCACCCTTGCATGAAGTAGCCTAGGATGTATTTAAAGCCATATGCCCCTTCTCAGGGATATGTGCTACATTGACTCCCAACGGAGTGATGTTGATAATTAATTAATTAATTAATGGCGAGCAAACGCCCCTTGACGCAACGCAGCCTGGCGGCTGCACTCGGCAATGAAAATACGTCTGCAGCTCCGGCTGCAGCTTCGCCATCAGGTTCGGCAGGCAGCGGTGACACTAGTCGTGCACTGGTGGTCGCCCAGCACCCTCCCGGGCTCAATGCCTCGCCATCGCCATCGGCATCGCCTGACCCTAAACGCAGCCGCCCAGCCGACAACACAGGAGGGTTTTCACGCCCCAAAGAACCGCGCTTTCGGCCTGAACCTTTCAAGGTCGATGATCACGACTGGACCAACATGTCCCCGGCAACTGACCTGCATTGCCTCTTCTACGGGGACTACGCCTCGCTTTACGACCTGTGCCTCCATCTCTACGACATCAATCGCCTCATCTGCGCCGACGGCAGCTGGTGGCATAACATCAGCGTGCTGGACGGGTGCAACCGCGCCCACCTCCAACACACCATCCTCAACTCCCTTCTCATGCGCTCTGACGGCGAGATCTGGGCTCCATCCATCTCCGCCCCCACCCTCCGTTCCATCCTCACGGAAGCCTTTCAGCAGCACGTGACCCCCCTTGCTGCCGACATAGCAGCAATCGGTGGCACGCTGACTGCTGAACTTCCTCACATTTCCACCGCCGCCGCCTCCACCTCCACTGCCATTTCCGCCTCCACTGCCGACATCAAAGCCCAGCTCCTCGACCTCGACCAACGCCTTCAAGCCACCGCCAACGCCCTTGAGAGCTTGCATGACACCGCCGGCCTCACCGCCCAGGCGGTGAAGGACATCGCCGCCCAGCCGGCGCCTGCTGGCCCGGCCGGCGATGCCCCCTCCACCTGGGCGGACTTGCTTAAGCAGCACACCACCTCCACCACCTCCACTATCTCGGCACAACTCAAGCAACAAGCCCTCGACCTTCGCGAGGAAGCCGACATCGCCCGGCGCAGCCACAATGTCATCGTCAAGCACTTCGACCAGCTGGCAGGTGAGACCTCCACGAGCCTTCTCACGGCATTTAAGGGGACCGGACGGTTCTAACCACCCCAAAAGTGAACTCATGTAATAACATTGTAATTGCACATGATATGTCCAGATTTGAGTTTGGGGCATCAAAACAACATGTTTGGGCATGCATCCCCCCACCTGTAGGGTTCATGACCCCTGGCTATACACCGGATGCCAGCATAATACGCTAAACCATAGGGTCCATGGCACCTAGTGCCTAGGTGCATGGCAAGACCAAATTCAATCATCCATGATATTTTCTTTAAGTTCCCACTGTTTACAAAAAACCTGGCTAGTTGGGTCCCAAAAATGGTACTTCAAACTAGTAGATGATAAATTTTGACCTAAAAAGGGTCTTTTTTAGCACGTAAAAAAATAAATCAAATCAATAACACATGTTATATGGCCAGTGGGGATAAAATCAAATATTAGATGGTGGGAAATGTACACTGACAAATTTTCAGCTCAATCTGACCAGTATAACACATATATGATCATGGTTATAGCCCATTTCAGGACTTGGAAAAAACTGGAAAAACTGTCAATCAAGCACACTGTTGGCCCCCGTGTCATCACATGCTGCACAAAACCAGGGATCACCAGGCACGGTGGACAGCGTGAAACCCAAGCACAACATGTGGCCCCCATGGTCGCCCGGATCCTGGTTGGAACACAAGAGAAAGGGGTTCACCTTCTTGTGCTCTGCACCGCCACACACCGTGCAGAGCACACTGTCACTGCCACTGTCACTGGATTCCCCCCCCCTTCCTGCCCAGCCACGGGCTGCCCGTAGATGGCATAGCCACTGCCATGCTCATACTCCCCACCGGCCTTGTTATCCTTCCACTTGCCCCCCTGGGCCTCAGTTTTTTTCTTCTTGCGCAGCCTGCGCCAGTTTGGGTCCCTCTTCTTGGCCTGCTGGCGTGCCCTCTCCAGCTTGAGGGAGGCCAGCTGCTCCTCCACAGCCCGCGGTGTGACCGTGATGCCCAGCTTGTTGGCAATTGGCTTCCACCACTCCTCGCCCAGCTGCACCTTGAGCACGCCCTGCATGGCAGCAACAGGCCAGCGTGTGTGAGCAAAGGCCCCCTTCCCAAGAGGGAGACACTTGACCTGCTGGCTGTGGTGGAACTCATTGAGGTTTGTGTGGGTGTCGTGTTTGCACGCCTTGAGGAGCGAGGGGGTGCCAGGTGTACTTTTGCCACACACAGTTCACCATCCCCCACACATATAGGACCACCCCCTTGGAGGTGCTGTCCTTGGGGGGCAGCCATTTCTTGCCCTTCCACCCGGGCGTGGTGTCACGGACCTGCCCTGGCTTCAGTTCCTTAGTGGCGGTACACCACTCCACCACCTCCACCCCAGCCCCCCCCTTCCCCTTGCCCTTCAAGTCATGGTTGGGATACTGCTTGCACGTGCTGTGATCATTGAACGCGTGCCTGAGCAAGTTCTGAGTTGCCTCGTGCAGCCACTCAGCTGGCATGTGGTGGTTGCGCCTGATCAACGTGCGGAAGCAATAGCACACATGTCTGATGCAGTGCTCATCCAGGACGCCAGGCAGCTTGCCCAAGTGTTCCCGCTTCACCTTGAGCAGGGCGCCATAGAGGCAGTTCCCCAAGTGATTGAGGTCCTCTAGCTTATCGGGCACATGCGGCAGGGAAGTGTCTGCACGCACTTGGGCATACCAGCTAGTGTCACCATCGCTCACCACCTGTGCAGCGTACAACCTCTGGGCGAGAGGCTTGGGCTGCTGTGGCCCTTGCTCCCCCTTCTTCACCTGCCCAAAAGACACCCCAGCATGAAGGGAAGCCAGCTCATGCAGTAGAAAGCGCGCGCCCTGCGACTCCATGCCCTTGCTGCTATCCTGCCAGTTCAGCCAGCACACATGCGGCCTAGCCTCCTTTCCTGACCTGCTAGCCACCTGGCACACAGGGCACCACTTCCCACTGATGTGCAGCCCTATGACCAGCCCCGTGCCCTCGTGGACAGTGAGCTGCTGCCCCCACTTGGACTGATACCCCCTGGTTGGCCACGATCCATCAAAGCTGACCCGACAGCCCTGCCTCCCTTCCTTGTCAACCTTGAACCTCCCAGCCTTCTGCTCCCATGCACGCGCCCTCTCCCTGTTCTCAGCAATCACCTCCCCCAAAAAATCCATGATGACTGCCTCTACGGCATCCACATCTTTGTCCCAAGTGGCGTGCCCGCGAGGGAATGCCAGACCCAGCACCGTCGAGCACCTCAGCAGCTGCGTGCGTGTGCAAGAGAAGAGGACAGCAGCTACTGCAAGCAAGCTAGAGGAAGCGTTGCGATCCATACCCTCACGCAAGTCTGAGTTGGGGCGCAGGATAGGAAATGGGATCCGCCATGGCTCACGCTCCTTGCTGCCCTCGCCATCAGGCTTGTCGCACCACGGATTGCTGCACCAGAGCACGATGTCGGCCAAGCTACCCTCCCCACTGAACTTCTTGGCAGCCATCTCGCCCACCTTGACACAACCAACACCGCAGCAAAAAGGGCATTGCATCATGCTGGCCATCTCCTCTAACTGGCAAGAGTCCACCAGCACACGAGGCATGCTCAAGGGGGGGCCTTGTGCAGGTGATCGTATTTTCCGGAAAGTAGCCATGGCGGAATCACCTTCAGCCGCCTCCCACTCCCCCGCCGATGGGGGGGATTCAGCGCCTCATACCATCACGCAACTAGTCGACGCTGTGGACACCATTGCGACCCAGCCATCGTCTGCTGATGCCGCCATTAACGTTTCGTCTAAGCGGCATTGCCCCGGCCCCGTCGACGAGATGGAAAGCCAGATCCCTCCGCCTGCGGCTCCTTCTTCCAGCGAGGTTTCCCGTGAGACCGACCCCCCTGACGACGACGACGACGACGCCATCGCCGACGCTGACTTTGACCCAGCGGACTTCCTGCCTGGCAAGGTTGTCGCCGAGCACCGGTTCTTTTCGCTTACCGCCGAGGAGGCGCGGGCTATCCTGCACCTCATGAACGACAACAAAACTCCGATCTATTTTCCTAGCACGCTTGGCGAGACCATTTCAGCGGACGAGCTTGACGACATGGAAGAGCCAGAGCTTCGACTTTCTGTTTTCCTGAGCCACGCGCAGGCCCCCTGCCTCCGGGCACTCTTTGCCGCTTTCGAGGAAGCCGAGCACGGCACCGCCAACACCCCTGATGCTCCCCGGACGCAGACCTGCACAAGCTCAATAAGAAAGTCGCAGCCATGGCTGCCCAACTCGGCACCTTGTCCACCGCTATCCGTCAAGACACTGCTGCGCTCCAATCCAGCATTGCCGAGGTCAAGGCCGCCCTGGCCACACCTCCCCAGCAAGCCGCCCCCGCACCCACCAGCTATGCTAACGTGGTAAAACAGACGGACATTGCCAACCTGATGGAAGATGCAGCACGCAGGGGGGCTGCAGCCCACAAGACTGCTATCGAGGAGGACCTGCGCTCACGCAGTATAGTGGTCCGGTATTTCCAGGTCGCACAGCAGCCTGAAACGGACCTGATGCTAGCGCAACGCCTGTACCACAGCCTCATCGTGGGCAGGCTGCAACTGGGCAACGAACGCATCCGCATTGAGTCGGCAGCCTGGATGGCGGGCCAGCCTGGCCCCATCCGGGTGACCTTTGCGAATGTGGCCAGCAAGGTGAAGGTACTCCAGGCCCGCAAGCTCCTAGGCGGGAAGAACGCGCCGAGCCTCGACGACCTCCTCTCACCGGCCCAGCTAGTCATCAAGAATGGTCTGCTGGGCAGCGACGTGGCGATCAAGGCCAGGAAGGAGGCCAGAAGGTCTACGTCCGCCTCGTCCACGACACCCCCGTGCTATTCATCAACGGCCAGCGCACGGAGGCGCAGGCTCCTAACAAGCGGCACAAGTCGGGCCGTCCCAGGCCCGCCCCAGCTGCGTCATCATCGTCTACGCACGTCCCGGGTATGGATGGCGCCCGGTAAGGGCACACCCTCGCGGCCTCGCGGTACAATAGGCTTTGGGCACAGCCTTTATAAACAAGCCCCTTTCCATCCTCATGTCGCACCGTGCGAGCATGATCAGGATGCAAGGTCGCCAGGCACGCCACGGTCAACCTTCCCGCCAATTTACCAGCCTTACACGCCTCCTAGCCCGCCTTGAGCGGGATGAGGCCCAGTCGACACGCCGGCGACCCCAGCCAGGACGACGACGATGAAAGAAAGCCTCCATGCGTTGACAAGCATTAACCCCAATCGCCACCCTCCCCCTCCCCCCCCCCCCCCCCCACCCCCACCTCCAGCACTACCCTTCTCCACCCCCACCCCCACCCCCACCCCCCCGCTAATAGGGCAACGGCCCATTCTTGGTATTGCAAGTTTTAACGTGCGCACCCTCCCTGCAGATCCTTCTACGAGCGGCGGCACCCCAGCACGCCAACGCGTCGACGAGCTGATCGCCCTGTGCGCCGACAACAAGATCGCTGTTCTTGGAGTCCAGGAGCACCGACGCACCGTTGACCCTCAGCACGCGGTCAACGGTCTGCTGGTCGACGACCTGCGGCAGGCTGGCGGTTCCACTATGGTGGCGGCGACGCGCCGGGCCAAGGTGGTGTGGGCCTCTTGTGCTCGCCGGCAGCATCAGAGCAGCTCCAGTCCATCGTGCTGCGGTCCCCGCGTGTGCTAGTGGCCACTTTTTCGGCCACTGAGGGCCATTCACACCACACGCTAACCGTTATCGTGGGATATGCACCACATGCGGGTCGAGCTCAGGCGGAACGTGAGGCCTTCTTCGACGCCCTCAAGGAGGAGGAGGCCAACATCCCAGCTCGGCACTTCCTGGTTATGCTGCTCGACGCCAACGCCACGCTGCCAGTTGGCACTGGGGGCGCTCAGTATTCCCCAACCAACACGACAGCCAACGGTAACACGCCTTTATTTGCGAATCTGCTGGCAGAATCTGCGCTGGTTGCATGCAATGCTTCTTTCGCACGCCCCGCTGAGCAGCTGGCCACCTTTTTTGGGCCGTCGGATCGGGTGGTGTGCCTTGATTATGTCTGCGTACGTCGGGCTCAGCGCCCCTCAGTTGTCGATGCTCGCGTCCTGCAAGATTCTGTCAGCACGGTGGAATCTGATCATCGTCTCGTGCTCGCTCGCATCAGATTGCGGTTTCCTGGGGTGAAACCGTCGCGACAGCTGGCACCTCAGCCAGATCTGAAAGTGCTCCGGATTGTGCTGAAGGATGCCGACAAGATGTCAGCAGAAGAGCAGGCCGCTATGTCGCACAGGGATGATTTCCTGGCCGTATTCGACGCCGGGGGCAGCCGACAGCAGTTACACGCCATTCCGCCGCCGGGGGATATTTCAGTGATCCTCCGTGGTGTCGCCGCCAAGTATCGCCTGGCTGCCCGCACCCTCCCCACCTTGCCTCCGCGTCGGCAGCTTGCTGTCCACCGTCACGCACCGACAGTGGTCGCCGCCAGGCAGATGCTCCGCCGCAACAGAGATCCGCTCGCCAAACCTGGGCTGCAAGCAGCTCTGAGGGCCGCCTACGAGCAGGCTGAGAAGGCAGATGCTCAGCAGATGGTCAAGGACCTGCGCAGCTGCCAGCAGAAGCACGACGGCAAGGGGGCCTGGTTCTGGTACAAGCGCCTCGGGCACCCGGACGGCCTCGGCCGGCCCCACCGCCACGACGTCCCCGGCGCCCCAGCCAAGCGGCTTCGTACCTGGGCCACGGCCACGGCCGAGGTCGTGGGGACAGCTGCGCCGCCCCCACCCCTGCTCCCAGCCGCCGCCGCCCGCCCGGCCGCCCTGGCCGGCCCCGCAGGGCCCCCGGCCCCGCCTAGGTCAGCGGCGGACTACCTAGTCCCCCCGCTGGTCGGCCCACTTGGCGACCCGTCTGACATGCCTCCTTTCACCTCTCGCGAGGTCACGGAGGCGGTCCAGCGCCTGCGTTATGACGCAGCCACCGGCTCTGACGAGATTCCGGCCGCAGTTGTAAAACTTGCAGCCGAATTCGAGGACACAGGTGTTATGCTGCTCTTCCGGGACATCTGCAACCGCCTTCTGCTGTCGTCGCAACCACCTCCAGCGGCCTGGCAACACAGTTTTCGCACGATGCTGTACAAGAACAAGGGGTCGCCTGCCGACCCCGGCAACTACAGAGGGGTGTGCATTCAAAGTGCCCCCCTCAAGCTTCTTATGCGGCTCATCCTGAACCGCCTGCGCACGGCCCTGGACGGTCACCTCAGCGAGACTCAGCACGGCTTCCGTTCAGGTCGCAACACAGTACAGGCGCTCTTCGCTACTCGCCGACTGGTGGAGGAACTGCAACGCCTTCAGCCTGGTGAGTCCCCTTTGCACCTTGTGCTGGTGGACTTCATCAAAGCCTTCGATTCGGTTTTCTGGCCTGCGCTTTGGGACATCCTCGAGTTGTTCCGGATCCCCCGCCCCCTGATTGCTGTCATCCGCAACCTGTATGAAGGGTCCACCACTTCGGTGCGCACTTCTTACGGGACCACGCCCCCATGCCCTTTACAGAAGGGTGTGTGGCAGGGCTGCGTGCTGTCGCCCTACCTGTTCATTATTGTTGTCGAATACGTAATGATTCAGGCGCGCAAGCGATTTGCCCGCATCGTGGGCAGGGAACCAGGAGTGCAGGTTGCTAACAAATTCTGGCATGGCGGTGCGGACACGGAGATTCGGCTAGCAGACATCATTTACGCAGACGACACCACCCTCTTGAGGACACTGAGCACGTGCAGACATGGCTTGACTGCCTGGCTCTCGAGGCCCGTGCAGTGGGGCTTGAGGTCAGCAAGAAGACAGAGGCCCTGGCGGTTGGGCTCACCACCTCAGCGCCGCCCCTCTATCTCCTAGACGGCTCTCGAGTCCTGTATCGGGACCGCGTTAAGCTGCTGGGCAGCCTGCTCCCTAGCTGCGAGGTGATGTGGACCACCGCATCTCCCTCGCCTGGCACGCTTTACGCCAGTACCGGGCCCTATGGCGCAAGCCCCTGGGCAAGATCGAGAAACAGGACCTGTTCAAGGTCCTCGTCCTTCCTGTTCTCACGTATGGCGCCGAGACGTGGACCCTCACCGCCGACCTGGCCCGCAAGCTGGACGGCGCGGTCACCAGCATGCTGCGTTCCATTTTCAGAGTAGGATATGCTGCTCATGTCCGCAATGAGGACCTGTACCAGGGCATGCCCTATATCACCAGCACAATTAAGCAACGCCGCCTGCAGCTAGTAGGGCACCTAGCTCGCACCAACCAGGTAGACACCTCACGTGGCCCCCCCGCAGGACTGCGACCAGCCCAGCCTGGCCGGCACCTCCTGACGTGGGCTGGGCCCAGTGATGTTAGACGCCGCAAGGCCCGCACCTTCAAAGAACAGCTAGTAGAGGACATGGGGGGCCTAGGCCTCTCCGTGATTTGGAAGAAGATGATGGACAAGGCCAAGTGGGCCCAGGTCATAGAGGACAACGAGCCCCCCCAGTGGGGAAGCGCCCGCGTGTGCAATCCCACGGGAGGCACGCTAGATAGCTCCCCTAGGGCAGCGTGCGGCTGCCTAGATAGATGTGTAGTTAGAATGTTGTTAGATAGATGTAGTATGTAGCCAATGTAGATAGATTAGACCGGTAGGAATATGTGCACCCATCCATCCATCCATCGGGGTTAATGCTCCGTGACTCCCCAACGGGAGCACGAGTCTAATTAATTAATTAATTAATTGTGCAGGTGGTGATGGCGGCGTTTCATCAGCGGCTCCAGCGCTGGCCATCTTACCATGCGGATAAAACTTCTGAGGCGACGGCTTTGTGGTCAATGGCGGCACCGACTGACGCCCTGAGCTTGTCGTCGTCGGCGCGCTCGCTCCTCCATCGCTTCCGCCACTGGCCTGGGCCGTCGCCGGGGTCTGCGGACTCTCTTTACCCTTTCCAGACACCCACTCCGCCCTGGTTTGCTGCGCCACCCGAGGCCGACCAGGAAACCTGGCCTTGCGCGAGCCTCGAGGCCTGCCAACCCCCCGACTTGGTGCTGGGGTTGAGGGCGCCTGACCGGCTCTCTCCTGCTGGCGCCTTTGCCGCTGCGCTGCTGCTGCTTTACCAGCGCCTGTCATCGCGATCCTACGAAAAAAAAAAATTCAGCGCCGATCCGCGGTGGCTATGAAGCCGACGTAGTTTCCAGCCGGGTCTGGGAAGCGGTCCCGAATGATCGTCAGGATTTCTCGAGGCAATGGGCGCGCGGTTCCGTCAGGAGCAATCCATCCCATCCTAGCCGCAAACCATCTGTAAGCGGCGTTTCTGAAAACATTATTTCCATCGTTAGGATCCACGGGGGGGGTGTGGTTCAGGCCAGCGGGCCCAAGCTCAATCAACCGATCCCTCGCTAAAATATCATCCAGCAGCACGCCGGTGAATTCATTATCGAGTTGCCACAATCCCAGCGCGACTTTAGCCCTCTGCCACCTCGCAAAATCTTGCGCATCGGTATACGCCATGGCGTGGTCTCCACCACAATTTTCCCACACGTGCGATTTTTCATGGTCCGTGATCGTCGGTACCGGCGCCAATTTTTTGGCGCCAAAAAATTCGGAACCGTCCGGTCCCCTTAAGCGCGACATTCTTGCCCCCATGTTACTCACCAGGGTGAGCTGGACATGTCGGCTGTCCGCCTCCCCCGCGCGCGGGGGAAGGCTGGCCCGGCACCCGTGCTCCTCACCTTTAAGTACATGGCGGACAAGCTGGCGTTCCTTAAATGCCGCAAGAAGCTCTCGGAGACTCGCTTCACGCTGGACGACGACTTGACCCTGGCCCAGCAACAGCGGCGACGCGAGCTATGGCCGACCTACCTTCAGCTCCGGCAGAGCGCAAGGGGGAAGCCGGTATACTGGAGGGGGGCGGTCATCCACGTTGACCACAAGCCCTGGCAGCCCCCTCCTGCCACCTCAGACTAGGAATATATATATTAAAAATATAATTACTTACAGCAGAGTGAAATCACTCAAACCAAAGCAAACGCCCAGCTATAAACCTATATACAGAGCCATGTCAAAGCTCTATACTACGATAAGACCAATGGAAACGCCTAACGGGAGGAACCTAATAGCCCTGCTGCACCGCAAAATCAGCCCGCGTACGGCGGAGCATGATGTCCGCCATGGCCCGAGTCAGCGCCACCGACAAGCGCTGACGCCAATATGACGTCCAGGTCCGCGCCGACCATGGGGCCCGCTGGCCCTCCAGGTCCAGCCGGTCCTCCCGGAGCCGGCAACACTCCTTGAAGAAGGCGGAGGTCAGGGGCCCCATTAATTAATTAATTAATTAAACACGTGCTCCCGTTGGGGAGTCACGGAGCACTGAAGTGCTTTTAATCCCTGTGTGTGCACTACAGGAGAAAGGGCAGAGACCCCCAGTCTCCTTCATGCCAAAGGCATGCCACAGCTGCAATCGGGCGCGGCTAGCTAAAAGGACAGGCTAACGATCCGGCAAACTGTGGGTGCAATAAGACCCATGTAAGCGGGGCATAACAAGTATAGCGTGGGCAAGTAATCTGACCATAGCACGGGCGTAGCATGGCTGTGCTAGGACTAGGCTAAGGCTATGGCTGGTTGTGTATACCGTGCGTTGGCGGCACGTGACTAGGTATGTTGGCACAGCTAGGCGAACATTCTAGGCATGGCTGCCTTAGCGGCAGTGACTCCAATGGTTACAATTGCTAGGGCTATTGCTATTCTAGCCCGCTGGGGGCGTCCACATCTTGTGGTTGATCATCAGGTCCCCGCCCCTCCAGTACACCTTGGGCTTCTGGGGGTCCTGCTTATGGCGGAGGTATTCCGGCCACAGGTCGCGTCGCTGCTGTTGCTGAGCGGGGGTCAGGTCGTCATCCAGCGTCCAGGTGAGGTCGTGCAACCTCTTGCGACGAGAGAGGAACCGCTGCTTATCCTCAGGGGAGGGGAAGGTGAGCAGGACTGGTGGGGGAGCCGCCTTGTCCCGTGAGTGGGGAAGGCGGTGGCACCCACGCAGTTCTACCTCACCTACCAGGCCCATGAGGGTAAGAAGCTGGTTCTTGAGCTCGTCAGCAAGAGAGGTTGACGTCTCACCTGGCTTCTGGGGGAAGCGACGTAGCACCACGCGGCACTCGCGGCGAGCGCGGTCGGTGACCTCCCGTTGCTGGGCCTGGCGGTGGTCCTCCAGCTCCTGGAGCTTCGTGGCGATGGCGTCGGTGGTGGAGGCGGTCGCTGACCGCAGCAGGTCCGCGTAGGAGAGCGGCGGGAGGTCACCAGCATCCTGCCGGGGTGGCTGGGAGGCAATGGTGGCCGTCTGCTCCGCTATCTTGGGGACCTGTGTGGCCAGGGCCTCGGTGTGGGCGGTGATGGCCTCAAGCTTCTTCATGAGCACGCCGCACTTGCCCTCCACCTGGTTAAGGCGAGAGACAAGTGCAGCATGCGTTTCCGAAGCTTGCGCCGCGGTGTGCAGCGTCGTGAACTGGGGCTGGAGCTTGTGGACGACCTTGGTTTCCACATTGGAGACCCGGGCCTCCACCGTGTTGAGCGTCGTGTTCAGCGATGTCAGCTTCTCGGCCAGCGGCCAGGTCACGTGCTCCTCCAGCACTGCGCGGATGTCATCCTTGCAGAGGGAGGGAGCCGAAGGGGCTGGCGGCTGTGCGGGGGCGGGGGCTTTGAGCGCTCTGTGGATGTCGGCGAGGCTGCGCTGGTAGTAGCTGGTCAAGATAAACAGGCGTTGGCGTGGTTCTTCATAAGTGTAGAGCCAGGACGTGTTGCGGTAGTCGATAGCCGCCCCCCCCTTCTGCGGCACGAAGAGCTTCCGTTCCTGTGTGAGGAACTGGAGGACCTCGACGACTTCCTGTGGCGACAGGTTCTGCCACTCGAGGAGGGAGAACCTGCTGTCGCCGGGCAAGAATAGGCTCCATTTGTGGCGGTCGTGGCATGGTTTCTTGGATTCAGGCGAGGCGCTTGGCGATGGGTTTGCTGGCGGTGGGTTGGCGTGCCCAGGCGGCTGGGCAAGAACGATGGCGAGCGGGCTGGGCTGGGAGCCGGTAAGCTCCTTTTCCAGACCCCGTTTTGCTTTTGGGGTCGTCATAGCTTGTCACGTGATAACTTTGTCAATACTGCGTTTCAGCCGTAACCGATTATACTGGCGTGTACGTCTGAATAAAGCGCATCGAATGCAAGTGGTCTGACCGAATTTGGGGCTCAGACGCAAAAGATCTGAGCTCCGCCGTCAGCCATACCGCCGTCAGCCATTTTTTTGCGGGGCCCCATGGCCCCATGGCCCCATGGCCCCAAACTCCTCCAGGACAAAGGGCACCACACGATGGTGCCCGACGTCGCCGTAGGCCAGGAGCTTGGCCCGCTCCGCCCGGTCCGCCGTGTAACCTGCCGTGAGGGAGGCCCCAGCCACGTGGCTAAGAGCCAAGGGCCGCGCCACCGAAACGTCAATAAGCAGATGCCGGCCACCCCCCTCAAAGTCCAGCACCACGATGTCAGGCCGGTGGTTGGGGGAATAGAAGGCAGCGCCATCCGCATCCTCGGACCGGATGTTCGCGTGGGGGAAAACCGACCGAATCATGGCGAGCACCACCGTCAGGAGGACAGTGTGCAAATACAAATACCAATTCTGATTCTGTTGGCCCCCCATGCAGGCAAGGTAGTGAGTCCCCGTGGGATCCAGCGGCTGCCCACAGCTACCACAAGGCCGCCCGGCCGGAACAAGAGGCTGCGGGGCAAATAGCTGGTGCCGGAGCGCCACCGAGTAGTGGCTGGGAGCCAAGGCGAATGGGGGGCCATGGGAAGAGCACGAAGGTACGCCGAGCCCACACTCCGCAAGGAAAGCGAGAACAGCCACGCACGTCCCTGGGCGTTGAGGTCCGCGAAAAGAGCAATCCAATCAGCCGTGTGCAGAATACCCGCGTAGGTTTTCTGGTGTTTATCGATGACGCGAGCAGGGAATGCGGCGGGAGATTGAACGGAGGCGACCGAGGGAGTGCCGCGAGGGAGGTGGCGCTGTACCGCCTGAGCGGCACGGACGGGAGAACAGGCCTGCTGGATCTCAGCATAGGCCTCCTGGATGGCGGTGACGAAGGGCAAAGGGCTGCTGGGGTCCAGGAGGTCAGGCGCTGCCGTTGCCAAAAGGGGCAGGAGCCGGCAGCTTTCCGCCCACGACTGAGCGACGGAGCCCAAAAAGGCTGCTGGGGCCAGCCGGGCGGCACGAGTCAGACCGCAGCCACCCATCCGTGCAGGCAGGGAGGCAATGCGAATAGCATGTGGCGGGAGGTCGGGGCCCGGGACCAGCTGCGCCAAGGCCGACTGGATGCGTTCGTCGTGGCCCTCGGCGGCCAGCCGGACCTGAGACGGAAGAGCGCCCCGGAGCCAGTGAACGACGCGAGGGTGAGCGCAAAACCACAGAAGCAGACCCTTGGTCTGCGAATCATGAAGGCGCGCAATCAAGGGCAGTACCTCAGTGCGTGCCTCGAGGGCGGCCCGCAGAGCATCGATGACAAACGCGGGGTCGCCAACCGGAACGCCGAGGACATCCAACCCATGGAGGCGCTCGTCCCGGCCCAAGAGCTGGGGCGGAAAGCCGGAGCAATCACCTTGGGGCGAGTACACCGCGCACTTGGCAAGGGTCAACTGGAGGTTGATGTCGGCCACCGCGGTCTGCAGTGCCAGCAGAGCCGCGGTGGTGTCCGGCACAGGGCCCAGCAGGTAGATATCATCCAAGTAGGCCTGAATAGCGACCGCCGGGTGGGCAGCATGGACCGCTTGGAGGCAACCCTGGAGGGGGGCGGCAAAGTACAGGGGTCCTAGGAATATATATTAAAAATATAATTACTTACAGCAGAGTGAAATCACTCAAACCAAAGCAAACGCCCAGCTATAAACCTATATACAGAGCCATGTCAAAGCTCTATACTACGATAAGACCAATGGAAACGCCTAACGGGAGGAACCTAATAGCCCTGCTGCACCGCAAAATCAGCCCGCGTACGGCGGAGCATGATGTCAGCCATGGCCCGAGTCAGCGCCACCGACAAGCGCTGACGCCAATATGACGTCCAGGTCCGCGCGGACCATGGGGCCCGCTGGCCCTCCAGGTCCAGCCGGTCCTCCCGGAGCCGGCAACACTCCTTGAAGAAGGCGGAGGTCAGGGGCCCCATGGCCCCAAACTCCTCCAGGACAAAGGGCACCACACGATGGTGCCCGACGTCGCCGTAGGCCAGGAGCTTGGCCCGCTCCGCCCGGTCCGCCGTGTAACCTGCCGTGAGGGAGGCCCCAGCCACGTGGCTAAGAGCCAAGGGCCGCGCCACCGAAACGTCAATAAGCAGATGCCGGCCACCCCCCTCAAAGTCCAGCACCACGATGTCAGGCCGGTGGTTGGGGGAATAGAAGGCAGCGCCATCCGCATCCTCGGACCGGATGTTCGCGTGGGGGAAAACCGACCGAATCATGGCGAGCACCACCGTCAGGAGGACAGTGTGCAAATACAAATACCAATTCTGATTCTGTTGGCCCCCCATGCAGGCAAGGTAGTGAGTCCCCGTTAGGAATATATATACCAGTAGTGTAGATTAGTAAGGCTTAGCCTAGCATGTGGCGGCCACGCGCATGTGCGCCCATAATGGCCCCCATGGATGAGTTAGATGAGATGCTTAGGCTGACACACGGATTTCCGGCCTGCGCGCCGCGTATTGCCTACCGCGGCTGAGCGGGACACCTCAGTACTGTACGGTAGGTCGTACGGTCCTGAGGTGTCATGTGGACCGATGTGCGGTTAGTGCCAGACTGTGCCTAGACTCTAGCTCGACCCGCCAGACCCGGGTTATCCGGTTCTGGACGGGCCGAGTGTAGTTGATGCTAGTGACGTGGTTGCATGGCATTGCAGTGTACAGTTGTCCACTGGTGAGGTGCTGCAGGTAGCACCGCCATAGGCATATAGGCGTAGCACTGGGGAGTGCCGCAGCACCCGAGTTTGCCCAGACGTTCCATTCTGAGCCCTCAGCTTCCATTGCTCTCTCATTGTATTATTGCTAATACAATCATCATTCGCTTTCAGCTTCAGCCGTTGTTCGTCGTCCCTAGTCTCCATCCAACTTGGACTGAAAAGTTTTATTTTTTTCGCAAATAAAAAAAAATGGCTTCCAACAACGGCGACAACAACAACAACAACAAGGGGAAGGCGCCTGCCAGGCGCACCTCACCCCGACTTTCGCCGGAGGGCACGCCCTCCACCAACGATGCGAGGGTGACGCCCAACGTCACCTTCCGCACGGTGGTCGCCGACCACCCCAGGCGTCGAACCCCGCAGGTGGGGCCCGGCGCCCGGGGGATGGCGTGCGGTCGTCCGTTTGCCATAGGCGGTTCGTCCGCCATGGCACCTGGGGGGCAGGTCCCCCGGGCACGCAATGCCCCCGTCGCAGGTGACGGGGGTCGTGAGCGGAGTGATTCCTCGGAGGAGGATGGGGAGGTGCAGCCTGCGAGGCCTCGGCCTTCGCTTGAGCTTTCGTCGCAGACACCTGCGACGTCTGGCAATCTTTCCGTGGGCCGACAGATGGCCATCATGGACATTGACCGGTATGGGGAACATGTTCCGCCCCCGGTCGCGTTCGGGCGCCCACCCCATTTTCTCCCCATTGGGGAGGACGACATCCCAGCGTTCATTTCGGTGAACGGCTGGATCTTACATCAACGTTTTCAGCTGCTTCCAGATGAGGAGATACACGCGATAGACTGTTCATCGTGTGCAAACGCAGATCGAGGGGCGGTTGAGGATGCAGGTCCACCTGATTCAGGTGGCAGTTTGGCTGTACTGTTTCGCCAATCGGCCGAGGCGCCATCCCGGCACTGTTGATCAGTGGGCGTCCAGGCAGCGTCAGAGAGAAGCGCTGCGCGTGGTCGCCCGACAGGAGATCCAGCTGACTCCCTTGGCGCCGTGGCCCCAAGTCACGCCAGTTGGCTGGGGCCCGGAGAGGCGTGAGGCGGCTGCGATGCCGCCTGCGACGGAGCGCGGGGCGGCAGACGCCCCCAACACGCCCATGGGTGGTGAAGCCACCCAGGACCCTCTGGCAGGTCAGAGGGTCCAACCTCAGCCGCGGGCTCCCCCGCCCAGCGTGGGGGGCCAGGTGGCTGAGGAGGCCACCGGGGTCGCAGGGACCCCGGCGGCGACACAAGCGCCCGGGGTCGCAGGGACCCCGGCAGCGACGCCGGCGCCTCCGGCGCTGGCGGGGGATGCAGCCCCCATGGAAGGTGTCACGGGCACCTCCAGCGGCTCTGGGGGGCAGGCCCCCTCTAGCCGCAACAAGGACAAGTCCCTGGCAGGGCCGGAGGGGCCTCAGGGTCCCACCGGCTGGGCAGCAGCCAGCAGCTGGAGGCGACCTGGAAGGTCGGGACTTCATCACCCTGGGTGATGAGGCCGTGTGGCGTGCCATACAGGCAGCCACAGCCTCCTTCCGTGGGCTGGCCGACCGGAGCCAGCAGATGCACGTCGCGGAGGCGGGCAGCCTGGTGTGTGCGATTATCACGCACATCCTGGGCTTGCCCAACCTCCAAGCGGGCACACGCAGGGTGTGCGACGACCTGCTGCCTGCCCTGCAGGCTCTCCTCTCAGGGAGGAGGGTGCAGGGCAACAGGGTTCGCCTGGTGCGACTCCTGGAGCTCCTGCACAATGCCATCCTGTCAGGGGCGGGTAGGTGGTTGCCTACCTGGCTGCATGATTTTACTAACCCTACTGACGATGAAGTGTCCCTCTCTCCCACCTTCCATGATTGGGAGGAGGCCCGCAGCAGGAGGCGGGAAGTGACACACACTCACACCCCCACCCAGCCCACCTCTATGTTGCCTAACCCTCCTACACAGCTCATGCTTGCCCCTCCTGCTCAGCTCACTCAAGTAGCACTTCCCTCTCAGCATGTCTCTCCTGTGAATGCTGCAGCAGCAACACCATCTTCTCCCTCTCCCCCTGCATCCCCCTCTAGGTTGCCCACTTACAATGAAAACCGTCCTGTGGATAGGATTAATGTCAGGGGGCTGCCTGAGGGGTATACTAGGGAGCAGGGGAATCATGCACTTCTCTCTCTTCAGCTGGCTAGGGAGGAACTGAATGTCAAGAATTGGTTTGGATCTCTCATGCAGGGGGATTTTTACCATCAGTCCTCCTCTCAGATTCAGAATCTCATCCTTGTCTTCCAGCGTAGGTATCCCAAGTGGCAGGACACGCAGGCTAGGGCAGTTTGGGAGGCTTTCATGAAGGAGCTAACTGACCTCCTCTCCACCCCCTCATCTGTGGACATCTATGGGGCATTCAGGTGGGTAGAGGAATACAGGGTCACATCAGTGGACTATGTGGCTGAGACAAAGAAATATGAGCTAGCCATCAAAGCACGTCCTGATGTCCAGCAGCTAGATCACAAGTTCTTGCTGCGTTCCTTCCTTGAGAAACTCAAACTTGACAAAAACACCTACGCTATGCTTGCAACAGGAATGGCAAAGTACTGGGAGGACATGAAGGAGGCATTGGATTATATCAAGCTGGCCTTGGCTCCCCTTAGCCAGGGGGCCATGGGCACCTCTGTAAAGAGGGTCAGGGGGGAAGAGAGGGAGGAGGAGGATAGGGAGAGGGAAGACAGGAGCAAGAGGCCTGTCACCATGGCAGAAGTGAAGTCCCTGCTGGGACAAATGTTTAAGGGAAAGGGCAAGGGCAAGGGCAAGGGCAAGGGCAGGGGCTGGGGCAAGGGCAAGGGTAAGGGGCAGTCTCCCTCCAAGGGGGGCAGCTCCAGCAACAACAACAACAACAGCAACAGAACAACAACAACAACAACAACAACAACAACAACAACAACAACAACAACAACAACAACAACAACAACAACAACAACAACAACAACAACAACAACAACAACAAGAAGCAGGACAAGGAGGACAAGTCTTCTCAGCGGTGCACCCGCTGTGGCATGAAGTACCACCTGCGGCCCACCTGCCGCAAGAACGTGGACGAGCTGGGGCATTTGGACGTCCTGTGCCACAAGTGCCACGGGCCGCCCCACGGTGACCCCAAGGACTGCAAGCGGCCTCCTTACGGCAAGAAGTGTGAGTCTCCCTCTCATGCTGGCTTGAGTGTGCCTGCTTCACCTTCTTCTTCTGCATGCCCCACTGTCAGAGCAGTGAGCAGTTCTGGAAAGGTGCTACAGCTGGTTTCAGAAGATTATGTCTCTAAACCAACCTTCACATCTATGGTTCCCAAGGTGTGCAGAGTGTCCCCAGCAGAGGATGCTCAGATCAGTTTTCAGGAGCTTGCTTTGCAGTTGCATTTCCTTTATGGGCATGAAGTGAGTGCAGAGGTGGTGGCAGCAGCAATAGGGGGGGCAGCACTCAGACGTGCATGCCAGGTGGTCAGATCCCACTGCCAGCATTGTCAGTTCAATGCACCCAAACCCCCTAAGTGGCATGTAGCTACCCCACCTAAGAGCAAGGGCAGGGTGGTAGGAGATGTCTTTCATATCAAAGGACAATCTTACTTGGCACTTAAAGATGCATGGTCAAGGTACACAACCATTGAACCATTACCTGGAATGGACAAGACACAGTTGCTCAGGGCTCTCTTGATTGCTCAGGCCAGGTACTACCCTGTGGAGGCATTGTTACTGGATCAGCAGTTCACGTGTCTTGCCAATGAACCAGGGTGTGAGGCTATTGATCTGGCTGGGCTAGAAGATCATGAGAGGCAAGGCATTATTGAAAGGGCCATCAGGTCCATTAAAACCCTTGTAGCCAAAGAAGATGGCAATCTGCTGGCTGACAGTGGGTCATATGCTGACAGAGCTCTGTGGTCCACCAGGTTGTGCCAAGTCCTCAACAGGAGGCCACTCATGAAAACCCCACAAGGGGTGGTCATTACACCAGATGGATTGCATGCAGGCATTTATCCACCTGAGGTACTAGCCCTCTACAACGCACAGCGAGCACAGACAGCTAGCAGGTTAGCTGTCAAGGATGCAAAGCATCCACGTCCCTCCTTCAAAGAAGGGGATCAGGTCCTATTCTACAAGGAGTCGGGACTAGGCAAGGTGGGTACCTGGCATGGGCCAGCCACCATCCTAAAATTTAACACCACTGGCAGGACAGTGTTAGTTAAACACAATGACACGGGCAAGATTCACAGGTGTTCCATTCTGAGCCCTCAGCTTCCATTGCTCTCTCATTGTATTATTGCTAATACAATCATCATTCGCTTTCAGCTTCAGCAGTTGTTCGTCGTCCCTAGTCTCCATCCAACTGGATGTTGCCTTCAGAATTTAGCCACGCCATGCCTATAATGGGACCCCCATGGATGTTGCATTAAGAATTTAGCCATGCTATGCCATGCTCTCGTATACTGGCCGTAAGCACCTGAGCCACGAGCCACGAGGTAGCCATGGCTGACGGCGGCGCTCATAACTTTCACGTTTGAGCACCGAATTTAGTCGTGAATATCACAATCGCTTCGTCTTTCTAAGACGCACATGCTGATATAATTTTCCGACGCTATTACGCAATATACGATGAGCAAACGCCTGCATCGACGCAACGCAGCCTGACGGCTGCGCTCGGCAATGAAAATACGTCCGCAGCTTCGGCTGCAGCTTCGCCCACCGGCCCAGAAGGCAGCGGCGCCACTAGCCAAGCTCTAGTGGTCGTCCAGCCCCCTGCTGCGCCCGCATCGCCAGCAGCGTCGCCCGAACCCAAGCGCAGTCGCCCTGACGGGCTGCTGGATGAGTACGACTTTGACGCCAGCCAGCCCGGCTATTTTGACAAGCTTACACCCGATCGCATCCTGGGCAATGTGTTTTTCGGGACGCATGCCTCTCTTCTAGAACTGTGCAAGCAGCTTTTCCACCAAGGTCGCCTTGTCAATGCCCGCCTCCAGAGGCGAGATTTCGGCAGAGACGTCCTCCACGCCCGCCGCCCCCACCTCCAGCAATTCGCCCTCTTTTCCCTCCTTGGACGCTCCATGGAGGAGCTTTGGCCCCCAAAGCCCCTCACCACCACCTTAACCGAATCCTCCATCCGCTCACTCCTCAAGGAGGCCCTCGAGCAGCACGTGGCCCCCATCGCTGCAGATGTGGCGGCCATGGGCAGCACGCTGGCTGCCGAGCTCCCCCTCCTCTCCACCATCCCCACCGCCACCGCCACCCTCCTCGCCTCCTCCACCGCCATCACCCCCACCTCCGACGCCATCACCGCCCAGCTCCGTGAAATCGACCAGCGTCTTAAGGACAACGCAATCGCCATCGAGGTCCTGCAGAACACCGCCGGCCTCACCGCCCAGGCGGTGAAGGACATTGCCGCCAAGCCAGCCCCTGCTGGCCTGGCCGGCGATGCTCCTCCCATCACGACCTGGGCGGACATGCTTAAGCAGCACACCACCTCCACCACCTCCGCCGTCGCAGCACAGCTCCAGAGGCAGACGCTTGACCTCCGCGAGGAGGCCGAGCTCGCCAAGCGCAGCCTTAACGTCATTGTCAAGAATCTCAAGATGGAGGAAGGTGAGAATTCCGAGAAGCTTGCGCGTGCTTTTGAGAGAGAAATCCTTGATCGCATGGGCCTTACTGGTGAGATCGAGCTGGCCGCCCACCGCCTTCCCCGCGCGCGGGGTAAGGCAGGGGCGCCCCCGCTCCTTCTCACCTTTAAGACCCCGGCGGACAAGATTTCTTTTCTCAGACGCCGCAAGCGGCTCGAGAAGACTCTCTTCACCCTTGATGACGACCTGACCCTGGCGCAGCAACAACGGCGACGGGAGCTATGGCCGGCCTACCTCCAGCTCCGGCAGACCAAGGCGGGGCAGCCGGTGTACTGGAAGGGGGCGGCCATCTACGTCGGCCACAAGCCCTGGCAGGCGACCCCCGCGGCCCCAGCGACTCCAGACGCCCCAGCTTAGGGGAATACAGCAGTAGTAGTGTAGAATAGATAGACCGTGGCCATGTACATGTACGCCTCCTAGAGGCCCTATTCCAGCTAAGCCACGCGCTTTATGTAATCATGTACATGTGTGCCTATGATGAGCCACACTCCAGACGATGCCTAGTTTTATTTAGTAATGCTGTGCCCATGCAGAGAGCTGCTCTCTGCTGAGATGCCACGCTCTAGTTTTTGTATAGCCATGATGATCTTCCCCCTCACAGGCATGCTCCCCCCCTTACCCGGGCATAGCGTGATAGACCATGAGGGTGCGGGTGCCCTGGTGCACCTAGAGCAGGGGTAGCTTACATTCCCACCCTTGCATGAAGTAGCCTAGAATGTATTAAAAGCCATATGCCCCTTCTCAGGGCTATGTGCTACATCTACTCCCAACGGAGTGATGTTGATAATTAATTAATTAATTAATGCCATGCAGAGAGATGCTCTCTGTCGAGAAGCCATGTCCTAGCTCTTGTATAGCCACGATGATCTTCCTCCCCCGTGCCAGGATCCCCCCCCTTAGGCGGGTTGAACCTGATCTCGACAGCATGGTGGTGCAGGTGCCCTGGTGCACCTAGAGCACGGGTAGCTTACATTCCCACCCTTGCATGAAGTAGCCTAGGATGTATTAAAAGCCATATGCCCCTTCTCAGGGATATGTGCTACATTGACTCCCAACGGAGTGATGTTGATAATTAATTAATTAATTAATCCACTCTCTCTCCCTTCTTTGGACCGCCATGCAGAACAAGACGAGGTGGAAGAGGATTGTCAAGGCTCACACGCCCGACCCTGTGGGCAAACCACCTCCCCCCAAGCGGAGGAGGCGTTTTGATGAGTAGGGTAGTTAGGACTTTTCTAGACTAGCTAGATTAGAGTTAGGTTAGTTCGATTACGCGACTCCTCCCACTCCACCCATCCATCAAGGAATATGTGCTACATGATCTCCCAACGGAGGCATGTTATAATTTAATTTTTTTAATTTAATAGACTAGCTGGCACCAAGCCCGCCCAGCCTGGGCGTTATGCCCTCACCTGGCATGCTCCAGGCCGCGCGTGGCAGCTGGGCCGACACCCGTGGACTTTTCGTGATAGACTCGGCATGGACATGTGCTACCCTAGACGTGACGGGCTCACGCCCGGGCAGCCTCCTGGTTTGTCTGAAATATGGCGGCAGATGGTACGCAAGGATAGATGGCAAGTAGTGATGAAGGAGACCACCCCCAAGTCTGTGGGGGCTCCGCGTGTTACCGCGTATGGCATTCATAGCGATTCGGGCCGCGGTGCCCACACCCTGTCACTAGGACCTAGATAGCTTACACCATCCATTCGATCCATCCCATCTTCCCCTCCCACTGAGGACTAATGCTCACGCGACGCAGTCACGTGTCTATTAATTAATTAATTAATTAATGGAGGCAGATGGTACGCAATATCGCTTCGTCTTTCTAAGCTAGACGCACATGCTGATATAATTTTCCGAAGCTATTGTAAACGCAATATATGACGAGCAAACGCTCCTCGACGCAACGCAGCCTGGCGGCTGCGCTAGGCCATGAAAATACGTCTGCAGCTCCGGCTGCAGCTTCGCCCTCAAGTCCGGCAGGCAGCGGTGACACTAGTCGCGCACTGGTGGTCGCCCCACACCCTCCCGGGCTTCATGCCTCGCCTTCAGCCTCGCCGGCCTGAGCCCAAACGCAGCCGCCCAACCGAACCTAGCTGGTCTGAGTACGACTTTGACGTTGACGGGATATTTTCCACCTTCGACGACGCCAGACCCAGCTATTTCGACATGCCACCCCTCAAGATACTGGAGCTCGTGTTTTATTGGTCGGTACGCCTCTCTTCTTCGACCTGTGCCGGCGCCTTCAAAGCCTTAGTCGCCTCCGCACTGTCCAGACCTGACGGCCGGGTTTCTCACCGACCTGACCACCTGCATGACCAACTGGTCCCGCCCGCGCCTTCAGCTCGCCGCCCTCTTTTCCATCCTTCAGCGCTCTGCCGCGGACCTCTGGGCTCCCTCCCCCTTGACCGAATCCACCTTCCTCCTCCACCTCCAAGAAGACTTCTCACAGCACGTGACGCCCCTAACTGCAGATGTGGCAGCTGTGGGTCACACGATGGCTGCTGATCTCCCCTGGCACCCGCCCCACCGCCACCGCCACCCTCCTCGCCTCCCCCCCCCCCCCCCCCCCCTCCGCCTCCACCGACTCCATCACCGCCCAGCTCCGCGACATCGACCAGCACCTTGAGGACAATGCCATCACCATCGAGGTCCTGCAAAACACCGCAGGCCTCACCGCCCAGGCGGTGAAGGACATTGCCGCCAAGCCAGCCCCTGCTGGCCTGGCTGGCAATGCTCCTCCCATCCTGACCTGGGCGGACATGCTTAAGAAGCACACCACCTCCACCACCTCCGCCGTCACAGCACACTGAGCTCCAGCAGCAGACGCTCGACCTCCGCGAGGAGGTCGAGCTCGCCAAGCGCATGCAGCCTCAACGTCATCGTTAAGCACTGACTTCGACATGGAGGAAGGTGAGAATTCCGAGAAGCTTGCTGCACGTGCGTTTGAGAGAGGGATTTTTGGTCGCATGGGCCTTATACTGGTGAGATCGAGCTGGTCGCCCAGGTGCCGCCTTCCCCGCGCGCGGGGTAAGGCAGGGGCGCCCCCGCTCCTTCTCACCTTTAAGAACCCGGCGGACAAGATTTCTTTTCTCAGACGCCGCAAGCGGCTCGAGAAGGCTCACTTCACCCTTGACGACGACTTGACCCTGGCGCAGCAACAACGGCGACGGGAGCTATGGCCGACCTACCTCCAGCTCCGGCAAACCAAGGCGGGGCAGCCGGTGTACCAGTTGGAAGGGGGCGGCCATCTACGTCGGCCACAAGCCCTGGCAGGCGACCCCCGCGGCCCCAACGACTCCAGACGCCCCAGCTTAGGGGAATACAGCAGTAGTAGTGTAGAATAGATAGGCCCTGGCCATGTACATGTACGCCTCCTACAGGCACTATACCAGCTGAGCACTTCACGAGCATTATTTAGCCATGTACATGTGTGCCTATGCTGTGCCACACTCCAGATGATGCCTAGCTTTATTTAGTTATGCTGTGCCCATGCAGAGTCTGAGCTGCTCTATGCTGAGATTTTAAATTAATTAATTAATTAAATTCATTCATTTATTAAAATCATAGCTCGATCCGTGGGGAGCATATATATATATTAAAAATATAATTACTTACAGCAGAGTGAAATCACTCAAACCAAAGCAAACGCCCAGCTATAAACCTATATACAGAGCCATGTCAAAGCTCTATACTACGAAGTACGATAAGACCAATGGAAACGCCTAACGGGAGGAACCTAATAGCCCTGCTGCACCGCAAAATCAGCCCGCGTACGGCGGAGCATGATGTCCGCCATGGCCCGAGTCAGCGCCACCGACAAGCGCTGACGCCAATATGACGTCCAGGTCCGCGCCGACCATGGGGCCCGCTGGCCCTCCAGGTCCAGCCGGCAGGTCCAGCATATATATATGTAACACTCTCCCGGGTTGCTGGGAGGCCGGCTGGGACCCGCCCCCCCCTCATGTCCGGTCCCTTCTGGAGGGGGACGACCCCGAGTCGGGCTCCTGTGCCATCTGCCTTGAGCCCTTCCGGCCGGGGGATGGCTTGTGTCGCCTGCCCGCGTGCGGCCACACATTCCATCAAGCGTGCATCGCGCGCAGCTTGCTCCACTCCGTGCCGCGCTGCCCGTTGTGCCGGGCTGTTGTGCCGCCCCCTGGGACTGCGCTTCCTCTCGGCCCGCCCCCGGTCTCGCTGGGTCCCCTGCCGGGTCCCCACCGGGCCCCGGGGCCAGCTGCCTCCCCGACCCCTCGGCCGCCGCCCCCGGCCTCGTTGCCGGGGCCTGGGGTGGTCGCGGGCGCGCTGGCGAGTCCCCCTGGGAGGGGCGCCGGCGTTCTCGATCCCCCTCCGCTGGGGGTCTCCCCGGTGGGCACTGCCTCCTCCGTGGCCCCGGCGGGCATGCCGGGCGCTGGTCGGGTCGTGGTGCGCGCGCCTGCCGGCCCGGCTGGGGAGACGCCGCAGGCCCCACGTCCTGCCTTTGCTGGCGCCGCTCCCCGCCACTCAGCGCCCGCCGACGGCCTTCACCGGTGTGCCGTGCTGCTTCCCACGGGGTCCCCGTGTGCTGGTGTGTTCCACAACCGTAACCTCCTCTGCCAGCACCTTCGCGCTGTGCACCCCGATCTCGGCGCGGCGGATCTGCAGGCCATGAGCTGTTACCGGTGCCCGGAAGCTCACTGCCAGCGGGTGTACTCCATTCACGGGCGCGCTCAGCACGCGCGCGCCTGTGTTGCTCAACGGCCCCTCAACCGGCCAGCAGTCCCGGCCCCCTCCCCCCCTCCCGCCTCGGCTCCCACCGGCTCCCAGCCCCCGCCGCCCGACTACTCGGCCAGTTGGCGTTGGCTTGACACGGTTCCCTGGGATGCATGCGCCATCAACCCGACGTCTACCCTGACCGACCTCCCCCACCGCGCGCGTAGCCTTTTCGCGCAATGTGCAATCGTTTCTCTCCGGCGCATGCACGCCGCTCCGGACGACCCGCTGGGCTTTAAACTGCACATGGTGACCCCCCGCCTGCTCCTCACCCCTCTCGGGCGTGGTGTGCGCGGCCTCCAGGGTGCGGTTATTGCCCGTTGCCGACGCTTTCTGCAGGGGGACTGGGAGGGGCTGTTTGGCGTGCCGCCCCCGCGCACGGCCCGGCTGTCGGGGGAGGTCAACTTCGAGCGGGTGGCCGCCGACGTCATCCGCCTCGTCCGCGAGGGGCAGCTCAGCCGGGCCATGACCCGCTTGGAAATGGCCAAGCTGGCCCCCGCCAATGCGGCTACCCTGGCGGCCTTGGAGGCTCTTCACCCTGCGGAGCCCGGATTCCAGCTGCCCGTGCCGGACCCCCTGCCGGCCCCCCTCCGGCTGGACCGCGACTGCTTCCTGGAGGTGATGCGTGCGGTCCCGCGGGCTTCCTCTACCGGGCCGTCGGGCTGGCGCTACGAGCACTTGGAGGTCCTGGTGGGGCATGGGGGCGAGGACATTCTCTTTGACACCCTCATTGACCTGGCGGCTGGTCGCGTTCCTCCCGCTGCGCGCGAGTGGTTAGCGGGCGCTCGCCTCCTCGCTCTGCTCAAGGGTGTCTTGCCCCCCCCGAGGGCAAGGTGCGCCCGATCGCCTGCGGTGAGGTGCTCCGCAAGCTCGTGGGCAAAGTGATCTGCCGCCAAAAGGCGCCCGAGCTCCGTGCCTTTTTCTGCCCGCCCCTCGCAGCGGGTGAGACCTCGGTGGCGGCCCAGCTGGGGGTGACGACTCCAGGCGGGGCGGATATCCTCATCCATTCGGTGCAGGCCTACCTCGAGGCCCACCCCACCCACGCTGTCGTCAAGGTCGACTGCCACAACGCGTTCAACAGTCTGTCCCGCGCCAGCATGTTTGCGGCCGTCATGGAGTCCTTCGAGGACTTGTACGCTTGGACAGCCGTGTGCTACGGCCAGCCCGGCCAACTGGTTCACATCATGGAGGACGGCACTCGCGGCGGCCTGCTGTCGCGGTCGGGCACCCAGCAAGGGGACCCCCTGGGACCCCTGTACTTTGCCGCCCCCCTCCAGGGTTGCCTCCAAGCGGTCCATGCTGCCCACCCGGCGGTCGCTATTCAGGCCTACTTGGATGATATCTACCTTCTGGGCCCTGTGCCGGACACCACCGCGGCTCTGCTGGCACTGCAGACCGCGGTGGCCGACATCAACCTCCAGTTGACCCTGGCCAAGTGCGCGGTGTACTCGCCCCAAGGTGATTGCTCCGGCTTTCCGCCCCAGCTCTTGGGCCGGGACGAGCGCCTCCATGGGTTGGATGTCCTCGGCGTTCCGGTTGGCGACCCCGCGTTTGTCATCGATGCTCTGCGGGCCGCCCTCGAGGCACGCACTGAGGTACTGCCCTTGATTGCGCGCCTTCATGATTCGCAGACCAAGGGTCTGCTTCTGTGGTTTTGCGCTCACCCTCGCGTCGTTCACTGGCTCCGGGGCGCTCTTCCGGCTCAGGTCCGGCTGGCCGCCGAGGGCCACGACGAACGCATCCAGTCGGCCTTGGCGCAGCTGGTCCCGGGCCCCGACCTCCCGCCACATGCTATTCGCATTGCCTCCCTGCCTGCACGGATGGGTGGCTGCGGTCTGACTCGTGCCGCCCGGCTGGCCCCAGCAGCATTTTTGGGCTCCGTCGCTCAGTCGTGGGCGGAAAGCTGCCGGCTCCTGCCCCTTTTGGCAACGGCAGCGCCTGACCTCCTGGACCCCAGCAGCCCTTTGCCCTTCGTCACCGCCATCCAGGAGGCCTATGCTGAGATCCAGCAGGCCTGTTCTCCCGTCCGTGCCGCTCAGGCGGTACAGCGCCACCTCCCTCGCGGCACTCCCTCGGTCGCCTCCGTTCAATCTCCCGCCGCATTCCCTGCTCGCGTCATCGATAAACACCAGAAAACCTACGCGGGTATTCTGCACACGGCTGATTGGATTGCTCTTTTCGCGGACCTCAACGCCCAGGGACGTGCGTGGCTGTTCTCGCTTTCCTTGCGGAGTGTGGGCTCGGCGTACCTTCGTGCTCTTCCCATGGCCCCCCCATTCGCCTTGGCTCCCAGCCACTACTCGGTGGCGCTCCGGCACCAGCTATTTGCCCCGCAGCCTCTTGTTCCGGCCGGGCGGCCTTGTGGTAGCTGTGGGCAGCCGCTGGATCCCACGGGGACTCACTACCTTGCCTGCATGGGGGGCCAACAGAATCAGAATTGGTATTTGTATTTGCACACTGTCCTCCTGACGGTGGTGCTCGCCATGATTCGGTCGGTTTTCCCCCACGCGAACATCCGGTCCGAGGATGCGGATGGCGCTGCCTTCTATTCCCCCAACCACCGGCCTGACATCGTGGTGCTGGACTTTGAGGGGGGTGGCCGGCATCTGCTTATTGACGTTTCGGTGGCGCGGCCCTTGGCTCTTAGCCACGTGGCTGGGGCCTCCCTCACGGCAGGTTACACGGCGGACCGGGCGGAGCGGGCCAAGCTCCTGGCCTACGGCGACGTCGGGCACCATCGTGTGGTGCCCTTTGTCCTGGAGGAGTTTGGGGCCATGGGGCCCCTGACCTCCGCCTTCTTCAAGGAGTGTTGCCGGCTCCGGGAGGACCGGCTGGACCTGGAGGGCCAGCGGGCCCCATGGTCGGCGCGGACCTGGACGTCATATTGGCGTCAGCGCTTGTCGGTGGCGCTGACTCGGGCCATGGCTGACATCATGCTCCGCCGTACGCGGGCTGATTTTGCGGTGCAGCAGGGCTATTAGGTTCCTCCCGTTAGGCGTTTCCATTGGTCTTATCGTAGTATAGAGCTTTGACATGGCTCTGTACATAGGTTTATAGCTGGGCGTTTGCTTTGGTTTGAGTGATTTCACTCTGCTGTAAGTAATTATATTTTTAATATATATATGTAACACATAGCCCTGAGAAAGGGGCATCTATGGGTTTGTAATACAATCAGGGCGACAACCTGCAGGTGTAGGATGCCACAACTATCACCTGCTCTGGGTGCACAAGGTGCACCTGCACCGCCATGATGGTTCATGCCTCCTAAACAAGCACAAGCACACAGGGCGGCTTGAGGAGAGGGCCTAGAAGGCCTGCATGACATATGGGGTGGTGGAAGGTATGTGGCTAGGCTGTAGCTGGTGTACACATGGCATCTCAGCAGAGAGTAACTCCCTGCATAGGCATAGTAGCATGGCTAAATTCTGACTGCATCATCCATGGGAGGTCCCATTGTAGGCATGGCGTAGCTAAATACTGAAGGCATCATCCATGGGGGCCATTATGGGCGCACATGCGCGTGGGCCACATGCTAGGCTAAGCCGGCCTGACTAATCTACACTACTGGTATATGTTCCCTAGTCTGAGGTGGCAGCCTGGAGGTGCCTGCCAGGGCTTGTGGTCAACGTGGATGACCGCCCCCCTCCAGTATACCGGCTTCCCCCCTGCGCGCTGCCGGAGCTGAAGGTAGGTCGGCCATAGCTCGCGTCGCCGCTGTTGCTGGGCCAGGGTCAAGTCGTCGTCCAGCGTGAAGCGAGTCTCCGAGAGCTTCTTGTGGAAAATAACGCCAGCTTGTCCGCCGTGTACTTATTAAAGGTGAGGAGCACGGGTGCCGGGCCAGCCTTACCCCGCGCGCGGGGGAGGCGGACAGCCGACATCTGCAGCTCACCAGTGAGTTGCATGGGGGCAAGAATGTCGTGCCGTGAGAAGGGCTAGTCGGGGTCTCACCTGCCGGCTGGTCGAAGTGCTTGGCGATGACATTGTGGCTGCGCTTGTCGAGCTCGGCCTCCTCGCGAAGGTCGAGGGCTTGTTGCATGCTTGAGTTGTGCCGCGATGGTGGAGGTGGTGGAGGTGGTATGATGCTTAAGCAAGTCCGCCCAGGTCGGTGGAGGGAACATCACTGGCCGGGCCAGCAGGTGCCGGCTGGGCAGCGATGTCCTTCACCGCCTGGGCGGTGAGGCCGGCGGTGTCATGCAAGCACTCAAGGGTGGTGGCGGTGGCGTGAAGGCGCTGGTCGAGATCGAGGAGCTGGGCTGTGACTGATGTCGGCAGTGGAGGCGGAAATGGCAGTGGAGGTGGAGGCGGCGCCGGGTGGTGGAAAGGTGATCGAGGAAACTTGTTCAGTAGCCAGCATGCCGCCCATTGCTGCCACATCGGCGGCAAGGGGGGTCACGTGCTGCTGAAAGGCTTCCGTAAGGATGGAACGAAGTGTGCGGGGCGGAGATCAGATGGTCGAGCCCAGATCTCGCCATCGGAGCGCATGTCAGAGAAGGGAGTTGAGATCGAATGGTATGCTGGTCCGAGTTCGGGGCGGGTGTACCCGGGCAGCAGGCTGAGGTTGCGCCAGCAGCGGCCGTCCGGGAGGAGCTCGGAGGCGATTGTTGTCGTGGAGATGGAGGCACAGGTCGATCGTAAAGCGAAGCGTAGTCCCCGAAGAAGATGCATGTCATAGCATCGGTCGGAGGCATGTTGGCCCAGTCGTAATCATCGACCATGAAAGGCCGGGGCCGAAAGCGCGGTTCTGAGGGGCGTGAAGACCCTCCTGTTTTGTTGGCTGAGCGGGTGCGTTTGGGGTCAGGCGATGCAGATGGCGAGGCATTAAGCCCGGGGGGGTGCGGGGCGACCACCAGTGCGCGACTAGTGTCACCGCTGCCTGCCGGACCTGAGGGCGAGGCTGCAGCCTGGGCTGCAGACGTAATAATTTTCATGGCCGAGCGCATCCGCCAAACTGCGTTGCGTCGAGGAGCATTTGCTCGTCATATATTGCGCAATAGATTCGGAAAATTATATCAGCATGTGCGTCTTAGAAAGACGAAGCGATAGTGATATTCACGGCTAAATTCGGTGCACAAACCTGAAAGTTATGAGCGCCGCCGTCAGCCATGGCTACCTCGTGGCTCGTGGCTCGTAACCCCCGATCTGCTGAGATGCCACGCTCTAGCTCTTGTATATGTAGCCATGATGATCTTCCACCCCCATATGACAGGCTCCCCTTACTAAGGTGGGTGTTGCTTGAGACTCTGCATGGGGGTGCAGGTGCCCTTGGTGCACCTAAAGCAAATGTCGTTTACATTCCCACCCTTGCAGGAAGTAGCTTAGAATGTATTATAGGCCATATGCCCCTCCCTTGTCTGGGCTATGTGCTACATATACCGGCTCCCAACGGAGTTATGTTCCAAAGCAATACTCCCTGATCTGCTGAGATGCCACGCTCTAGCTCTTGTATATGTAGCCATGATGATCTTCCACCCCCATATGACAGGCTCCCCTTCGGTGGGTGTTGCTTGAGACTCTGCATGGGGGTGCAGGTGCCCTTGGTGCACCTAAAGCAAATGTCGTTTACATTCCCACCCTTGCAGGAAGTAGCTTAAAATGTATTATAGGCCATATGCCCCTCCCTTGTCTGGGCTATGTGCTACATATACCGGCTCCCAACGGAGCCGGATATGTTCCAAATTAATGGTACGCAAGGACAGATGGCAGCTAGTGATGAAGGAGACCACCCCCAAGTCTGTGGGGGCTCCGCGTGTGACCGCATATGGCATTCATAGCGATTCGGGCCGTGACCAGTGCCCACAACCCTGTAACTAGGACCTAGATAGCTTACACCATCCATTCCATCCCATGTTCCCCTCCCACTGAGGACTCATGCCCACATGACCCAGTCACGTGTAGACCTATTAATCAATTAATTAATTGTTTAATTAATAACATGAATCAGCATCTGGTAGGTCTTAGTAGCTAAAAAAAACTGCGAATCACGCCCGGCTTTCCGGAGAGCTTGAGCATGTTCATGATTTTTTTGGTCAGTGTGTGCTATACACGTTCTACAAAAAGCTTTCAACGCGATATATAAAAAACAAACACGAGTTATACTAGCTGTGGACATATATGTGTTTGCTCCGCCGTACGCGGGCTGATTTTGCGGTGCAGCAGGGCTATTAGGTTCCTCCCGTTAGGCGTTTCCATTGGTCTTATCGTAGTATAGAGCTTTGACATGGCTCTGTATATAGGTTTATAGCTGGGCGTTTGCTTTGGTTTGAGTGATTTCACTCTGCTGTAAGTAATTATATTTTTAATATATATGTGTTTGTCTCACTGCGCTGTGCTGGTTGTCTCCTCGGATATATGTGTTTGTCTCACTTAATTAATGTGCATATCCAGCCACGAACCTAGAACATCCCGAGCCACGAGCCACGAGGTAGCCATGGCTGACGGCGGAGCTAATAACTTTCACGTTTGGGTACCAAATTCGGCTGTGAATATCACAATCGCTTCGTCTTTCTAAGACGCACAGGCTGATATAACTTTCCGAAGCTAGATTACGCAATATATGACGAGCAAACGCTCCTCTACGCAACGCAGCCTGGCGGCTGTTGTGCTAAGCCCTGACAATACGTGTGCAGCTCGATCCGGCTGCAGCTTCGCCCCCAGGTCCGGCAGGCCGGCAGCAGTGACACTAGTCGCGCACTGGTGGTCGCCCAGATCCCTCCCGGCGGGCTTAATGCCCTCGCTCTCTGCCTCGCCTGAGCCCATGCGCAGCCGCCCAGCCGAACCTAGCTGGTCCGTGAGCGCGACTTTGGTTATCGACAGGTCATTTTCCACCTTGGACGTCGACAGACCGGGTGCACTATTTCGACATGCCACCCATCAAGATACTGGAGCTCGTGTTTTATGGGTCGTACGCCTCCCTCCTTGACCTGTGCCAGCGCCTCAAAGCCCTTCATCACCTCCGCAATGGACCTGACGGCCGGTTTTCTCACCGCGGACCTGACCACCTGCCTGGCTGGTCCCGACCGCGCCCGTCAGCTTTCCGCCCTCTTTACCATCCTTCAGCGCTCTGCCGAAGACTCTCTGGGTCCCCTCCCCCTTTCAAGACCGAATCCACCTTCCTCCTCCACCTTCAAGAACTGGCCATCTCACAGCACGTGACGCCCCTACTAGCTGCAGATGTGGCAGCTGTGGGCCGCACGCTGGCTGCCATGAGCTCCCCGCCATCCCCACCGGCCACCGCCACCGGCCTCATCGCCTCCACCCCCCCTGCCCCCCCAACCGCCGCCTCCACCGACTCCGTCACCGCCCAGCTCCGTGACATCGACAAGCGCCTCAAGGACAACGCCATCGCCATCGGATGCCTGCAAAACATCCCACTGGGCATCAGGAGTTGGTGGCCGTAAGTTTGCTCAGTTGGACAAGGATTCTAAGTGAGCAAACTTTCGGCGCGCAACGCGCGGCTTGTTCAGGAAGTACGGCAAATCGAAAAATGCCTAGGCACTTTTGGATTCGACTAGGCATTTTTTTTCCAGGACTAGATCTGACAGAAAAATGCCTAGGCATTTTTCTGTCAGATCTAGTCCTGAAAAAAAAATGCCTAGGCATTTTTTTGTCATATCTAGTCGGTCGCAACTACCGTAGTAGCGAGGCATTTTATGCGTGCTCGACTGCTCGGCATTTTGGGTTTAACGGACTGCACTGCACTTCGAATTTGAATGAAAGCAACGTTGAACACGTTTTAAGGTGAGCTCGGTGGGTGAGAACAAGCGGAAATGGCTGCCACAATGGGCACCGAAACCATGCAATTATGCGGGGGTGGTTGCAAAAACATGGTTGGCCCAGTCCACAAGTGCACGTGCGGCAAGTGGATGCATGTTTTTTGTGGCGTCGGCGTGGGAGAAGAGGGGTTTGGACAGACAATTCTGTGCAAGGAATGCTGCGGCGATACGAAGGTCGCCAGTCCTGAAAGTCGCTCCGGATGACCCGGGCAGTCAGCTTGATATAGCGCGAAAGGAATCGACAAGAGGGACAAAGAAGCCCACTCTGATGGGGAAGAAGATGCTGAGGAGGCTGAGGATAGGGCCCTTCTAGCTGGGGAGGAGGCCAGATTGGAAGGAACTGACCTTGACGAACTGGACCGTGCCCTTTTATGTGGGCGAAAGGAGGCCATGACAAGTGAGCAGGTACAGGGCGAAGTATTTTTGAAATCATGACAGGCTGCCTGCTGCGGACTTTCGTTTTGCGGTATATAGCGGTCATGCATTCGCGGGAACTCGCAGGTTTCGAAATGTTTCTTTGTCGCTGCATGTTTATATGTGCATGACGTATGTGCATTCATGCATTATGTGCAACATTCATTGGTGCTGCCGGAACGCGTTACTTGTTACAGGGATGTGCCGGATTTGAACAAGGCGACAGAGATGCCGACACCAAGGTCGATGGTAGCGGCGATCACGTTGATGGTCAAACCGATGCCGATGCCAGTGACGATGGCCGTGCCCACGGCGATGCCAAGGGCGATGAACATGGCCATCAACATGCCCATGCATGGCAGTGGCATGGCCAGGAAGTGGCTGCGGGTGATACACTGCTGCGTTCAGCTGACATCAGCCGGGATTGTTCTGGGACAGCACCTACTGTACCATCGAGCGCGGCTCCATCTTTGCAAGTGCACGACCCCAAGCGACATACGTAGTCGTTTCAGTGGTTGAAGGTGCAGGCTTCTTGATGGCCAAAACCACAGTCTCCAACCTGAAGGGCCACGCTCGAGTCAGCGCCCCATCATTGATGGAATTTGCCCTTTTGTGTTTGTCAAGCTCCGCCTTGATGGCAAAGGCATGCCTCTCACCCAAGCTCTTGACGCAAACGGCCCTATACGCGATGCCACCTGGGCCAGCTAGGGATGCCACCTTGGCAGTTGGTGAACGTCTCTTGGCCACGCTTGATGTGCAGCAGTTCTCCAAGTATCCGGCTGCGTTCTGCCGTGTGGGCAATGATTCAGCCCCTTTTCCTTTCGATGAGGCACCGGGATGGCAGTCTTCTCGCCCTGCAAAGGTGCCCAAGCTAGCTGGCATCACCCGTGCCAGCATCTCCAGCTGCCAGGCGTGCATCACTCACGCCAGGAAAGCCGGCTGCCCACAGGCGTGCATCCCTCGTGCCAGAATCGCCTGCCAAGCGTGCTTCACTCACACCGGAACTGCCAACTGCCAAGCATGCCCGCAAGGATAGAAAAGCATTCGTGGATCTTACGAACACAGAGACGCAATCCAAGCCTACAAAAAAGCCTAAATCAGAAGACTCACTTGGTGGCATGGGCGACGACATCATGGGCAAGGGCAAGGGTAGCGAGGGCAAGGGCATGGGCTGCACTGGCACGCAGGATGCAAACATGGGCATGTTTGGCATGCAGGGCATGAATAGCATGGGCACAGATGGCACGAGTATGGTTGGCATGGGTATGAATGGCACGAGAATGGGTGGCGTGGGCGGCATGGGCACTGGCATGGGTGGCATGGGCATGGGCATGCATGGGCATGGGCATGGGCACGGGCATGGGCATGATGGGCAGCATGGGCATGGGCATGCATGGGCATGGGCATGGGCATGGGCATGGGCATGGGCATGGGCATGGGCATGGGCATGGGCATGGGCATGGGCATGGGCATGGGCATGGGCATGGGCATGGGCATGGGCATGGGCATGGGCATGCCAGGCATGCCTGGCATGCCAGGCATGGGGGGCATGCCAGGCATGGGCATGGGGGGCATGGGGGCATGGGGGGCATGGGGGGCATGGGGGGCATGGGGGGCATGGGGGGCATGGGGGCATGGGGGGCATGGGGGCATGGGGGGTATGGGGGAATGGCAGGCATGGGGCCGGGCATGGGGGGAATATTAATGGGCATGGCAAACTGCAAATTAAAGGAAAATTAAGAATGGCATTACAAAAGTGCTTACAATATGTATCATGCAAATGGTGTGAGCTTGCATGAATTATTACTTGTTTCACTGAAATTATTCCAAGGAGTTGTTACAACTGGCATGGCATTTGTTTACAATCAACGGCTGCCTCCCAAGCTCAGGCAGCCAGGAATTCAGGCTTTTGTACTAGACCAGCGGGAATAAGGGGGGGGGGGGGGGGGGGGGGCGGGGTTTGACGGAATAATTGAATGGGCTAGGCCAAAAGGCTAATTGTATGCAGTTATTTCGTTGATTTTACGTTACTTTGTGAGTTTGGCACCCAAGTGAGCAAACTCTTGGCCAACTGAGCAAACTCTCGGCCACCAACTCTACACCGCCCAGGCGGTGAAGCCAGCTGGCCTGGCTGGTGATGCTCCTCCCATCCCGACCTCCGCGGACATGCTTAAGCAGCACACCACCTCCACCACCTCCACCACCTCCGCCGTCGCAGCACAGCTCCAGCGGCAGCTATAGACGCTTGACCTCCGTGAGAAGGCCGAGCTCGCCAAGCGCTCGTCATCGTCAAGAACTTCGACATGGCGGAAGGTGAGAATTCCGAGAAGCTTGCACAGGCGTTTGAGAGCAAAATCCTTGATTGCATGGATGGGCCTCCTTGCATGGTGAGATCATCTGAAGCTGGTCGCCCACTGCGCGCAGGGGCCCTGCGCGCGGGGTAAGGCAGGGGTGCCTCCGCTTCTTCTCATCTTTGAGAACCCTGCGGACAAGATTTCGTTTCTCAGACGCCGCAAGCGGCTCGAGCGAGAAGACTCCCTCCACCTTGGACGACGACTTGACCCTCAGTGGCGCAGCAACAACGGCGGCGGGAGCTATGGCCGACCTACCTCCAGCTCCGGCTGCCAGCCAGACCGCGGCGGGGAAGCCGGTGTATACTGGAAGAGGGCGGCCATCTATCTACGTCGGCCTGACATGTGCCCTGGCAAGCGACCCCCGCGGCCCCGCCCAGCGCTGACCTCCAGATCATTGCATGGCCCCAGCTTAAGTAGGGGAATACAGCCGTAGTCGGTAGTGTAGAATAGTCAGGCCTAGCCGTGGCCTTCGGTCGCACAAGCCACGAGCCTCGAGGTAGCCATGGCTGACGGCGGAGCTCATAACTTTCACGTTTGGGCACCGATTTCGGCCACATTGTGAATATCACAATCGCTTCGTCTTTCTAAGACGCACACGCTGATATACTTTTCTGAAGCTATTGAACGCAATATATATTAAAAATATAATTACTTATAGCAGAGTGAAATCACTCAAACCAAAGCAAACGCCCAGCTATAAACCTATATACAGAGCCATGTCAAAGCTCTATACTACGAAGTACGATAAGACCAATGGAAACTCCTAACGGGAGGAACCTAATAGCCCTGCTGCACCGCAAAATCAGCCCGCGTACGGCGGAGCATGATGTCCGCCATGGCCCGAGTCAGCGCCACCGACAAGCGCTGACGCCAATATGACGTCCAGGTCCGCGCCGACCATGGGGCCCGCTGGCCCTCCAGGTCCAGCCGGTCCTCCCGGAGCCGGCAACACTCCTTGAAGAAGGCGGAGGTCAGGGGCCCCATGGCCCCAAACTCCTCCAGGACAAAGGGCACCACACGATGGTGCCCGACGTCGCCGTAGGCCAGGAGCTTGGCCCGCTCCGCCCGGTCCGCCGTGTAACCTGCCGTGAGGGAGGCCCCAGCCACGTGGCTAAGAGCCAAGGGCCGCGCCACCGAAACGTCAATAAGCAGATGCCGGCCACCCCCCTCAAAGTCCAGCACCACGATGTCAGGCCGGTGGTTGGGGGAATAGAAGGCAGCGCCATCCGCATCCTCGGACCGGATGTTCGCGTGGGGGAAAACCGACCGAATCATGGCGAGCACCACCGTCAGGAGGACAGTGTGCAAATACAAATACCAATTCTGATTCTGTTGGCCCCCCACGCAATATATATGGCGAGCAAACCGGCTCCTCGGCGCAACGCAGCCTGGCGGCTGCGCTCATGCAGCCCTGAAAATACGTCTGCAGCCTCGAGCGGCTGCAGCTTCGCCCTGTGAGTCCGGCCCAGAAGGCAGCGGCGCCACCAGCCATTGAAGCCCTAGTGGTCGCCCAGCCCCCTCCCAGGCTCGCCTCGCCTGCAGCGTCGCCTGAACCCAAGCGCGTAGCAGTCGCCCTGCCGAGCCGAGCTGGGAATTAAGAGTTCGACTTTGACGCCAGCCAGCCCGGCTTTTTTGACAAGCTCAAACACGACAAGATCCTGAGCTACGTGTTCTGGGCTTCTGGCCGTGCGATCCGGGATCGCACGCCTCGCTTCTTGAACTGTGCAAGCAGCTCTTCCACCAGGGTCGCCTCGTCGATGCTTTCCAGAGGCGCACGGTCCTGGCAACTTCTCGAGACCCCATCCTCCCCCTCCGCCGCCCCCACCTTCAGCAACGCGCCCTCTTCTCCCTCCTTGGCCGCTCCATCGCGGAGCTCTGGCCCCCCCAGCGGCCCAGCCCCTCACCACCTGCACCTTGACCGAATCCTCCATCCGCTCCCTCCTTGAGGAGGCCATCACGCAGCACGTGGCCCCCCTCGCTGCACTCTGACAGATGTGGCCAGGCCATGCGGGCAGCACGCTGACTGCCAAGCTCCCCCTCCTCTCCACCATCTCCACCCGCCACCTCCACCCTCCTCGCCTCCTCCACCGCCACCACCATTACAATTCGTTCAAGTGGCCCGCCGGAGCGGCTGTACAATTTTTCCCAGTGAGCGCGCTGCCAAGTGTACTTGTGGGCAAATTTTTAGGTGCCCCGTCACTTCGAGGTACTAAAAATTAGGCTACGGTACGAATTCAGCGAATTTCAGCGAATTTTCAGTCGAACCAAAGGAAGTGACGGCAACTACCAAAAAGTTTCCGTTACGAATTTTCAGCCCAACACTCGCGCAAAATGAAGTGACGGCAACTAACAAAAAGTTTCCGTTACGAATTTTCACTCCCACACGTCTGCACAAGAGGAAGTGACGGCAACTACCAAAAAGTTTCCGTTACGAATTTTCAGTCCCACACTTCGTGCAAATTTTAGTAGGGCTGCACGCAAGCTACCTTTCAAAATTTTGCGCTAGTATGGAACGCATTTCATTCGTCTGGAGGAACGCTGCCCGCCAACTACCCCCGTTCAGAAAGTTCCGCCGAAATTTCCTTGAGATTTGGAAATCTGAACGTCCGCGCAAATTTTAGTAGGGCTGCACGCAAGCTACCTTTCAAAATTTTGCGCAAGTATGGAACGCAATTCATTCGTCCGGAGGAATGCTGCTCGTCAACTGCCCCCGTTCAGAAAGTTGCGCCGAACTTTACTTGAGATTTGGAAATCTGAACGTGCGGTTGGAGTTTCGCGGGGAAACCCAAGTTCCCGAGTAATTCACCAATGACGCGCTTCGAACACTTGCCCGCTAAAACCTAAGCAGCCGCTCCGGCTGGCCACTTAAACGAAACTTGATGACCCCCACCTCCGACACCATCACCGCCCAGCTGCGCGACATTGACAAGCGGGCTCAAGGACAACGCCATCGCCATCGAGAGATCCTGCAAAACACCGCAGGCATCATGCACCGCCCAGGCGGTGAAGGACATTGCAGCCAAGCCAGCCCCTGCTGGCCCGGCTTGCGCTGCTCCTTCCACCCAGTCTGACCTGCATGGGCGGACTGAAGCAACACACCACCTCCACCTGACCTCCGCCGTCGCAACACAGCTCCAGCATGCATGCAGCAGACGCTCGACCTCCGCGAGGAGGCAGAGCTCGCCAATTAAGCGCAGCCTCAACGTCATCCGACGTCAAGAACTTCGCCCTGGTGAAAGGTGAGAATTCCGAGAAGCTTGCACGCGCGTTTGAGAGAGGATCGAATTCTTGGTCGCATCGGCCTTACTGGTGAGATTGAGCTGGTTGCCCACCGGCGTCTTCCCCACGCGCGGGGCGCCCCCGCTTCTTCTCACACGGCGGACAATTAAGATTGTGTTTCTCAGACGCCGCAAGCAGCTCGAGAAGACTCCCTTCCCCCTGGACGATGACTTGACCCTCAGTGGCGCAGCAACACCGGCGACGGGAGCTATGGCCGACGTACCTCCAGCTCCAGCAGACCAAGGCGGGGAAGCCGGTGTACTGGAAGGGGGCGGCCATCTACGTCGGCCACAAGTCCTGGCGGAGGCGACCCCCGCGGCCCCCAGAACTCCTCCAGACAGCCCAGCTTTATAGGGGAATACAGAAGTAGTAGTGTAGAATAGAAGGGGCTAGCCGTGGTCTTCAGTACATGTACGCCTCCTACCAGCTGATGCCTTAGCATTATTTAACCATGTACATGTGTGCCTATGATGTGCCCGCACCAGATGATGCCTAGCTTTATTTAGCTATGCTGTGCCCACGCAGAGAGCTGCTCTCTAGTAGCTGCTGAGTCTGATGCCACGCTCTATAGCCATTGTCTAGCCATGATGATCTTCCACCCTATTAATTAATTATTTAGGAACATGGCTCCGTTGGGAGTATATGTAGCACATAGAAGGGGCCTGATTATTATGGCTTTTAACACATTCTAAGCTACTTCCTGCAATTATAATTAAGGTTGGGGATGTAAACGACACTTGCTCGAGGTGCACCAAGGGCACCTGCACCACCTTGATGTCTCGGAGCTCAATTAATTACATGTAAGGCCTGTCTTAACCCGTGGATGGTGTCTAACTCGTTCCTAAAAGTAGTTACCAGTTGCACTTTGCACTATAAAGTCCACAAACCAACCTAATAACAATTTTACCATCCATATTGGGACCAAAGCACACACATATATTGAGTTACTTGGGGGTCATCTTGGTGGTCATGTTGCAATGTCCTATGGGTACATTTTAAGGACCCCCCCAGGGGGATCCGCTGGGTGCGAGACATGATACACCTATAAAATGCATTTTATGTGGTTTAAACAACTTTATTGGACCTGGCCTTGGAAAGGCAGTTAAATTGGTAGCCATGCATGGCTTCTGAACACTCACATCACTGGTTGTCCCAGGGACCCAGCTGTACTATCTAAAAATAACTGAAAGATGACAAGCTAAAAATGAGTGGCAGCTGTGCACCAGGGTACCCCTCTGTACTGTAACCGTTAATTAGTCCCTCAGTGCAAACTTGGTCTGAACATAGTGATGTCCGGTATCAGCCGGTGTACTACACATCTAGCTCTAGCAGCAGACCTAAAAATATCACGGAAATATCTACTGGCATTCGCGCCAGCTCGGTTCTAAAACTGGTCACTATTTGTAGTTACGAGTAAAACTGGTAACTAGAAATAGGTACCAGTACCATCCAAAATTACATGAAGCCGGAGTCTGCCTAACTTTAGCTGGACTGCCTGGCGCTCGAGGCTCGGGCGGTTGGTCTAGAAATCAGCCCCAAAACGGAGGCCCTGGCCCTCGGCATGGCAGGGCCCCCACCCACTGTCAAGTGCTCCGCAGCTCTTAGACTGACACCGAGGTCAACTACCCTACTTCAGGCTGCTTCAAGCTGCTCGATCGGCAGTTGGCTTCCCGACTGCGCGGACGACCTGACGACACGGATCGGCATGGCGTGGGTGCAACTCCATGACCACCGCCGCAGGTGGAGCAACCCGGCCGCCCTACCCCGGATCGTCAAGCGTGACCTCTTCAAGGTCGTCATTCTGGAGATCCTGACCTACGGTGCCGAGAGGTCTGGACACTGACGCAGGAGCTGGAGCAACGACTCGACAGCACCGTCACCAAGATGCTGCGCAAGGCCCTTAACCCCTAAATGGTCTTGCTGCCGATTTTCCGCCAAAAATCGAGTTCCAGCCGATGCATCGGCCCCTTCTCGGGGGACCAGATGCCGCGAAATCTATTGAGAATTAGGAAAAGTTTAGCTGAGAAGATCGAAAGTTTATAAAATTCTTCACAGCATGGTACTAGGGTTTGCATACTTTTGACAAAGTTATAGAGGTGTTCTGGCCGGTCAAAGTACAAGGGGTCAGGGTACTTTTTCACGTACAACGTGCATTCCGGAAAACGACGACCTGGCTGCATGGCGGCTTGCGCCCACGCATGGCATTTACGTTTGCGTTCGAATTTTCTGGCCAAACTTAGGATATTGATTTTAAACGTCCTAAAGATGATACAGGCCAATTTTTGGTTCGCGGGAATGCCATTTGATAGGTGTCGGCAGCGTTCTTGCTGGAAAAAACTGCGATCAGGCCGGACGATAGAAACGTTGACAGCAATACCTTTCCGGCGTATTTTAAAGGATATATTGGTTTCTTTGTACTTTTTATGATACATAGTAGTCGTAAACGTGCAAGGGTGGCCAGAAATCGCCGAATCCAGCGACCATGCTGCACAACTTTGGTGTGCCGAAATGCGCCATTTTGCGGCCACCGCCTGGGCCAAGTTAACGCCATCCATGCCTGGTAAAGCTTAAGCATCGTTTTCCTATCGATGTTTGACGTTTATATATACGTTCTAGCTTGTGTAGCACATTCTTTTTGCACTATTCATGCTCTTTCTTGACCCTGGCCTGGCCCCTTTCTAAAACACCCTTCTTAGATGCTTCCCTCAGTCAGTTGACCTGCCACAGGGTGATGGTGATAAGTTTTAGAGGCTGTATGGGTTTGAATACCTCCATATATGTTTGTTATACATTTCCCATACACATATTGCATGAGTGTGAGGCAGTTGGCTGGTCTCTGTGGCATCATCAAGCACGTAACCGGTGAGTAAAAGCTTCCCATTGACAGCATGTGCCACCAGGTGTGCTGGCCATCACCTGGCAAGCTATAGCAGCTTAGGCCTAGTTTATCCTTGCTAGGGCAGGCTGAAATAGGCTCAACACCACTAGTTTGTTGGTGGCTGCCTCCTAGAATGCATGCCTTGCGTAGGGTGTCCGTACCACGTTACCTACGTGCATGGACAAGGTGGCACCTGCACATAGGTGCCATGTAAGGGCAGTGTGATGATGCAGTTATGTTTCCCCATCATTGTGGAAGGGAAATGTATTGTTTGGCATGGTTGGTGGCCATATTAGGAGGTAGTATGCCCACCCCTACTCCCTTGGTTGCTTTTTACCAACGGTACCCCTATGGGCTGTACTGGGTGTAACTGCTGGTATACCCACCCAAATTATGACCCCAATAGCTCAAACTGTTCAGCAACTAATTGTTTATCATCCCTGAAGTGGTAGGTGCCTAGGTCTTATAACATAATTCAAAATGCACATTCTACCAAAAATGAAAACGCGCGTCTTGACCCCCCTGACTTTGACGGCAGTTAAACATGGCCTACCCTGCATATATGTGAGGTTGTGATATACCAACCCGAAGGGCAACTCATGGACATGCTTGGCCCCCAAGGACAGCCATTGGATATGGGTAGGTTGGATGGCATCTGGTTTGCAAAATTGTGAAGATCCAGCCGATTTATCGGCAGGATCTCAGACCATTTAGGGGTTAACATCCCCTAGCTTTGGTTTGCACATTAGTAATGAGGATTTGTACGCTGATTTGCCCTATGTTTCCCACATTATTAGGCACAGGCGCCTGGGCCTAGCCGGGCACCTGGCCCGCACAGATGAGGTAGACACATCAGATAGACTATAGCTGGCACCAAGCCCGCCCAGCCTGGGCGATATGTCCTCACCTGGCGTGCCCCCGGCCGTGCGCGGCAGGGCCGCCACCCGTGGACTTTTCGCGTGATAGACTCGGCATGGACATGTGCTACACTAGACGTGACGGGCTCACACCCGGGCAGCCTCCTGGTTTAATTGTCTGAAATATGGAGGCAGATGGTACGCAAGGATACTAGATGGCATGTAGTGATGAAGGAGACCACCCGCAAGCCTGTGGGGGCTCCGCATGTGACCGCGTATGGCATTCATAGCGATTCGGGCCGTGGTGCCCACACCCCTGTAACTCGGACCTATTATTAATTAATAGACACGTGACTGCGTCACGTGAGCATAAGTCCTCAGTGGGATGGGAATATGGAATGGATGGTATAAGCTATCTAGGTCCTAGTTACAGGGGTGTGGGCACCGCGGCCCGAATCGCTATGAATGCCATACTTGGTCACACGCGGAGCCCCCACAGGCTTGGGGGTGGTCTCCTTCATCACTACTTGCCATCTATCCTTGCGCACCATCTGCCTCCATATTACAGACAAACCAGGAGGCTGCCCGGGGGTGAGCCCGTCACGTCTAGTGTAGCACATGTCCATGCCGAGTCTATCACGCGAAAAGTCCACGGGTGTCGGCCCAGCTGCCGCACGCGGCCGGGGGCACGCCAGGTTAGGACATATTGCCCAGGCTGGGCGGGCTTGGTGCCAGCTAGTCTATCTGATACATGTGTCTACCTGATCTGTGCGGGCTGAGGTGCCCGGCTAGGCCCAGGCGCCTGTGCCTAATAATGTGGGAAACATAGAGCAAATCAGCGTACAAATCCTCATTACTAATGTGCAAACCGGACCTAGATAGCTTACACCATCCATTCCATCCCATGTTCCCCTCCCACTGAGGACTTATTATGCTCACCGGTGACGCAGTCACGTGTCTATTCATTAATTAATTAATTTAGGCCTGTCATGGGGTGGAAGATCATCATGGGGCTATACAAGCGCTAGCCGGGCACCGGGCTTCTCTAGAAGGGGTATAATGATGGCTTTTAATACACTCTGGGCTACTTCCTGCGAAGGGTACGGGGTGTCAAGCCCGCCCAGATCAGGTAGACACATCAGATAATAGACTAGCTGGCACCCGAACTGGCCCGCCCAGCCTGGGCGTTATGCCCTCACCTGGCGTGCTCTAGGCCGCGCGCGGCAGCTGGGCCGACACCCGTGGACTTTTCGTGATGAGACTCGGCATGGACATGTGCTACCCTAGACGTGACGGGCTCACACCCTGGGGCGCAGCCTCCTGGTTTGCCTGTAATATGGAGGCAGATGGTACGCAAGGATAGATGGCAAGTAGTTCGATGAAGGAGACCACCCCCAAGTCTGTGGGGGCTCCGCGTGTGACCGCGTATAGCATTCATAGCAATTCGGGCCGCGGTGCCCACAACCCTGTAACTGGGACCTAGATAGCTTACACTATCCATTCCATCCCATCTTCCCCTCCCACTGAGGACTTATTCTCACGTGACGCATGAGTCACGTGTCTAAATTAATTAATTAATTAATGTCCATGCCGAGTCTATCACGAAAAGTCCACGGGTGGCGGCCAGGGCTGACGCGCGCGGCCTGGGGCACGCCAGGTGAGGACATATCGCCCAGGCTGGGCGGGCTTGGGCCTTGGTGCCAGCTAGTCTATTAATCAATTAATTAATTAACACGTGACTGCTAGTAGTCTATCTGATGTGTCTAGATTCTGATTTGGCACGCCGCAAAGGTGAAAACCATTTGCGTTCAGTGCCGGTCCGCGGAAAACGCGGAAAACGCGATCTGCAAATGAATCCGACCGGAATCGAACTGGGGACCTCTCGTCTAGATACCTGATCTGAGCGGGCCAGGTGCCCGGCTAGGCCCAGGCGCCTGTGCCTAAGAATGTGGGAAACATAGGGCAAATCAGCGTACAAATCCTCATTAATTAATTAATTAATTAATAGACACGTGACTGCGTCGTGAACGTGAGCATAAGTCCTCAGTGGGAGGGGAACATGGGATGGAATGGATTATATTAAATTATAACATGCCTCCGTTGGGAGATCATGTAGCACATATTCCTTGATTGGTGGTGGAGTGGGGAGAGCCGCGTAATCGAACTAACCTAACGCTAATCTAGCTAGTCTAGAAAAATCCTAACTACCCTACTCATCAATGGAATGGAATGGATGGTGTAAGCTATCTAGGTCCTAGTTACAGGGGTGTGGGCACCGCGGCCCGAATCGCTATGAATGCCATACGCGGTCACACGCGGAGCCCCCACAGACTTGGGGGTGGTCTCCTTCATCACTACTTGCCATCTATCCTTGCGTACCATCCGCCATATTACAGACAAACCAGGAGGCTGCCCGGGCGTGAGCCCGTTGCGTCTAGTGTAGCACATGTCCATGCCGAGTCTAGATATCACGAAAAGTCCACGGGTGGCGGCCCTGCCGCGCGCGGCCTGGGGCACGCCAGGTTAGGACATATTGCCCAGGCTGGGCGGGTTTGGTGCCAGCTAGTCTATCTGATGTGTCTACCTGATCTGTGCGGGCCAGGTGCCCGGCTAGTAGGCCCAGGCGCCTATGCCTAATAACAAATCCTCATTACTAATGTGCTAACCAAAGGGGATGCGCAAACCAACTAATGTACAAACCAAAGGGCCTTGCGCAGCATCTTGGTGAGGTTGCCGTCAAGTCGTTGCTCCAGCTCCTGCGTCCGTGTCCAGGTCTCGGCGCCGCAGGTCAGGATCGTCAGAATGACGACCTTGAAGAGGTCACGCTTGACGATCCGGGGTAGGGCAGGGTTCAACCAATGCTCTGGACCAGCGTTTAATGTGCATATTCCATGACATAGATCTTGGGGAGACGCCCACGCACTAATATCTCAACAGCGGGGAATTCAGTGAGCACTCCGTGGTCCCGCGGCGGGGACACGATACAATGAATGAATTAAAATTATTATTAATGAACTATTCAACACGTAGACTTAGTCACATGAGCAAAAAACCTTAGTTGGGGAGGGAAATTAATAATGATACTAGATGTATATATAGCTATACCACGTATATATAGCTGCAAAGGACTAATGTGACATTTATGTCAGCGTTCACCACTGACCACTGACAATATAAACTCCTGCACTAGCTTACAACCATACTATACACAATGCAGGCTAGCCACTAATAATGCCGCTGAACGATCCAGAAACACGCCTTTAGTAGTACTACAGTAACATATTAACATGACACAAGCTTGCTGTCCATCCTATGCACCGCTGCTTTAGCTAGAATCGACATGCAGCCTAAAAATATCTAGGAACAGCATAGCCATGTGATCAATCACCGCTGCCATGGACATGTGGGCTGGTCAGATCAGACTCAGTATGTCCTTGGGCGTGATAAATGGGGGGAGAGGAATCGACAGCTGGCAACTACACTGACACTAAACAACACATATACGTCTATCATACATATGTCTTCATCTCCGGTACAAGGTAGATATGCTAGAGCAACCTGGGCAGCCACAAGCGAAATTGGCAACTACCCGAGAAGTTTGTTGACAAGCATGCCAACTGGCACCGCTTCATGGGGCATGCTAGAAGGAAATGCGACGGAATTATCTGCCACGGCCACACCACCTGATGGCTGACGTCATGTCCAGCCACAAGGTGAGTAAACTGCCAGCATCCAGCCAGAAACTGCTCCGCAGACTCAAGTCCGAAGGCGACCGGTGTAGATCCGGACGTCACTCGCGGACGCTCTGCCCGCCAGTCCCGCCAATGGCATCGAAAACAATGCCACGGAATCGGTGAATGCCGGACCCACAGTCTTTATTAACAATAAACCCCCCACGCCACGCAGCATCATTGCACGCTCAGCCCCCCCAGCTGCGTCTCCAGGGTCTGCCCCTTGGAGAAGGTGCCCCCTTGGCCACTTAGGCCGCCAGGGGCCGTCTCACTCAGTGGCTCGTCAGCCCCTGCACATATGCGGGCAGTACGAATTCGTAGAATACATGAAATTGTAGCATTCAAAAAAGCTTGATTAATAAAGAGAAATGATACACACAAGACATGCCCATTGCTGCATTGGCCAGCCAGGATAACGGCAAGCATGACTGTATACTGGATTCAACACTAAATGCAAATCTGGATTCTCTTACGCATCAGCTTCCCGAAATGTGTGCACATCGCAATGTCATTGCCAGCTTATACGCTGGCTAAAAAGGTAATGTCATAAGTGCATGCATGCGTCAGGCCTCACACTGCATGGGGTGAGCAAGTCCCACAAAACGAAACAATTACATATTACTGGCTACTAAGTATCCATACGTACTACTATACAAACAATGATGCAGCCAACTGCTTGCGTACCACCCTTTCCAGCACGAACATGTCATGCAATCAAGGAAGTTCCAGACAAGTCACATCAACTGGGTCAAAATTTGACAGGATATGCATGGTGACCACTGCGCAGGAACGGACACAAGTAAGCCCAGGTCACTGCTGATGCAAAACATCACAAAGAGAAAAGCTAGGGGACCAGTCGTCTTCGGCATCTAGCATGCTGCGAAATTAATTCGGCGCGCACGTATCTATGCGTACTAGCGCTGCCAACGAGGTGGCACACCAAGGCCATGTACCACGCTCCACCGTGCACGTCCGAGTAAGCAGAAAAACAAGAATAACATACTTAGGTTCAACCGATTAATTTGCCACATTGAATCGCGGCTCAGAGCTGAGCACTGACCTACAAGTATTGCAAGCAATGATCAGCACACAAATGCATCGAACACACTTGCATGGTGATCACATGAATAAAAAGAAAACCAATCAAGCACACTTGCCCCAACACGCCCTACTATACACTGCGCCCAGGGAAGCTGACGATCCCAAAGGAACTATATAGAGCCACCTTGCACGACACCCTGGGCAGCACAGTCAGTGTGCCCCCCCAAAGGTAGACTAGACCAAAGTGCAGTGCAAGGCAAAGAGCAGCCTTGAGAAAGGGCCGTGCCGTCGGAAGCCCGCGCACAAATAACCAGCACGAACCTGCTGGGGGATCTGCCGCTGCCCCGCCCGGCCGCCGCCCGCGTCCCCTCCACCGGCCGCGCTCCCAGCCACGGCCACGGCCGCCCCTGCCTTGGCCCGGCCCCCGGAATACTGCTCCCCGGCACACGCCATTGATACCGAAATCGGTATGGCCACCAGCGGAGGGTGGGTTAGCGCCCACACACAACACCGCCACAGATGGGAGAAGTGTCAGGATCTTATCGATGAAAAAAGCCACTGTCAGGAGGACTGGCAGCCAGACGACAATCCTGACAGCAATATCCCCGCTACCTACGTAGCTACTCAGGAATCTGACCGTTAGCGGCACCATTGGCGCAAGTCAAGAAATTTAGGGCCGGGTTGATGACATATGTACAGGAAGAATTCGCCGTACGGAAGACTTACAAACCCGAGCTGCCAGGGCATAATAAAGAGACTTGGATCGACAAAGTGGTACATGCACAGAGACTAGGTGTCAAGGACACAAACAGACTGTTCAGTCACTCTGCCAAGACTCAGCAGTAGCTATTTAATCTGGCTGTTGATGCGCCAATTTGCAGCCCATTTGCAGCACCACTCACATGCAGTCCAACTGCGGGGGCTCCCAGGGTCCCAGACTTTCTCCTACACAAATCTCCCCCTGTCCCACAAGCAAAAGCCCGCGCTATTATTGCTGCATGTATGGGCTGCACCATGCCTGCACTGCAAGGGTTGCACTGGCTGGACTTGACTTAATCAGCTTATTTTTGTATCATTATGACGTTAGGGTGATAACTACGTCAAGGCACTGCCCACCATGTATGGTGAACACAAATTTACTACTACTATTTCGTCACTGAATAGAAGCCTAAACGCTAAACATGCGTGGGAGGAGAGGTACAAGTAACCCTTGTGCTTGCCTCCGCCACTTGCCACTGAGAGCTCGAACCAAGTAATGTCTAATAATGGATAATAGTACACTCGACCCCTTACAATCATACCCAGGGTACAAAAGTAGTTTTCAGGTTATTTCCAAATCAATGTTCTTAGAGCAGCACAGCCCTCAGCCCCCCGTTTAAAGTACAATGCATGTCCCGGCCCCCCACCCCCCTCACCGTCCGTGTCCAGATTCTCCGACATCTTGAGTTCTTCTTCAGTCAGCGGCGGCTGGTAGCTGTGGACCATGCATGGCACGTACATGACACAGGGCCAATCAGGCACATATATAAAGTGTATAAAAGGGCCAGCGATCAGCATTCAGCAAGTACACTCACACGTCGTACGTACTTCACAGACAACACTCCTACCAAACGTAGTTTAGTCGTACTGCATCATTGGTCAAATGGAACCCTTGCGGCCCTGCAGGTTAGCCCCTTCCCTGATGACCCGAGTCACCCCAGCCAGATCGTAATGTTGGCATCCAGATCCATCCGGGAGAGGCTCTTGTATTCTCCATGCAATACGGCGCCTCTCAATAAGCCAATGAGTGCCAAGCCCCTTTCAGGTGGCCTCTGGATACTGGGCTGGCCAGCATCATCGCATCTGCTACATGCTTTGCTATTTCGAAGTTGTTGTATCGCACCCACAGTCGGGCCTGCACCACCAGATGGAGAGAGAGCCCTGCAGTCTGTGTCATGCCCACTTGAGGTAGGGAGAGACGCTACCAAGGGCGCCCTAGCTCCCTCCTCTCGTTGTGTATATACTACAGTAGGGCTACTATAGTGTTTGAAGGCTCCTCTCCACATTTGCTGCCATTTGACTTTACCGTTTTATTTTGTGAGCACTGCCTTGACCGTTGGTAGAGAGAAAACCTACTGTTACCCTTAAGCAATCTTGAGACAAGTATTCTATATGTACTGTCTGGACAAAACAGTCCTATGCTGTCTGTTAGTAATAATTTGGCACGGTCTATGCAATGTTTCTCTTGCTAGCTACTATCATATCTACTAAATATGTGAGTTATTACTGTATGACGTTATTCCGGGACCACTCCTTGTCGAGGGTTAAGCTGAGTTGAGCACGTACAGCCTTCTACCTTGCGCCTAGGGAAGAAACCTAAGTTAGCTGGTGAGTACTCGGCGCCGGCGCTGCCCTCAATCCTACATACCTTTGTATGCATCCAACATCGTATCTCGCGCCGCCACACATCGGACGGCCGATAATGCTTTTGTTGTGGCTGCTCCTTGAGTAATGAGAGTGAGCATTTAGGAAGGGGAGCTCCAAGTATGCAAGGTACCTTGTTGGTCGCCTCTCGAAGCCTGGGGCAATTAACACTTGGCTAGTTACTTTTGTTTGGCCTTGCTGGCCTCAGGTTTGGCCTTGTTGGCCTGTGTGGCCTAGTTGGTCAACATGTTTCGGCCTTGTTGGCTACGTTGACAGCAAGAACAACATTCATGCAACTAATACCACTTATCAAATATGAATGCAAGCAGTTTGAACCAAGGGCTGAAAAGATCTTTCCTCCAATACACAGTAAATTTAACATACTGTCACTGACCATCCTGTAAATGTCCAGAACATGTCCTGCACAACCGTGACACATATCACTGACAGTAATTCAATATTAGTGATCAGAACATCGCCACGAGCTAATAAATGTACATATCACAGTCATCTAATAGGTACTTCGAGTACTTAGCATGAAGTATCATTATACAATTGATACTACTCAACAGTAGTAATAATCACGGTGACCGACTGCAAGTAGCTAGTACATGCTACTTACAGTACATGTTATAATAATCACAGTGACCTACTACTGCAAGTATTATTAGTATGAAGTACTGTTCGTACTACTAGTTATACATGCAGTAGTAATTCACAGTGACCTCTGCTGCAAGGAGAAATAGGAATGAAATGCAGCTGCTGCTCCCAAGAAATTAACCGCCATCGATCCGAAAAAGGATTGCAGATGAATGATTATAATCACACTGTCATGGCCTGGAAAGCGGAAACTAGCGGACGAGGAATCTCTTTGTTCCCTTGACAGACCATCGTTAGAATGATCCCCTGCAGCAAACCGGGAGGCGCTGTTGGGCGGCAAACCACGCGACCGCCACCTGTCCACTATCCTGAACAGGACGGGTGGGCCGGGAATTCACCATTGACCGGGAAATTCTTTACTATCTACTAGTATCAGTGCAGGACTACCAAGTTACACCATCATTCCTATCACCAGTCCATATTTACTGAAGCTATCAACGGGAATCCCTATCTATCTTAACTATCAGTGGGACTACAAACTATCAGCTGTCACCAGTTCATTAGTTTATTATCAACGGGAACTGATTGGGACGCAACGGGACGCAAAATCTAGGACGGGTAGGCGGCCAGGCGGGATGGGACCGTCGGGTTGAAAGTCAGACAAGGAAATACAGTACTTAACGCGAAAACTTTAGACAGACTTTGCGAACTACCTAGGGAGGGTTGGGGTTTAGGGGGCTCAAATTCTTTAGGTGCAGTCTAAATGTCTAAAACTTTTCGGGCTTGGCCCCATCGGTTGTACTCATATTTTCAACTAGCAAAATTGTTCTTGGGCATTTATTTGAAAAGGGCTGTCAAACTTTTTTTCCAGAAAGTCTGGTACAATTAAGTGGCAAGTTATAAAACCCTCAGCCCATTCCGCAGTGTAACCTCCAAACAAACACAAAAACACAGCACACAACAAGTTGGTTACACAAACAGTTACACAAACAAACACAAGTTACACAAACAAAGAGAGGGGCATTTCAAGCTATTATAATTAGGACATTTTCACCGCCGAATAATTAGTTCTATAACATCCAAATATTCCAGTCTGAAGTGTGTTTGCACTATGTAGTAGCCTTATGTGGTCTCAATTGATAATCATAGTTGTGTACATAGTTATAAACACCCACTTTAATAAGATATTTCAATTAACAACCCCATCATTGCAGGTAAAATCCTCATTTACCACCACCAAAATACATCATCCAGGCCTCTTATAAACAACGTAGTAGAATATAAATCATTTTACGATGGACAACTATATATAACTATACATATAAATAATAACCTACATGTCATACCTGCCAGCAAATACATGACTAGTAAACCCCACAGAGGCTGTGTAGCCCCCGGCCCCTGTTTATGTAGTGCCCCTATATAGGGTCTGAAACTCAAGAGCTAGATACCCAAAACAGTCAAGTGTATAACTAGTTTATACATACTTACTAGTGTAATAGATATACATTTTACAACTGAGTCTGCAATTAAAACAACTAGATGTCACGCTAATTGTGATAACGATGATGCGTATAGCACATACAATATATGCATTTTAACCGTTATTTCAACATAAAATGCCCCAGTAACCATTTTTTGGGGGGCCAGGGGGTCTATAGGACGCGACTGTGGCAAGGGGTCTCGTAGCTCTGACAGGAGGCTACATTCAGAGGCTCTGGATTTAGGGTAGGTCACGTAGTTGCCAGGTCTGGCATTTGTAATACTGCCATAGCAAAATTATCCCAAACAAATTCAAAGATTTAGTAAAATGGTGCAATTATTATCCTTGGCACCTACTGCACGATCTACATTCATGTAACAGACTAACAAATGAATTATTTTTTTTTACAGACCCGTTGACCCTTGGTCCAGGTTTACACGGTCTCCATATTATTAACACTCACACACGATGATAAATTCCACAAAATCCTGCTGGCAGCTCTTGATCCTTTACATACTAGCAATAATCCTAGCTAGAAGTACACAGCAGCATGTCACGCACACACGCACGCACGCACGCACGCACGCACGCACGCACGCACGCACGCACGCACGCACGCACGCACGCACGCACGCACGCACGCACGCACGCACGCACGCACGCACGCACGCACGCACGCACGCACGCACGCACGCACGCAGACACACACACACACACACTCACTCACTCAGACACACACTGACACACACACACACAGTCTCACTTGTCGAGCCCTTCCCATCTGATACATACATATATTCATAATCATGAATGTGTACTTCCATGAATCATCACAATATGAGGGAAAGAGAGCAATAATAACAGAGAGAAACGGTATTATAGAGAGCAAATATAATGAAAGAGAGCGATACTAAGAGAGCAAAAATAATATCCGGCAGCCATCCAGTCTGAGTCACGGGCTCGCAGAGCATCGCTCTAGATGACAAAAGGTAACACCCACTATGTACATTACTACCAGTTTCTTTTTACTTTTGACCGTTGCGGGCGCCAGCAGTATACCGTATATTATGATGTACACCAGACGCACGGTCAGCCCTGACATTGTAAAGTAAAAGGCACAGTCTGCGTTACTACGAATTCCCTTCACCGGTTTCCAACATACAAACAATCTCAATTATAGTAAAAAGCAGCAGCGCTGGTGCATTATACCAGCCAAGTCATACATACCCGGTGGAGTTTGGGTCCAGAGGCTTCTTGGAGAGCGTGATAGAGATCATGGACACGTGGCGTGTGGTCTCCAGCCTGCATGGGGCCCATGCACGGCGACAGCATTACGGCAGTTGTAGTACATTGATCAGTACTGAGGAGTATAAGACGTTGACAGATCTAGATTGACAACATCAGTGGCACCATCATAGGCCGGCCACGGGCGCCAGCCCCACACCAGCTGACACGGTGCAACAACACAACCATACAGTTGTGTAAGGGGCGACCTCAACATCATGGGGTCTGACAGTGGCGAAGCAGAAAGATACACATATCTCTATCTATGTGACTTGTTATTTGAAGAAATAATGCACGCGACACAGCGGCCGGCCTGCATGTCCAGCATTTGCACTCTTATGATTGTGCAGGAACACTCAATGATGCCTCCGAAGCATCAGGAAATAAGAGTACAGCCCTAAAAATCAATAACCAAATACCAACCGACATTATTGCACTGTTATACCAGGGAATTGTAGTAATTTGGTACGTACTCTACGTCGACTTCGCATTACATTCAAGTGAAATTATAACATCAACGATTTTTTTATGTATGTGATTAACTAAAACATTTTAATTAAAAATAGTAAGCCTTATAGCAAAAAAAAATCTTACCATAGCATATATTCTATTTTATGTGATGCAGCTATAGTAGAATATAAAGTATGCACATGTAAAAAGCACGCTTGCTTGCGCAACTTAGCCCATGATTCACTTGCATCATTGTCAAGAAGTATACTGTACGGACGGACAGACTTCTACATAGTCCATGATGTCAGCCTTACTGCCCGCGGCAGCCGCTGCCTGCCGTGTACAACGCTTCAGGCCGGGCACCGAAATAAATAGGATTAATAATAATAACAATCGTCATGCAGCAGTTAGCAGTACTAATCGGCGTAATATAGTATATTGCATCAAAGCTCGACAGTCTACTGATCGTCCCACCCACCACTCGCCATCGCTAATGCCAACTTAGGTAAACTCCATGCCCCTTCTGTTTGGTGGTTATACTAGATGCAAAATGCAATTGACCTCGGCCCCACCCAGCTTCTGCAGCTACACGCGCCCACCAGACCAGCTCGATCCATGCATCATTGCGCACAACTGACCTCACATGGTGGACTTGACTGGTGCGAGCAGTCTGCTCAATCAGGGCCTATGACAGCTGGATCACGATTAAGTCGATCGTAACCGTGTGGGCTGGACTGACAGTCAGGATATTACCCTCGTTCATGTATAACACATAATTTGCTTGGAAACTTATCTAATACTACCAGTATATAACAATTGCTAATGTATGAGACTGCAGACAAGGAGGGCATGACCGACATTATTGCGGTGTAGTAGCTTGCAGGATCGAGCGACTAGAAAGTTTATAATGCCATATAGATAGAGCATGCGTAAATAAGCATGCGCGTGATGCACATGGATTATACAATAAGTAATGTAATGGGGATGTAACCATAGTGCACCATGGAGCATGCGGCTTCAACAACGACGGGGAAACCCTGAGTGCTGAGACGCCCAAGTTATGCAGCCCTGTATCTTGTCGCAATCAAAACTGTGCTTCCACAGGTGCACCTTGGCGATAATAGCCCATTCGAGGTCAAATAGCTTGACAGTAACTGTCAGGTCTCTTTGTTACTTTTTTCACAACTAGGTGGTTTGACGGTGATACCAACAAATTAACCTTGCATATAAAGCGAAAGCTGACAGTCATAACATTGGGCAAGTTCATAATCATCTGTATGCAGGCATGTACATGTCAGACTGCAGATATCATCACATCATATCATACGGCAAGAACATTATAAAACAGCCACTGTACGGATCCTGCGGCCACCGTATAATACATACAGTACATATTAAATAAAAGCGTGCGATGCCAATTTTGAACTGCCCACATTCAATCACAGACTGTGCACAATAATAACCTGGCTATGGCTATTTGTGTAACAAGCCACCAGGGGATTGGTTGCTATAGAATCGATCGGCGGCTGAATGGAACCCTAGAATGATTGAGTGATGGGGCCAAATGGTTGAGCAATCAATATGTACGATAATAATACGAAGTCCTCAATTAGTAACTAGAGGGGGGTGGCCAGGTCATCAGGGGCTAGTACATAATAGACGAGCCTCGAGGCTGCAGGGAAGCAGTACAAAAGAGGGTCTTCAGTAACTCACATAACATGCTATACACGCTAATAATGTAGTATTTAAAACTGACTTGCAGGGACACGACACTCAAACTCCACCCAAAAGCGACCATGTTTGATATTGAACTGGAAACCTAGACAGCTTGCCATCAATTTTCAGGTCCATCTGAGCTGTGTAGTTTGGCCACAATTATACTTCAGATGCTCATGCATAGCTGCCATCCTGCATGAGGCTGATCAATACAGTAAAGCATGGCATGCGGGCATAATTGTATTCCATAAGCACAACCACAAACCTGCCCTGCCCCAGCTTCCAAAAAGACTAACTAAGGGCAAAACCACGTAATACAAACAAGACAAGGTGCCAGGTTAATTTAAGAAAGCAGTCGCAAAGTGTCAAACAGTCTCTGACAGAGCGAATTCGGCTGTTTTGGGGCTGCCATTGTTCACTGTCAGCTATTATAAATAAATTGACCGCATGCAGTAATTATGCTAAATATGGCTAAAAGAGGCAGTGACTCTGCAAGATCATATTAACCCCTAAATGGTCTTGCTGCCGATTTTCCGCCAAAAAGTGACTTACAGCCGATTTGTCGGCACCTACTCGGGGGACCAGTTTGCGAGAATACTATTGGGAATTAGGAAACGTTTAGCTGAGAAGAATGAAAGTTTATAAGTTTCTCCAGAGCATGATACTAGGGTTTGCTATATTTTGACCAAGTTTAACAGGTGTTCCAGACCGTCAAAGTACAAGGGGTCAGGGTACTTTTTCACGTACAACGTGCATTCCGGAAAACGACGACCTGGCCATGGCGGCTTGCGCCCACGCATGGCATTTACGTTTGCGTTCGAATTTTCTGGCCAAACTTAGGATATTGATTTTATACGTCCTAAAGATCATACAGGCCAATTTTTGGTTCGCGGGAATGCCATTTGATAGGTGTCGGCAGCGTTCTTGCTGGAAAAAACTGCGATCAGGCCGGACGATAGAAACGTTGACAGCAATACCTTTCCGGCGTATTTTAAAGGATATATCGGTTTCTTTGTACTTTTTATGATACATATTAGTCGTAAACGTGCAAGGGTGGCCAGAAATCGCCGAATCCAGCGACCATGCTGCACAACTTTGGTGTGCCGAAATGCGCCATTTTGCGGCCACCGCCTGGGCCAAGGTAACGCCATCCATGCCTGGTAAAGCTTAATCATCGTTTTCCTATCGATGTTTGACGTTTATATATACGTTCTAGCTTGTGTAGCACATTCTTTTTGCATTATTCATGCTCTTTCTTGACCCTGGCCTGGCCCCTTTCTAAAACACCCTTCTTAGATGCTTCCCTCAGTCAGTTGACCTGCCACAGGGTGATGGTGATAAGTTTTAGAGGCTGTATGGGTTTGAATACCTCCATATATGTTTGTTATACATTTCCCACACACATATTGCATGAGTGTGAGGCAGTTGGCTGGTCTCTGTGGCATCATCAAGCATGTAACCGGTGAGTAGAAGCTTCCCATTGTCAGCATGTGCCACCAGGTGTGCTGGCCATCACCTGGAAAGCTATAGCAGCTTAGGCCTAGTTTATCCTTGCTAGGGCAGGCTGAAATAGGCTAAAAATCACTAGTTTGTTGGTGGCTGCCTCCTAGAATGCATGCCTTGCGTAGGGTATCCGTACCACGTTACCTACGTGCATGGACAAGGTAGCACCTGCACATAGGTGCCATGTAAGGGCAGTGTGATGATGCAGTTATGTTTCCCCATCATTGTGGAAGGGAAATGTATTGTTTGGCATGGTTGGGGGCCATATTAGTAGGTATTAGTAGGTAGTATGCCCACTCCTACCCCCTTGGTTGCTTTTTACCAACGGTACCCCTATGGGCTGTACTGGGTGTAACTGCTGGTATACCCAACCAAATGATGACCCCAATGGCTCAAACTGTTCAGCAACTAATTGTTTATCATCCCTGAAGTGGTAGGTGCCTAGCTCTTACAACATAATTCAAAATGCACATTCTACCAAAAATGAAAACGCTCGTCTTGAACCCCCTGACTTTGACGGCAGTTATACATGGCCTACGATGAATATATGTGAGGTTGTGATATATCATGGCTTAGGGCAACTCATGGACATGCTTGCCCCCCAAGGACAGCCATTGGATATTGCTAGGTTGTACAGGGGCTGGTTTACAAAATAGGTGAGTTACTGCCGATTTATCGGCAGCATTTCCGCCCATTTAGGGGTTAAGCACTAGCATTGAAAGGCATGCGGAATCAAGCTCATCAAACTATATGGTTAATTATAATGGTTACTAGCCATTAAACGGGTGCTGGGGAGGAGATAAGCAGCTCACACATGCTCGCAAATTATGTTAACCTAGACCCCACCACATTTGCAACACAGCAAATACCAAGGAGGTCGGTAACGTAGATGCACAACAGGCCAATTCACTGCGCGGGCTTACGGGACAAGGCCCTCCTCAAGCGGCTCCCACGTGTCGGTGATGTCCATCGAGCTGATCACCGTGTTCTGGTGGAGGCCAGGGACCCAGCGCTGCTCGATGACGCGCCACGGTCCATAAACAATGGATCCAATCGCCAAAAAAAAATATGCACTGGAGGTTTTAAGTACCCTATAATGACAGTACACAGCACGTGACTGTGAGCCAGGGACCAACTCGATTGACAGCATGTTCAAGCTTGCAAGTCTATACATCACAGGGCCGGGGGCAGCCTGCCACCGGCCGGAATATGCATAGATAGCAACAAGAATGGCAACATTGCAAATAAAAATTTATCATCCACTTATGTTAAGGACAGGACGACACGTACATGTACATAGAGGTACACCCTGGCATCTTCAGTTTAAGAAGTCTTTATATTTCTACAAGGAGTCATAAAAATAGCAAGTTACGCAACAACCAGTTTTGCCAGCTAATATTAGGTTTGCAACATAATACTATTAGTACGTACTAGTAAGTACGTGTATCAACACACGTCACAAGCGCGCCTGAGGCCACGGAGGACTAGTCTCTTAATTTGCATCATGGTACGTGTTGCGGATAATAGTACTCAATCATATATTGCCAGTAACAAAACCCTAGCACATGCTCTAAGAACCCGGCCGGGCTCAAGGAGCAAGCTAGAGCGTTTGCTTTGTGAGGACTCATGCATGCACTTGGTAGTAATTGTAGTTGTGATTCAACCGTCGGAGGGCAACGGTTCTCTGACTGTCATGGCGCACGCTGGCAGCCGTACCTATAACTTAGGTGCCAGCTGCAGCAACTAGGCACCAACACTGGATGCCCTCCTAGATACTTATAAGGGCATCCGTGCCGGTAACTACCGATGTTTAACAGCGTGCGCCGTGACGGTCAGAGAACCGCCGCCCTCGGTAGCACAACTATCGTAGAAATAACTGGTGCATGTATAACACAGGTCTGACATCAACACAGTCATATTGCATTGCATGGCACAGCAAGCACCATCATTGGGGCACTCGGCAGCCACAGGAACAATTCAATATGGCGGTAGTTGTAAATATATGTTGGCCAATATATGCTATCATGTAACCATATCTCCCATGCGATCGATATAACTGAGTATATAATATGTGCAATTTAGTTTTATAGATAGACAAAAAGGTGTTATATGAGACATTAATATAATCAAACCAATCACACAACTCTTCTCGGTCCTTACAACATACTTCAAGGTAGATCTATAGCAGTAATTCTCATGTCACGGACAGCCTCTGGGATCACAGGCAGCCTGCTAGCTCTGCTAGCTGCCATTTAAGGGTCGCGGCGCCCGCAGTAAGTACTGCATGCCTGATTCATTAACAAAAGAGGACCATATAGAGCACCAGAAACACAGCGATGCAAGGTGGCACACCAACTGGCTAGCCGCATGATCGAGCTAGGACTAATAACGAGCAGTCTCGAAACAGCGTCAAGGTGGCACACCAAGTGGCTGCATGCATCCCGGCCGTCTCTGCATCTGCCCGCACAAACTGTATGCGGCGAAGATATCCGGCAATCAAACATGATGCATGGGTCGACACGGAGTGCGCCGATCAGGGAGACCGGCCGCGACAAAACAGCAGGCATGCAGGCACAGGCTGACTACACAGTTTAGCGGCTGAACTGTCAACATGAGACAACACCCCGCATGCTGGGAGAACTCATAATACCACACAAACACAGTAGCTGTGTACACTGTCATCATTGGTGTTAAAAGCTATAGCTGTCAGACATCATCAAGATGAGAGCTACGCAGCCAAACTGAGCTCCATGCCGTAAAGCAGCATGTCAACTTTGGCGCGCAGCCCCATGACAATTGCTATACCTTGAGGATTTCTGCCACCACCACCGTCTTGTTGATTGCTCGCCCCATGGCTTTGAGGACGACCTCATCCGACTTCTCCTGCCAGAATGCACGTGAACAATGCCGCCAGTGTGTTTACAATTCCGCCATGCAGCACTGCGGCGTCAGAGACACAAAGTTGGATGCACAAGCTGAGTTGACGCACTTGCGCAACACACACGTTGTGACGACATGGACTCTTGGTGATGTTCCAAAGGCTAAAAAGTGCATGGATTAATGGCACCTTTGTTTTAATTATTACTGTAGATCGAAGAAAAAAGTGCATGGTGCAGTTTCTGGCAGCAGTTATTAGACATGCATGAATGAATGAACTAGGCCAGCCTGCGCAATTACAAACCAGCTTCGATCGTTCCCGACGGCAGCATCAATTGCATGACCTGCGAGGTGGCATAAATTGCATGACCTGCACGGTGGTACAATTACTTTCGAAGTACTTTCGTGCATGTGGCCTGCACAACTAGTCCGTACAAGGATCGACATTGCAAAGTATTCCAAAGTAATATATATAATTTCCATATGAGGCATAATTTCATAGTAATTGCACAGCATTCTGGGCTAGCAAGCATCCACACAATCAAACATTCCATATCATAATGGCCATATATACCAACATTTCGAAATCTCGGCTGGTGCAGGTTAAATGCACATGATAATCCGAACCTTATGCCATCCTTAGCACACTGTCAGTTGAACACGGTTGTTGCGCCCGCAATGAATAAACTCCATGGATTCGACTAGAAGGCCGGCAGTACTGGTAATAGCTAGCACTACGGCATGCATTAATAGTGTACTACGTATATACACTGCTATTAGCTACATATGGATATTAAACAAGCAATTAGCAGCTACGTATATATGATCGAGTACGTCCACGTCTAATTAATCGATATACTACGAGCTGCGCGCGCGCGGCATGCATAATATTCCAATCCTGCGCAAAATATTGCTCGATCGGTGATCATGTCCATGTCGACGTCAGCTCATGAGCTGCAGCAGACAGATTGATCATGCACTATTATATATAGATACTTCCTGGAAAATGCACTAATATATATTTATAAAGGGTCATGTACTACAGCGACAGCATTTCCCGGCCCATGACAGCTACCAACAATTAACCCGGTTAGTACTACAGTACAAATACATATATAAACGAGCTGACACCGCGAGCACGACTCATGATCAGCTCTATAAATATACCGCCGCGGCCAGCGCGCGTGCGCATATATATTGCCCATGATTAATCAAGACGCAACGGCCGGCGCGGCACATTCCGCGCGCGGAAAAGATGGAAAGAGAAAAATGGAACGTCCAACGCTGCAGACCACCAATAAGACACATTCGCATCTTATATTAATTCCAAAAAAAGAAGTGCAGTTGTCTCAGCTACGAGCTGCGGCAGCTGCACAGTACCTGCAAGACTGTGGTAGCGTACGTCAGATAATTGCGGACGGCTCCCAGCGTAGTAATCCTTATCTCGTTCTCGCTGATAGGGCCGTCATCGTCCGCAGACTTATCGACGCGCCTATATCTCTCCATGGCTGCCGGGCGGATTACCTCACCATTCCCAGCTGCTGCGCAATATCAATGTTGACGCCCTCGCCGGTCCGGACTCGACCGGACTGGCTGCGTGCGTGAAATTTGCTAGGCACAGGACTTGTTTGTGAGGAAACAGCTTGCTTAACGTTGTGAATTCGCGGCACACAAGCGCAGCACGATGCGCCTGCTTGACCTGGCGAATTCTGGCAGCATCCGAGCCAGCAACGCACAGATGAAAGATCTCTGAAGGCCACCTGCGTCAAGCCAGAGCCTGCTTCATTCAAGGCGCAATCATGGCTGGATTACACCCCCCCACACGTTTAAGATTCTCAGGTTTAAGATCATGAGCCCCTGGATTTTACCTCTACTAGTAGTATAATTGTAGTAGAATGTAGTAGAACTTATTATAATCGAATCACAGTAGTAAGATTCTTTAAGATCATGAGCCCTGGATTGTCGGACCCCAATCTTAAACGTGGGGGGGGGTGTAGGCTGGCCTGCGTCAAGCCAGAGTTGTTGTTGTTGTTGATTCTTAAAGCAAACTTGTAAGCACTATGGACCAGTCGTTTGACACGGAACACTTTGAGCGTTGACATATGTCCTGAGCCGACTTGCGGGATATTTCTGTGTCCTATTGGAGTTCATGATCAGAATACGTGGACACTGACAGCATATTTGATTCTACCTTTCCGCAGGAGAATTGCCTATTCGTCCTTTCGATTCCTGAACACGTCAGGGCAGGGCACCACTGATATGCTTGGCATTAATAACCTATCGCAAGTTAAAGTAGCCAGAATCGCATCCAAAGAAAAAACGAATGTCCTGTTGATTGAGCGCTTCGACAGATACGTAATACTGTAGCGATCAGTTCCGAATCTTCAGCGGCGATTTGACTGACGGTTCGAATAAATTCAGCGCTCTTTCAAATTTCGGAACCGATGTTTGCGACGGATGTACGGGTTGTTACCTGCTCGTCGTCGTTGTTGTTGTTGTTGTTGCCCACGCCGAACATGGGCACTTGGGCAGCAGAGATTTGGAAACGGCCGAGGGCCAGGACACTGAACAGCATGCCATCATGTTATATTTCACCTGCGGCTTGGGAATCAACAAGTCAACAACAACAACCTGGTTTGTTACGGATATTTTTTACGCAACCCGCCAGAAATGCACACGCTTCCGCACGGTTTCGAGCGGAGCCAAGAAACGCACGCACGCGCAGTCGAACTGCCGGAGGACGCACCTTGCGCAATGACTCGACATTCGCCACCCGGCAATGCCTGCGTACGTTCCTCGCAGCGCTAGCCCTGCACATAATTATGCATAACATACACAAGTTTCACAGAATGATCACATCTAGAGAGAAATAATGGCTAAGAGCGTGTCGCAACTCGTAAGAATACTGGGATTTCTCATCGCCAAGGGCAGCGAGTCTGGTTTTATACAATATTTACAAATTAGAATGCGGCGATCATTAAATGTGGTGTAAAACCTAGCCAGCGGTCCATATTAATTCCTCCGCGTTGATCAAACAGCTACTACTATGAAGCTAGCTAGTTCTTAATAGTATATTCCCGTCGGTCTTTCATATGTTTAGATGATATATAGCTGGCTGCTGCGCTGCACGAGCACGTCCTCAGTCGGCTGCTGGCAGCTATAAGCTTATAGGCCAGCAGCAATGCATAATATTTTTATGACTTATGACATGCATGAGGCGCCAAGAAGATGTATTAACTAGTACTAGCGCGCGGCAATTGATTGTAATTTAACACGGACGATATTATCAATTATATGAAATAAGTTAACTACGATAATATTATAGCTTAAGTTTATCATATCTCTATGTATAATATGACCATCACGACGTAATTAATATATACAATCGGGCTTATGCATCAATTTTCATGTATTTATTACTTATTTATGAAAGCACGTACACAGCTGCGCTACGTGGCCGATTATTTTACGTACGGCACGTCATTATACTGCACCGAGGCTATTAAATATTCGCATGCAATATTGAGTAAAGGAAGGCCAACAATCACTAGTACCTGCAGCTCGGCGCGGCTTATATTAATAATTAATTAATTAATTAACTCGTGCTCCCGTTGGGTAGTCACGGAGAATTAATCCCGATGGATGGATGGATGGGTGCACACATTCCTACCGGTCTATTCTATCTAGATGGAGCCAGACCCTATAGCGGTCTCGCCTGGCATGCTTCCCATTAAGTAATAAATTATCACGTGACTAGTGCGTCACGTGGGTGCCGATACAAACTAGAGGAACCTTCAATCCCTGTACACAATGAGGAGGGAGGGCGCCCTAGCTTCTCTCACTGCCACATGCAGTCGGCGGACAGGCCACAGATCAGCGCTCTATCCACAGCACGGGGGCGGGGTGCATCACTGTCGGTGCAATGCAACCATAATGATACCAGAGGTAGGCTGTAGCATAGCCTTGATGCTGTTCAAGAAGGTGAGATGGGCTCAACGGCGTCTGCTAACTAAGGCATAAGCGAATGGCCATGATGAGCCATGGCTGGGCTAAGCCAGGCATGCGTTCATGCCACTCTAAACCTGCTGGGGCTAGATCAGTATACTATCCTGGAGTAGTACGTACATGGCAAGTCATGCTACAATGTCTAAGCTATGCCGATATCCCTCTGCTATAGACAGCTGGCTATAGAATCTATTCTGGGGGAGCCCTGGGGGGCATCCTCAGTTTGTTGTTTACATAAAGGTCCCCGCCCCGCCAGTACACCCGGGGCTTCTCGGGGCTGGTCTTAAGTTGCGGATACATGTAGTCGGGCCATGCACTGGTCGCGGCCGGTTGCTGCTGCTGGGCTGGCGTTGATCAGGTCGTCGTCTGAAGCGACCAAGCAAGGGGTGCGCGCCATGCAGGTTCTTGCGGCGAGAGAGGAACCTGACTCTGGCTGCGATGTTGCCGAAGGTAAGGACCACTGGCGGGGGCCCGGCCTTAATTGTCCCGTGGAAGGGGCAGGCGGTAGGCGCCCTGCAGGGTCGTACCTGGAAACTCCATGCGAGCTAAGAGCTGGTTCTTCAGCTCGTCGACAAGAGAGTCTGGGGTCTCCCGCGGCTGCTTGTCGAAGCGCCTGACGATGACCCGGCAGCGGCGACGGTCGCGGTCAGCGGTCTCGCGGCGCTTGTCCTCCAGCTCCTGGAGCCTAGCTTGGTCACTGGTGATGGCGGTAGCGGTAGATCGAGGTGCCAGGCGGCTCAATGCAATGGGCTCAGACTTGATGCTCAGGTCAGCCCAAGAAGTGCGAGTCACGGGGTCGTCGTTGGCCCGACTGCAGCGGGCTGGGTGGCGAATATGGTGGCCGTGCGATTGGCAATCTCGGCCGGGACCTGGGCGGCCAGGACATCCACCTTGGTGGCGACCGCCTCCAACTTCACGATGCCGTGGCCAACTCTGCCCTCCACCTGGTTAAGGCGGGCGGTCAGAGTTGACGTGCCACGTCAACTCGGAAAACTTGGTGGCGGTGTGCTCGTGCAGGCCGGGCCGAAAACTGGAGCTGGAGCTTGCATGAGTGCGACTTTAGCTTCAATATTGTTGACCTTCAGGCTGTGAGGGCCGTGAGCGGGGGCCGTCGGGCGCGGTCCTGAGGCCTGCGAGCTGGGCTACCATCGGCGCCATGCACTGAGCTCCTCCTGCACAGCGTGGACGAGGTCCCGCCTTCATGTTAGTGTATCCTTGCTGTCTGGGGGGCTTTGGGAGCATGGCGCAGTGGGGGCCTGGTTCGGCAGGGCCAAGAGCTAGGGCGGAGCTAGACGCCCCCTGCTACTAGGCCCAGGTCCTTGAAATCAGAATAAGCGCCGCAAATATGCAGTAACTCGTCAGGATGACGATGCGTTGGAGTTAACGTTTTTTATAAACGCAATGTGAAGGATATGGTTGCAATGCAGCAATGTGTGAATATGGTTGGAAACGGAGCTTTGTTAAAATTGGATAATGTTACAGCGCTCACACACTTGAGGCTTGTACACGCGTTTGCCAAGTCAAGGCAACACACATGAGGCGGGCTCGCAAGAGATGCCCAATTGGCACTGGCCTATTCTTTATATACTTGTGCACTGTGCTTGCTAGTCCTGAGCAGCCTAGGAGGCCTGCTCAGTAATAACACTCCCGGTACAGTATTCACTACCTGTACAGCGCCCAGTTCCTATACAGTAGGCCTGCCATACAGGTACAGTGACCACAGAGCACAGTCCACAGTGACTATTGCATCTGCACCTAGGACTAAGCCTGCGGTACCAACAGACCACAGGTTAAGGTTCCTATTTCCTGCGTACGACGTATTAATCCAATACCGTCGTAGGTTCAGCACCTAATTCCTGTCAGCCCAGGAATTACTGTCGACCCCATATGTCGTCGGCAAATATTCACGTCCGACTTAGAAGAACAGCCGGCTCGCGCTCGCGCGTGACCGGGAAGTCGGAACGCCATAACTTTCTTGATACTTGTCGGAATGAACTCGTTCCGGTGCCGCTGGAATCGCAGAGATATGCCGAATCAGGTACACGCCAATGCGCTTGGCGTTAACTCCAATCCTTTCTTTTCTTGAGCTGTAGCAGCTCACACAAGTCTACATACAAACACACACAATGGGTACTGGACATCCTCCCCGACTACAAGTCACAACCCGCTGGGCATGACAGTCAGCTTGGATTCCTTATTATATGTACATAGCACCCATACTGGTTCAGGAGCACAAACAAATTACAATGAGTCCCTATCCCTTCACGGGAGGCTCGTTGTGTTACCCATGTACAAGAGGTTGGCCAACTGTGGCAGCCCATAGGTGTTCAGCTAAGAACTTGAGAAGTATGTACAACCTTCAGGACCTTAGGCGAAACCCCACAGATCACCCACAACAGCTCATCAGAAAACATTGCTGACCCCCAGACGGGAGTCGGCGCCGGTCTGCTGCCCCTTATCGAACCAGACACAACATCTACGCGAAGCACATGCAAAACACAAGCTCTTATACTCATTCCAACCATGGAAAATCAGGGGACCTGTCGCCACCTCACCAGCATGGTGGATGGGTCAGCCAGTCCGTGAAACTCCGCCTTAGGACGGCACCAGGGAATCGAACCCCGCCCACAAACCACAGATCTGGGGAAACCTCAGACTGAGATGAAAACCCCAGATAGACATCTCTCCATCAGAGACAATGTCAGACATTCTCACACCAGAGACATGTCTCACCCCTCAAGGTGTCAGTGCTCAGGATTATGTACAATCAAGCTCCCAGCCTGATATCCAGAGACTTAAGCACCCAGCTCTCAGCTTTTAGACTGTCAGATAGACCGACTTGACAGTCAGCATTCATGAGCTTCCTCAGTACATTGTACTGGGCTGGGGCCTTGTGTGGCAGCTTGGTCAATGCATCAGCAGGGTTCTCCTCGCCAGGGATATGCTTCAAGTCAACCAAACTGGCCAACTCCTTCAGCAACAAATAATCCAGGTCCCGGCTTCTGGCCAGCTGCTTGTGAACAAACTGGACCATACCCATGCTGTCTGTTAGCAACAACGTCTCCATCTGCAAGGTCCAAGGGGTAACTGAAGCCAGCTCCAGCATTAACTCCTTTATGTACAGGCTGGACTGGATCCCCTCGCATATGGCCCTGCATTCAGACTGCCACATCTGAACTGATACAGACCCTCTTCTGCAGTCTGCTGTACCAGCTGAACAAACTTGCCCTGCTCTGATAAAAAGCAAATAGAGCAGCAGATCTCCCCCTGACCTTGGTAACCTGGCGAGCATCCATGGAACTGTCAACAAAGATCTCCAAGGTGATAGGCTGGGCAAAGTCAATCCCAGACAAAATCAGATCAGGGGTACTCTCCACCAATCGGGCTATGACTCGAGGCTTCTCATCCTCAAGCACCTCATCAGGCATTCTGCTATGGACCATCAAAGACGGACCACAGATGCTGGCAAACCAGGCCCACATGCCTCTCAACTCAGGCCCTGCAGCCTGGGCGATCTTCTCTGGCAAGGCCTTCACAATGGTCTGTTTATAATCTCCTCCAGCCTGAAGCCTGATACTCCACTCCCCATCCCTCCTGAACAGGGTAGCCTGCATAATCCACAGAACACTACAGGCTTGTTGGGCTCCTGCCACAGCTCCTTGCCCAGTGAAAACTTGCCACTGATGACAGGAATAAACTTCTTCAGCCAGGTCGTGGGGGCTCTGCAGCTGGCGCGTTCTGACCGCCCTGAGATCCTTGGCTCTGATCATCTGCCAGCGCAGCCTGGTCTCCCAGCGCCTGGCCGTCACCGCGTCCATCACGTCCATCGCGTCCATTGCGTCCATCGAGTCCATCCATCCCAGCGCCGCGCCGCGCAAAGGCCATACCGCGCCCTCGTTGGTCAATAGCTCCCTCACTCATGATGGCCTCTGTTCAGATCTGCTACAGCCAGCCAAGTGGCCAAGCAGCAATTAAAGCAATATAAGCTACTGAACAAGAAAGGAAAATGCCAAGTGTTACCACTCAGTCAAGACCACCACGGTCACCCGCAGGAGCTTCCTGGTTCTCCTTGTCGCTGTCGCTGTCGCTGTCGCTCACAACAATAAGCTCTGGCACCCTGCTACCTGCTGCGCCGTCGTCGGCCCGCTGTCGGCCCGCGATGACAGCGTCGTCACCGTTAGTGTAGTAGACAGGTGACAACCCGTCGTTAACACCCCTCGGATTGTATCTTGGCACCTCGTGGTCGCCAAGCGCCTCGTCGCCTAGGCCAGCGACCCCCACTGCTCCCACCTCAAGGTCACTGTCGTAACCAAGAGGGGCGAACTCTTCCCAACGCGTCACACGAACGCGAAGGGGTTGGGGCAGTTCCTGAAAAGGAACCCTTGCTCGCTCCGGAAACCTGCCGACTCGTGCCGCACGCTGTCCTCCGGTGATGGCTTCCGCAGCCGCCTCGACCTCTGCAAGCCGCCTGTAGCGCTCCGCTCCGCGTCGCTCACGTCGAACTGGTCCCGCTGCAACACCCTCGTTGCCGATTACGCCTGCGAACGTACGTTGTACACCCGCACCCGCTGCTGCCGGTACGAACTCGTGTCGCACTGCACCAGCTGTCTCCGCAGCCTCTCCTCGCCTGGCCGCCAACTCCGCACGCACCCGCTCAGCTAAGGCTGTAATCACAGTCTGGATACCGACCAAACCGTGCAGCTCTTGCTCGATGTCGTCGACGCTCCGGTGCTTCGGAATGACGATGGTTCGGACGTGCTGCAGAATTCGCTCCCAATCCTCGACCTGGTCGTCGACGAATTGCACGAAGTTGCGATTAACAGGTGGACGATCTGCAAGCAATAAAGATAAATCTCGAACCACACGACGCAATTCAGGCGAAATTGAACCACCAGCAGACTGCCGAAACCGGAAATTCTGCTGCCGTTGTTCTTCCTGCACCATTCGACACCTGACGAGCTTCTCGCGCGTCGTCAACGCTGCACGCAGCAAACAGCAACGACCCTCCTGGCCGTTCCGTCGAGACTGCTTGTAATTTGAGTTAACGTTTTTTATAAACGCAATGTGAAGGATATGGTTGCAATGCAGCAATGTGTGAATATGGTTGGAAACGGAGCTTTGTTAAAATTGGATAATGTTACAGCGCTCACACACTTGAGGCTTGTACACGCGTTTGCCAAGTCAAGGCAACACACGTGAGGCGGGCTCGCAAGAGATGCCCAATTGGCACTGGCCTATTCTTTATATACTTGTGCACTGTGCTTGCTAGTCCTGAGCAGCCTAGGAGGCCTGCTCAGTAATAACACTCCCGGTACAGTATTCACTACCTGTACAGCGCCCAGTTCCTATACAGTAGGCCTGCCATACAGGTACAGTGACCACAGAGCACAGTCCACAGTGACTATTGCATCTGCACCTAGGACTAAGCCTGCGGTACCAACAGACCACAGGTTAAGGTTCCTATTTCCTGCGTACGACGTATTAATCCAATACCGTCGTAGGTTCAGCACCTAATTCCTGTCAGCCCAGGAATTACTGTCGACCCCATATGTCGTCGGCAAATATTCACGTCCGACTTAGAAGAACAGCCGGCTCGCGCTCGCGCGCGACCGGGAAGTCGGAACGCCATAACTTTCTTGATACTTGTCGGAATGAACTCGTTCCGGTGCCGCTGGAATCGCAGAGATATGCCGAATCAGGTACACGCCAATGCGCTTGGCGTTAACTGTTGGTATTCCGCCGGCTCGGTGAGCTGCCAGCGTTTCCGGCCAGGTCGAATAATCTAGAGTCTCGCCAGAGCCAGGCATGGTACATAATCCAGCGATTCTTTGCCAGGAAGCCGAGGACCTCACCACAGTGTAGGCCCGCTTGGCCTAGTGTCCAGCTGCATCTTTTTCCACGGATCTATAGGCCTTGGCCCCCCATATCCTCTATCAGTCGGTCTTTGAATGTGCGCACGGGCCTTGCGGCGTCTGACATCGCTGGGCCCTTCCCACATGAGGAGGTGCATGCCTGCCCGGCTGAGCGGGTCGCAGCCCTGAGGATGGGCCACACGAATTGCAGTGTACAGCCATACGCAATACGCAACCATACGGGGCCCATGGGTATGGTGTATAATACGCCATACGGGGTATAATACGCAAATCATACGGGGACTCTTGAAAATGCTGTTTTTTGCATGGTTCAGGGGGTTCTTCAACATTCTGACCAATCAGGCATGTTTTTTGTGTGTTCTTGCAACACCACTTGCCTTTATTTAACACATCATCACATAATATTGCCGTTGCCGTCGCTGCATGCCTACAAATACAAGCATTGTACATCTGTTGTTATTAATAATGTCTGTAAATAGCACACGGTCAGTCGGCCAACTTGCCAAAAGTAATAAGACATTGTGCCAGAAACAGACATCTTGCCTACTCGTGGTAGGCCACCATGCAATATTGATCTACATGAAGCAAGAATCCATACGGGCTGCCAACAATGTGGCTAGCGTGCAGGATACCATGCATGCCAGCAACCCGACCCAGCTCTCCCTAAACCATTAACACATATGGTACGGTGGCTGGCTAGCAGCAGCCTGCATCATTGGCTAAATAAGGCATTTATGTGCATCGCGAGTCACACCAAATACCCCGCAGCCTGCGACGTAATGCCTCCGGCGGCCTCTTGCACTCGCTCACTCTTGCCTCCTTCGCGTACGTAGCGCCCATGATATGGCGGGTGCTTAAGCCTTGCTCGGGTGGTAGAACCCGAGAATTCTGCATCCAAAAGTGTGCACGTCACTTAGCTTGTAGTTACCTGTCGGCTGCCCTTTCTTGTTGAGAGTCTGTTCTTTCACGATGTGTGTCCAGACAGTCTCGAATACGGCCTGCATCTCGTCGGCCCAGTCATCATCGTGTTCCATAGACCCACACCATCACCGTCGCTAGCCATGGTGCCTGGATGTCAATTGTGCTACGATTAAATGTTAGGTGCCAGATGCGCGCCCTTGTTGGCAGACAACATAACTTCGTCACCTAATTTCCTCGTCCTTCGTCTCCTAGACCCTAGTCCGACACGCAGCAATCTGCAGCAATGCACGTACAGTCGTACATGCACGGCCAGCTTGGCACCTGCATGTCGTTTATTTGTCGCGGAGTTCCAGGTCGCCTAGATACAGTCTAGTTCCGGCTCCACGTGCCGTCCAAAATGATGCCAGAAGCTACTTCGAACGCGGTTCATACGCAAAAAATACGCAAAAAATACGCAATACGCAAAAAATACGCAAAAAATACGCAGTGCGTATTTTTTTCCCCATTTTCATACGGAAATCTTGCGTATGGCGTATAATACGCGCCATACGGCGTATTATACGCCGTATGGCTGTTCACTGACGAATTGCGTCTACCTGGTTGGTACGAGCTACGTGCCCTACTAGTTGTAATCTACACTGCTTTAGATCAGGTGTAGCTAGTGATAAGTGGCAATGTGCCCAAGTACAAGTCCTCCTTTGCGCATGGGGGCGGGCGCATTAGCCCACACGAATTCAGATTGACCGCTATTGGTGACTGCCGGCCGTCCAGTTTTTTTCTCGAGGTCGACTGTGAGGGTCCACGTGTGTCAGCTCGACGGCGCCATTAACGTGAGAACCGTGAGGACCAGGACCTTGAACAGGCCGGTCCTGAGCTGCTTTTCCCGCTTGCCCAGGGGCTTGCACCATATGGAGGGCGCGCTCAACAAATTTAAGGCGGAGCGCGTGCCAGGTGCGGGCTCATCTTGTACGTACGCTACATTACGAGAAGAAGGCCGTCCACGAGCTAGGGCGCCCTAGCGATACCTGGCCTGCGCTGGTTGTCTCCTTAAAATACGTACAGTACCAACCCGCGGTAACGCAACTAGTTACGCAACTAATCAAAAAAAATTAAATGACGTATTTATATGAAGGAAGTGTAGGGCTATCCAACGCCACCTTCCGTTGCGTAAAAGCTTATGTCTACAGAAAGATACGGGGTCAGGAAGAATCGCCATAGCCAGTTCCGCAAGTGGCACTCACCAATTTTGCGGTTCCGCAACGAGGGAGAAACGGGGAGAAACGCAACAAACATGGGGTACCCTCGATGTAGGGGCCAATAATGAACTGACGCGTTGCGGTTAAAAAGGATGCGGCGGAAGTCAGAAGTCTGAAATTCGATCCTCAGTTATTTACGTCTGGCTTCCTCGTATTTACGAAAGGTGCGTAAGGGCTGCCACCGGTACGTACAGCCGCCATGCCATATCGACGTGTTAAAATTTGGCATACACGCCAAACTTAATTTTGCCCGACAGGCTCATGAAATATAATGTGTTCGCTTGGACTGTTTATATGTACTGAAAGCATAGCATCATTGACGATGGCTTGTGCGAAATTCGCACATTATGTAAAGTATAAATCGTGGACGTGCATAACGTGTACCAAAAAATGTGGACGCGGTGTATGTCATTCATCGTGAACGTGTACCCTCGTCCGGCGCACGCATTACATACACGTGTACGTAAGACAGGACAACAGCTATCTATGTATGAACTATCTCCTTATCTTAGCTTCTAATTTAATTTATAGAAGTGGGGATAAACAGTATGCAGCGCATGCCTTTCACGTACTTAAATACATGTCTACCCTTATGTAGGCGCTCTTATCTGACACTTTTCCGCATAATATTATAACTGCCTGTACATGTAAGTGGGTGCACACGGGTGTACACTCCGGGTGTACACGGGTGTACACGCCGGGTGCACTTCGGTCTACTGCCACACGCTAAGGCGCTTTTGTATGCACTGTATGTGGTGGCGTGATCCACAACGTCGTTGTGGGTCACGCTACACTTCGGCCCACCGCCACGCTTAAGGCTCCGTGACTCCGCGACGCGAGCACGAGTTTAATTATATAATTCATTAATGTATTCCAGCAGCAAATTAATTAATTAAATAAACTCGTGCTCGCGTCGCGGAGTCACGGAGCACGTGTCTATTAATTAATTAATTAATGTGCACAAAATTAATTAATTAATTAACTAGCTTATTAATTAATTGGCGTGTCACGAGTTGAATACAAAATTTAAACTGATGAATTGGCGTCTCCGCATGGGCAGAGGACATGCATGGGGGTGCTAGTCCTCTTTAAGTGATTTGGAGAAAGATGATGGACATGGCCACGTGGGCCCATGGTCATGAATTTATTGATTAATTAATAGACACGTGACTGTGCAGGTCATAGAGGCCAACAAGCCCCATGCAGTGGGGAAGGAACGTGTTTTCAAACGAGGGCGGCATGCCAACCAAGACCCCTAGGGTCGCGACCATCACAAAGAGAACATAGAACTGTTTTGTAGATAGCTTTGACCGGTAGGATTGCGTGCACCCCTCCCTCCCTCCCTCCCTCCCTCCCTCCCTCCCTCCCTCCCTCCCTCCCTCCCTCCCTCCCTCCCTCCCTCCCTCCTCCCTCCCTCCCTCCCTCCCTCCCTCCCTCCCTCCCTCCCTCCTCCCTCCCTCCCTCCCTCCCTCCTCCTCCCTCCCTCCCTCCCTCCCTCCATCCATCCACCCTAAACCCTCCCTCCCTCCCTCCCTCCCTCCCTCCCTCCCTCTATCCATCCATCCACCCTAAACCCTCCCTCCCTCCCTCCCTCCCTCCCTCCCTCCCTCCCTCCCTCCCTCCCTCCCTCCCTCCCTCCCTCCCTCCCTCCCTCCCTCCCTCCCTCCCTCCCTCCCTCCCTCCCTCCCTCCCTCCCTCCCTCCACCCTAAACCCTCCCTCCCTCCCTCCCTCCCTCCCTCCCTCCCTCCCTCCACCCTAAACCCTCCCTCCCTCCCTCCCTCCATCCATCCATCCGGGTTAATGCTCCGTGATGTCCCAGTGGAAGCACGAGTTTAATTATATAATTAATTAATGTGGACATGTGTGTGCATGGGCAAAAGCTGGCTAACTCAATCAAAAGACGTGATAATAATTTAGTACTTAATAAGTTAATTAATAAGACATGTGCACCGTGTGTACAACAGGCATCAGTAATCACCGATAAGTAAACCAAGGCAACCACGATGTTAGATCATGGATCCAAGTCGACAAAGCTGCTGTCACGGTATCCTACATGTCCTAACCCCTGACACGCGGGAGGGGCACCGTGTTCCGTGGTGTCCCTGGAGCGTTCTCTGGGCAAGGCCTGGAAACAAAAGGCCGAGCATTGCGAAACAACTCCTCCACTTCAGACATCGTGGGTAGCGGGAAAGCAAGGGGGCCCAACCTTTTGGTGTGGTAATAGACATTGTGACACAAGTTAAATAGCCCTGAATCCACAGAATTCACGAAGAGAGCGCGGCCCTTATGCCGAAACAAGGATACCACCATTACAAGGAAGGAGTACACATCATGGTCTCGCTGCGCTGTCACCACCCCTCCTGTCATGCCGGGCTGGTCCACTGTTGCGGGATGCCACCGAGGCTGACGATCCTTACCAGCCTGATGCGTGAAAATCCGTTCCCCCCCTCTTGTCGCCAGGCCGAGATCTGCAATACGGATTATCGGATGTGCACTTCCTGGCGCCATGGTGTAGAGAAAATTATCGAGCTTGACGTCATTGTGTATAATGTTAACGGCGTGCAAGCCAGCCAATGCCTTTGCACAGTCTGCAAGGACGCTGGGTGAGCAAACTTCGAAAACACGCTGATTTTCCGGGGCATCACGGGCAGCATGCAAGTCACCACTCATTCTCTCCATGACAATACCACCTACTTCACCGCACGTGGACCAGAGCCCTTCTACTGCAGGGCAGACCTGCGGGCCAGCTATAGACATGAAACCGGCCTCCTTGGCCACTGCCACAACGGCGGTTATAACAGCCTCCTGGTAGTTCACCAGCAGCGTGTCTCGTCGAAGGCTTGCCAGCTTTACCACTAGCGTAGCCTCGCCACCTGGTGCACTCGAGCTAGCAGGGATAGCGTATAACGTGCCATGAGCACCTTTTCCTATCCGGTCACCGGACAATTTCACTGCGATGACATGCGTCAACTTGCTAGCGCTGTGAGAAACCTTTTGATCATAATTCGTCAGCCGCTGCAATGCAATGCTCCAATCCGACGGTGCATTGGTTTGCAGCTCAACGTCCCTGCGAGCGTGCGAGTCCGCGGCGTTGAACACACGCGACACCCTATGCAAAGCGGTGCATGTACGCAGTCTGTAAGTCCGTGAATTAAAAGCCTGTCTCGCCCTTAATGCCGACAGGGTTCCCGGCGACAGGTCCTGTCTGTTGGTCGACATTTTTCTTTTGCAGCTGGCCATTGTAGGTAGGTATGAATGATCTCGATGCTGTCAATTACGATGATACACGAGGTAGTCTATACCTAGGATCGAGAGCTTCTTCTTGTATGGCAATGCCGGCTGGGCGATGACGGTGACGGCCGTCACCGTCATCGCCCTCGACGGGCGTGATGAAAAGTACCTGGTTGATAGGCGGCAGCTATTCACAATATAGGCCGTTTTTTATTACTCCGAATAAAGAGTTAAGAGGTTGGCCCTCGGCAGGGCGATGACGGGGCGCTGACGGGGCGATGACGGGGCGATGACGGGGCGTTCACGCGCGTGATGAATACAACCTGTTTGATAGGCAGCGGCTATTGGTAATATACTTTGTTGATTAAGAGAAGAGTTTAGATGTTGGCCCGTCGAGGGCGATGACGGTGACGAGCGTCACCGTCATCGCCCTCGACGGGCGTGATGAAAAGCCCATGTTTTATATGCGGTAGCTATTGGTAGTCCGTAGTATATAGGTCGTTGACTATCACTCCGAATAAAGAGTTAACAGGTTAAGTGTCGGCGCTTGCATACTGTACATACATATGTTATGTAGTGGCGTGATCCACAACGTCGTTGTGGGTCACGCTACACTTCGGCCCACCGCCACGCTCAAGTGTCGGCGCTTGCATACTGTACATATGTTATGTAGTGGCGTGATCCACAACGTCGTTGTGGGTCACGCCACTACATACAGTGCATACAGGGCCTTAGCGTGTGGCAGTAGACCGAAGTGCACCCGGCGTGTACACCCGTGTACACCCGGAGTGTACACCCGTGTGCACCCACTTCGTTGTGGGTCACGCCACTACATACAGTGCATACAGGCCTTAGCGTGTGGCAGTAGACCGAAGTGCACCCGGCGTGTACACCCGTGTACACCCGGAGTGTACACCCGTGTGCACCCACTTACACTTGGACATGTACAGGCAGTGCCGAGCGCCGAGCAGCCGACTTTCAGGTGAACCGCCCAAAGCAATTGAACATAATGCATGGAGCGATAATAATATGGAAATAAACTAACACCCATTTCACCGGAAATAATGCATGGAGCGATAACGTACGCCCAAAACCAAAACCTAGAGGAAGCATTTTCGCGCACTGTGTGTTGCTATAAAACATCAAATATTTACTGATACTGAATTCATTATCTACTTAGTCATACCACAAAAAAAAAAATACCACGCGGGTTGTCAGACAGACATACCAGTACATACATTGTAATGGCGTCTGTACAGCCACCAGATCCTGCGAAGGAGCTAAATCGCAAACTCAATGCCAACGCCCGGCGAGCTACGTACGTGGCTAAGCGGATTAAAGAAATGGGCAAAGACGCCTGGCTGGAGCAGCGCAGAGAAGCCCGGAAGAAGGAGTACGCAGCAGAATCGGCTGCTGTGAAGGCCGAGGAGCCGTGGGCAGTAGCGAAGCGGGATTGCGATAACGCCCAGCGGCGCTTCTTGTACCGCAACAAGAAGTGGTGGAGACGCTGTGCAGGCAACGAGCCGCCTTGTCACCCATGGATTCGGTTGCGCATGAGGCCCAAATTGCTCTTGGGACGAGCGGCTTATTTAGGACATCAGGTCTTGTGATGCCATCAGAACTGGCCCTGCTTCGTGAAATGTCTCAGCCTGGAAATACGGTCTATGAGCCGATCTTCAACGCGGTAACTTACAACAAGAAAACTCGCGCATTCGTGACAAATTCTGGTGACAAGCACCGATGGATGGGCTTCGTGCCCTTCGAGCAGGGTGACCCGGCGCGTAGGATCGCAAATCGTCTGGTGCGTGTCCTGATGGGCCCGGACGGCAAGCATTTCCCAGTGAAGGGCTACTTTCTGTGGAGCAAGGCGGGATGCAAAGAGCAGCCCGCCCATTCGGACTACACGCGATACCCGGGAGCATGGGATGTGAACTACCCCGTGTCGGTCATAGTGGCCCCCTTCGCTGGCACATCGTTTGTGTACTGGGAGAACAGTATACTGTACCCAGGCGTGGACAACATGAGCTCCCGCCCTGACGTCACGAAGAAGACGTTAGTGTTGGAGGCCGGCGATGTCTTGGTGTGGCACGGGGCGCTTGTGCACGCGGGAGCGGCGTACAAGGAAAGGGATAACTTTCGTTTTTTCTTCTACGCCCCGGCACTGGGTGAGAAGGGGCTCGTGAAGGACGCGGTGAACCCCGTCCTCGTTTAGGATAGGCTAGTGTCATGCACTTGTTGTACGGTCCTGGCTGACTGCTACATGTCAGAACAATATACAAGCATCCTGCATTGACCTCCCCACGGAGGCATGTTATAATTTATAATTTAATCCTGCATTGAGTAGGATACAACATTACCTGTCCACACAGTGTTTGGTTGGACACTGATTACACGTGACCTGCTGAGCAAATAGTGTCCGTGGGCTTTGGTTTTCCTGCTGCTGTAATAAATAAAGCTTAAGTCCTCGTCACTCACTCACTCACTCACTCACTCACTCACTCACTCACTCACTCACACACTCACTCACTCACTCACTCACTCACTCACTCACTCACTCACTCACTCACTCACTCACTCACTCACTCACTCACTCACTCACTCACTCACTCACTCACTCACTCACTCACTCACTCACTCACTCACTCACTCACTCACTCACTCACTCACTCACTCACTCACTCACTCACTCACTCACTCACTCACTCACTCACTCACTCACTCACTCACTCACTCACTCACTCACTCACTCACTCACTCACTCACTCACTCACTCACTCACTCACTCACTCACTCACTCACTCACTCACTCACTCACTCACTCACTCACTCACTCACTCACTCACTCACTCACTCACTCACTCACTCACTCACTCACTCACTCACTCACTCACTCACTCACTCACTCACTCACTCACTCACTCACTCACTCACTCACTCACTCACTCACTCACTCACTCACTCACTCACTCACTCACTCACTCACTCACTCACTCACTCACTCACTCACTCACTCACTCACTCACTCACTCACTCACTCACTCACTCACTCACTCACTCACTCACTCACTCACTCACTCACTCACTCACTCACTCACTCACTCACTCACTCACTCACTCACTCACTCACTCACTCACTCACTCACTCACTCACTCACTCACTCACTGGGTATTGGGTACCTTAGGCATTCGTATGGCAAGGTAGGGAAACTTGAGTCTGATTTTAGGGTAGTGCAATGTGGTAGTTTGTTTGCTGGGCCACTAAAACCCCTTGAGTGTGACCTTCATGAATCCAGGGTAGGGTAAGGGTTGGTTAGGGTATTACATAGTGGTGGGTATTGTAAGGTAGGTCTTGAGCTCCTTGAGTGTGACCTTCATGAATCCAGGGTAGGGTCAGGGTTGTAACTATAGAGATACTCACTTAAAAGACTGTGACATTCAAGAAACCAGGGTATGGAAATGCGTGTTGTTTGGGGTTGTTTGACTGGCGTACATTACCATAGTTGTCTAACTTAATAGTGGCACGGGATGATGTTATTGCTACTACTACTATAGTAATACTCCTAAATTATTGTCATGTGTATAGGGTTTGGGTCTGGTGGTGTGCCCTTTGGCATCCGGGGTGCATGTACATTTACATGAGTGAGCATTTGCATGGTACATTTGCATGGTGAATGCACTGGACATTTATTAAAAAGGAGGAAATAAACTGAATAGCCGTTGAGTGGAAATGGCTATGGACATGAATCCAAAACCACATTGTTGGCATTGCAACATGTATGCTGTGCTGCAGCACTATGTTCTGTTTAGGACATCAAACAGCATTACATCAGAATAAGACATCAAAAGTGTGTCATGACAGGATCTCTCTCCTCACATTGAGGATAGACAGTTGTACAAGTATGGCACGGGCCTCAGGCACCAAACACCAGCCACTTGAGGGCATAGTTGAAATCCGTCTGCTTGGTAAGGGTGTCATGCACAGCCTCCTCGCCCTCCTCCTCCGGGTCCCACAGGACGTTGAACGACCAGCCTGCCGTTGTCTTCTTGGGCAGCGGCTCGACACGGACCGAGTTGCGTGGCGGTGTGTTGGCGATGGTACCGTAGTACCACTTCCAGTAGGGCTTGCCGTCATCCCCCACCACATCCCACAGCTGGCAGATGCGCCTGCCAACCATGGACTCAGGGGTCAGCTGAGAGAGGTGCAACACCTGGGCGGCCAGCAGCTCGGACGCCACAGGTGGGTCGATCTTCTTATCCTGCATGCGCTTGTACGCACCCTCCTTGTACGCATGCGGGTCGTCCTTGTTGGCATGCGGGTCCCACTTGATGATGACGCGAGCCTTCTTCGTGGGTGACGCCTTCTTCTTGGGCGACGCCTTGGAGGAGGTGGCGGGGCCCGCCTTGGTGGTGGTGAGGCCAGCCTTGGTGGTGGCGGGGCCCGCCTTGGTGGTGGTGGGGCCCGCCTTGGTGACGGTGGGGCCCGCCTTGGTGACGGTGGGGCCCGCCTTGGTGACGGTGGGGCCCGCCTTGGTGACGGTGGGCGCCGAGTGAACCGGTGGGAGGACGTCTGTCTCGTCAATGAACGGGCCACCTCCTCGGAATCCTCGAACGTTGACAGGCGTTTCATTTCGTACCGCCTCTTGAATGGCACCTGCACCTTGTCACCATGATGTGTCACAGTGGGGGGGGATGGCTCGTCGTCGTCCTCGTCGTCGCAGAGGTCGTCCTCGTCGTAGTCCTCGTCACTGTCCTCGGCATATGACACCTGCACGCAGTGAGGTGAGGTAAAGCAGCAGCAATGATGATGTCTGTCATGCGTGTACGGGCAAGAAAACCAGCACGGAGACTGTGTACGCTGGACTAGGGAACCCCATGCATACTAAAATGGGTCACAAAAGTACCGCTACCTTAAGGGTTACACACTCACAACTCCTACATTGCAAACAATAACAAGCAAGGGACAATCTGACAAGCATGGACATACCTTCTTGCGAGCCGCACGCGTGCGCTTGCGTGGGGGCACGGCAGCTTCGCCATCTGGGCGGGCATTGGAGGTGGTCGCGGCCTCCACCACAGGGGTCGGGACAGCTGGCGCCGTCTTTGTGTTGTTGGTGGATGAGCCCGCACGCCCCCTCTGCTTCTTGGTGGGCGGGCCACCTTGGGCAGCATTGTGGGCGGCCAGCGTCTTCTTGCTGCCCCATACGCGGCACTCCTCGGGGGGTTTGTAGCCCACCACCCCCCTCTCACCTGCTGCATCTGACGCAGGGGGGGGGGGCAACCCAGTTGGGGTCGACCTCGAAAACGGTGCCTTCAGCGGGCATGGAATCTGGACCGGGCGTGTTGGCCAGGGGCACCCGCAAGGAAGCAGCCTCAACCTGTTACATACATACAAGGCAAACACACACACACACGGTGCGAGGCAGGCCAACACGCAAAAAGTCAGCTAAAGGGATTGTGCGGACAGGACAAGTATCAGTTGGTTTGCCAAGTTAAGAAGTCAGCCAGTGGTCCACACATTGCAAAGGCACACCAGCTGAGTTCTTTTGACATGGTGTCAGAGGATTGATGAAAATGCTCGACTACGCGATGCATTAGCAGCCTGACTTACCGCATCAGCGTTGGGAGTGACCGCCAGTTCCTCGTCAGTTGGGCGTGGGACCTCGTATTTCGTGAAGCCCTCGGGGCAGACGAGTGCGTCGCGCTTCGGATCCCGCTGGAGGCTGACGGCACAGCCGGTCTGCGTCCAGCCCTTCATGATGGTCAGCCTGCCCTCAGGCCCGCAGAGGCGGATCCAGGCGATAGCCACGGCATTCTGGATGATGATCCGCGTCTCGGAGGCGTTGGGCGGGTCAAGCCCATCGCGGGCCCTCGCGTCCATTATGCGGGTGACCTCCGCGTCAAACCAGCGCTTGAACACGGCATTGATGCAGCAGTCATTTGGCTGCCACAAGTGGGTCATGTTGCCCGGCCCATACCACGGCAACACCCCCATTTCCCGGAGGACTTTCCGAAAGGCGGGGGAGACCTGCATGCACCGATCCACCGCAGCACCAAAACACCCAGGCATTGGAAACGACACATAAAAAAAAGAGAATATTAGTCTCCGGCATCATCATCACCACATGCCTTGCAGCCAACATGCACATGCACTGAAACGAAACAAGCCAAAGAAAATTGGGGTAATAAGGAAGGAAACACATGCCCACCTGAACAGCGAGGTTGTCCAAGAACAAGAGGACGTCACGCTTGCCGTGCTTGGCGTACAACTTCTTCAAAAAGGCTTCAAACAGTTGCAACCACACCTCCGGGGCGTGGTCGCTGAACCAGGCGGAGGCCTGAAAGGTGACAACCGCCTCAGGCATGTACTGGTTGGTCTCGTAAGCCATACGAGCCACGTTCTTACCCGCGCCGGGGAAGATGATGAGGGGGGGGGCATGTCAGCCAGCCAGTTCTCGTCAAAGGGGGAGTGGGGGGCGGTGGTCAGGCAAACGGTAACTGCCCGGTGCTTGTAATCCACCTTCTTGGTGCCCATGTTCACGTGGGACGCCCCTTTCTCCGCGAAGCACTTGCCCTTCATGTTCCTCAAGGCAAGGCCCACCTGGTCCATGTTAAACCGAAACGTGCCGGTAGCGGGGCCGATGGGGAAACGCCCCCAATATGGGTCCCTGAGCGCCCTCAAGCCGCTGTTCAAACCGGCGACGATGAGCCCGGAATGAAACTGCTGCAACGCGGGCAACGCCTCCTCCATGGTGACATTGCGGTGGTTGCTCGCCATCCGCGTGACAAGGCCCCGTCGGCACGCGAACTCGCGGGCCCACGTGTCGGAGTACGCAAAGCCCATCCCCGCCGTCGGGTAATGTTTAGCCATCAAGATCTTGGCCTGTGCTTTGACGACGCTGCAATACGATTGGGAAAAACAGGCACGCAAGCAATGAGAGGGCGACAATCAGCAAGCTTTTGCGCTCCTTCGAATGTTCACCAAATACACATGCCGCTGTTTAAAGACAGAAACTACCCATCAGTGTTTTCAGCAAAACGAAGAACAAGGAAAGCATGCAAACTTACGCAAGCACAGGGGCTCTCTTCTGGCTGACGATCCAGTCCCTCAAATCCGCCTCCATTAATGGAAAGCGGCCTTCTCGTTGTTTGCCGGGCACCAACCCTCGGCCCGAGTGGTTTTTCAGGCTTGGGTCATCAGCCATGGCACGGATCTTCGCCTTCGTCTCAGATTCCAGCCACCGGCAGACGGTCGAAGTGCTCACTCCATATTGCTTGGCGACGGCCGACGGCGTGGTAGTTCCCTGTTCGATACACGTGACTGCGACAACTTTCTGCTTCGCGCTCACGAGCGTGACCAGCTTTGTCTTGGGTGGCTCCAGGATGGGCGCCGCCTTGTCGTCAGCGGTGGGCAAAACATTGTCACTATTGGCCGGAACGCGCGCGCACAGCTGCGGCTGTCTCCGCCGTGGTTTAGCCCCACTTTCTTTGCCTGTGAAGTTAGTCATGGGGCGTGGCTATGGCGCCAGCCCTCGTGGTGGGCACACGTGTACAGTATGGATGGTGCGCACACTTGGGTTGTGCGCAGGTCAGGTTGGTGGTGGATGTGCCACAGGACGACCGATGCTCTTTTTTATATGCAAATTTGGGCGCCAAACTCAATTTGCACCGACTTTGCCAGATATTTGCCGACCTACACGTGGCTGAGTTGACGTTTCGCGGGCATCGGACGCGCGGGTTAGTCAGTGTTGCGAATCTGACCATTCGCAAATCGGCGTCGGGCCTGGATCTGGCGCCTCGCAATTTGAAAATTGCGGTCTCATTAGGTACGCAATCTACCGACTTGCGTACATAAGTAGTACTGTAGGACGGCGCAAGGGCGCAAGTGCGCACTTGTCGCGCCTCGCAATTTGAAAATTGCGGTCTCATTAGGTACGCAATCTACCGACTTGCGTACATAAGGAGTACTGTAGGACGGCGCAAGGGGGCCAGTGCGCAACTTGTCGCGCCTCTTCACCGTGTACACCCGGCATGTATACCCGGAGTGTACACCCGGAGTGTACACCCGTGTGCACCCGGCAGTGCAGACCGAAGTGGAGCGTGACCCACAACGACGTTGTGGGTCACGCTACACTTCGGCCCACCGCCACCAAGTGTCGGCGCTTGCATACTGTACATATGTTATGTAGTGGCGTGATCCACAACGTCGTTGTGGGTCACGCCACTACATACAGTGCATACAGGGCCTTAGCGTGTGGCAGTAGACCGAAGTGCACCCGGCGTGTACACCCGTGTACACCCGGAGTGTACACCCGTGTGCACCCACTTCGTTGTGGGTCACGCCACTACATACAGTGCATACAGGGCCTTAGCGTGTGGCAGTAGACCGAAGTGCACCCGGCGTGTACACCCGTGTACACCCGGAGTGTACACCCGTGTGCACCCACTTCGTTGTGGGTCACGCCACTACATACAGTGCATACAGTGCCTTAGCGTGTGGCAGTAGACCGAAGTGCACCCGGCGTGTACACCTGTGTACACCCGGAGTGTACACCCGTGTGCACCCACTTACAGGCGGACTTGAGGATGAATTACCATCCTTGAAAAAATGATGTTTTGACGTAGGTGGTCGGAAAGTTGCACGAACGGCAGCGATGGCAGACGGCTTGGCTACGTCGGCGGAGAGAGTGAAGGACACACTGGCCACCATGCGCTCGACATTGCGTGAGCCGGTAAGTACAGTAGACGGTTACGCAGTTGGCGGGTATAATTTCATGTTACGCGGCTGGGCATATTACGGAGACAAGGTCGTTGTCCCTGGCGTTATGCAGGCAGGTGATGCGTGGCCGGGCGCCATGCCCTTTTTGTTTTTTTTGGGCCAACATGCACCTGATGCTTTTCGTCGGTTGTTGACAACCCAATCTGGTGGCTGGCATCCATGCTTTGGACGTACGCGGGCCGGGATGCACGTGCACGGAGCGCAGGTGAACAATTGCAAGACACCGAATGACTTCGTCAGTCTGTCCAGAGATTTTAAGGGCTCTCCCGTTGAGAGGCTCGTCGTTACCTTACACACGAAACAGGAGTTACACAGGCGCAAGGATGACCTGAAGAAGCTGGCTGGCGATACGTGGGACGTCAACGCATGCACGGCCGCCGTAAGGTTTTCCCTGTAATGTAGCTACAATGTTGTTGCTTTCTGTTGGATGCATTGCAGGTAGAATGCTAGGCCTTGAACCAACCGGCCGAGGCACATGGGTGACGTCTCTGAATTTGTGGCATGGGGTGTTCCTGGTTTCATGCTGCTTCAATGTACATGGATGCCGTTTGTACGCAGCATCGACGACTGAATGAGCACCAGAATAAGCGCGCTGCAAAGGTGTGGCCTGTCAAGAGTGAGCGCGATGCAAACCTGCGGAAGCTTGGAGCCTCAACATCGTCTGCTGATGAGCAGAAAGAGGCTGAAGGTGCAGCGCCGGTTGCGTCTGGGGGTAATACACGGCAACCAGCGACGCAGGGTCAGCTCGCAGTCCTTCCCCCGCCCCTAACCTCCGCCTCCCCCCCAATGCCGTCCTTGGCTCTCTCAGGGGGCTTATCAAGCCTCCCACATGCGGACAGTGCTGCCCGTGCTGGCTACGAGGTAGCAAATGAGGCGCAACATCTGCTTCGAGCTGCGCTAGAGGCTTTGCAAGGCGTGACAGCAAGTGCGGCGCCAATCCTTAAAGACCCCGTTGCAGCGGGTAATCTGGCGCAGGCAGTCGTGACCAACCAGATACTCGCGCAGGTAGGGCTCCTGTTATTTTGCACTGAGTTTACCTGTTTATCGGGTTGTTTGTTGTGTTCAAGCAGTAACGTCTTATCTGAGCATCTCCATTGTTAGGATGTCCACGGCCTTGGCACACCGGGCTTATTTACAGCAATAATCTGCCTGGTGATGTGTGTGATCGGCACTGTGTGTTGCAGCTCATGCGCGTGGCATCAGCAGCCAATCGGGGCAGCGGGGACGAGGCCGCCACGGCGGTGGTGGGCGGGGGCAGCGGGGACGAGGCCGCCACGCCGGTGGTGGGCGGGGGCAGCGGGGGTGAGGCCGCCACGGCGCCGGTGGGCGGGGGCAGCGGGGGTGAGGCCGCCATGCCGGTGGTGGGCGGGGGCAGCCGGGATGAGGCCGCCACGGCGGTGGTGGGCGGGGGCAGCGGGGGTGAGGCCGCCACGGCGGTGGTGGGCGGGGGCAGCCGGGATGAGGCCGCCACGGCGGTGGTGGGCGGGGGCAGCGGGGGTGAGGCCGCCACGGCGGTGGTGGGCGGGGGCAGCCGGGATGAGGCCGCCACGGCGGTGGTGGGCGGGGGCAGCGGGGGTGAGGCCGCCACGGCGGTGGTGGGCGGGGGCAGCCGGGATGAGGCCGCCACGGCGGTGGTGGGCGGGGGCAGCGGGGGTGAGGCCGCCACGGCGGTGGTGGGCGGGGGCAGCCGGGATGAGGCCGCCACGGCGGTGGTGGGCGGGGGCAGCGGGGGTGAGGCCGCCACGGCGCCGGTGGGCGGGGGCAGCCGGGATGAGGCCGCCACGGCGGTGGTGGGCGGGGGCAGCGGGGGTGAGGCCGCCACGGCGGTGGTGGGCGGGGGCAGCCGGGATGAGGCCACCACGGCGGTGGTGGGCGGGGGCAGCGGGGGTGAGGCCGCCACGGCGCCGGTGGGCGGGGGCAGCGGGGACGAGGCCGCCACGGCGGTGGTGGGCGGGGGCAGCGGGGGTGAGGCCGCGGGCAGCGGGGGCGGGGTCGCGGCCAGCAATGATGGGTGGACAGTTTCTGAAGATGCGGAGGAGGTGGACAGTGCTGAGAAGCGCCCAACCGAGGAGCAGGCACGTACGGGGCCTGACGCATTCATAGACGTGGATGCGTGGGCGGATGCGGTTGAGGCTGCGGCTGCGGCTGCGGGGGGGAAGCGAAAGCGAAGCCCAAGGCCAGCCGCGCCACTGAAGGTGGTGGGTGATGATGCCCCGTGCACGTCTTGCCAGCAGGGTGCCAGGTTTATGGCGGAGGAAGACTTGGTCGTAACAGGCGAGCATCAACGCGTTATGAAAAACCAAGGCAACAACTGTTGCTTCTTAGATGCAGCAGTTGACGTGATTTTTTTTACCATCTTGTTTGTCTTGCAAACACTTGGCGCCCCAGGACTGTCATTCCTCGTGACACGTCCGCCTTGTGTGCCACATACCCCGGATATTTGCCGGATCGGCTGGATTCTCATGAAATTGATGTTCTACCGGAGTGCTGGTAGGCTGGACATGATGACTACTAAATGGCGGAATGAGCTGTTTGATCAGCTTTCCAAAGTCGCCCGGGTGCGTGAGCTGCCGATTCAAGTGGGAGGAATGGGGTCCGTCCATGAAGCATTGTCGCTACTTCTTGTACATTTGAAGGGGTGCCAGCCTACCTTTACACCCTACAAGTGTGTCGCACGCGCTTCGGAAAAAGAAGATTGTGAACCCCCGCATCCAATCGACCTACGTGTGGCGCACGGTTCCGTACTGGAACGCCTCATGGACAACGCCGGTTTGTTGGCCAACATGCGGGCTGTCTGCCTGGAAGGCTATATAAGCATCCACCAAGTCGCACGGTGTAAAAGCTTGGGACCGGAACCGTGCCTGAGGCAGCGTGTCTTTAAAGGCAACCCCGCATACCTGGTGTTTACCATGCTCCATGGGGAGAAGAGTATCCCCTTGGACAACTACAGTGGGCCTCCTTTGCCCGTCGCTTTCAATGTGGAAATTAATGTGGATGAAGACGGTGCCATGTCTAAACGCACAGTGGACCTGCGCCTTGCAATTCTCATGCGAGCGTATTATAAGCACTGGACCACATTGGTGCCTGCAAGCACTGACCCCACCAGGTGGTGCGAACAGTGGGTGGAGTATGATGACCTTAAGAAAACCGTCCAGCCACGTGGTCGTCTGAGTGATGTCGTCCAGCAGTTGACCGGCTGCATGTATGGAGCGGTGTACCGTGTGATTACGCCATGCCAGAACTAACCGAGTGCAGTGTCAATCATGCTCCACGGCTCCCCACCGGGACTCCGCGTAGTTAATTAAGTAATGCCAATAAATGTGAATGGTGAGGACAACTTAATATCAACTTGTCATCGAGTACTGACCGCGTACATGTGTCTCCCATGCACATGCTGACAGGTTTACTGGGGATTAGCGTGCACTTTAGGTTGGTCAGTCAGTCAGTTTATTCCCACGCCGGTTATCCGACAGAGTTATATTAAGGGGGTTAGTCAGTGTTGCGAATCTCGCCTCCTAAGTCCTACGATAATCTTAGTTAATACTCGTACATTATTACAACTAGGTACTGGTGAACTTATGAACTTTCTACATAATACACCCGGCGTGTACACCCGTGTACACCCGGAGTGTACACCCGTGTGTACCCGGGAGTGCACTGCGAAGTGGAGCGTGACCCACAACGACGTTGTGGATCACGCCACCACATACATATGTACAGTACATACTTGTACTAGCGCCGACACTTGGTTAAACATACATGAACATTAATACTTGTGACATGATTAGAATTAATATAATGGTAACCCCTTCCTTGCTGGGTAAATAATAATAGTTAGTAACTTGGGCTGGACAAGCATGGTTAAGGTAATGGCAACATGACTTGCCTAAAGCATTGTTGTTCACTTTGTCTTGACCACCATGGTAAGGGTACATGGTAACATCACTTGGCGTGTATCAAATGGTGACTTGGGCTTGACAACCATAGCTAGTGTAGATGGTACCATCACTTGGCTTGATTTATTAAGTTAGACAACTAACTTGATAAACATTGGAGGCCTGAGGTTGAGTTCCATGGTTATGGTAGGGGTAATACCAGCATCACTACCCTAACTCATTAATTGAGTGATGTTTAATTGAGTATGTTAGTGGGAGCATGTACAATGTGATTTTAATTTTAAATTTAATTAAATTATAACATGCCTCCGCTGGGGGGCCATGTAGCACATATTCCAGTGGGGGGTGGGGGTGGGTGGAAGCTGAACCGCGGGGCCCAAAGGGGGCCATCTATTCTAATCTACTCTAAACCTTTCTAGCCTTGCGCTTGCCCCGCCCTGTGGTGGGGGGTTTGCCCACAGGGGCAGGCTCATGTGCCAAGACAATGTCTTGCCACAATGTGATATGACTTCCACTATGAGTATAAAAGTCCTCATGGCATCGGGAAGGAGGGTTAAGGCGAGACATGGGGCCCCCAGCAATATGACCGCCCGTGCATGCAATGCAGCCTACAAACTAATGTTTCACTTAATACAAACTAATGCACAGTCAATCATGCTCCACGGCTCCCCACCGGGACTCCGCGTAGTTAATTAAGTAATGCCAATAAATGTGAATGGTGAGGACAACTTAATATCAACTTGTCATCGAGTATGTTTCACTTAATACAAACTAATGCACAGTCAACCTAAACTATACTAGTACGATGAAAGGCTAGACACCCCGGGCCCCACGACGGAGGGCACGGCTAGCCCGCCGGCTAGCACGGCTAGATGTAGCATGTTCCTTCCAATATGAACCTAAATCTCCTGCATCAAGTATATAGCAGTCATTCACTTTATATACATGCATGCTGTAGCGAGCAAATAAGTGGACAACTGAAAGGGGTCAACCAAGGCAATTGCAAAGCCGTAGTATGTCTGCAAGCAAGCCTGCCTTTAGATAAGGAGAGTTGGGTCTTATGACAGGTCCTATCATAAGACCCAACTCTCCTTATCTAAAGGCAGGCTTGCTTGCAGACATACTACGGCTTTGCAATTAAATTGGTTGACCCCTTTCAGTTGTCCACTTATTTGCTCGCTACAGCATGCATGTATATAAAGTGAATGACTGCTATATACTTGATGCAGGAGATTTAGGTTCATATTGGAAGGAACATGCTACATCTAGCCGTGCTAGCCGGCGGGCTAGCCGTGCCCTCCGTCGTGGGGCCCGGGGTGTCTAGCCTTTCATCGTACTAGTATAGTTTACTGCTACCAGGCTTCCTAACACTCTAGCAACGATGGAAGTTTATGTTCATCATGGCACTACATCCATGTAAGTACCGTAAGTTACGTTAAATAGTGCCGGAACCTTTTGCCGCCTGAGGCAAATCGGTCCGTAACACTATTTTGCCCGGAATAACCACTTCCGAGCACCCAAGTTAATTCGGCCGAATTAACTTGGGTGCTCGGAAGTGGTTATTCCGGGCAAAATAGTGTTACGGACCGATTTGCCTCAGGCGGCAAAAGGTTCCGGCACTATTTAACGTAACTAAAACCTGGCCTCATGGAGGGGGGACGAAGAGCCCGAGACATCCGCCTAGGCCGCTGAGCACGCACCACTAAATGCGCCGGAACTGCCTCAGTGAGGATTCGAACCCCTGACCTCCAAGGTGCACAGGTTTTAGTTACGTTAAATAGTGCCGGAACCTTTTTGCCGCCTGAGGCAAATCGGGCCGGAACACTATTTTGCCCGGAATAACCACTTCCGAGCACCCAAGTTAATTCGGCCGAATTAACTTGGGTGCTCGGAAGTGGTTATTCCGGGCAAAATAGTGTTCCGGCCCGATTTGCCTCAGGCGGCAAAAAGGTTCCGGCACTGTTTAACGTAACTAAAACCTGTGCACCTTGGAGGTCAGGGGTTCGAATCCTCACTGAGGCAGCTCCGGCGCATTTAGTGGTGCGTGCTCAGCGGCCTAGGCGGATGTCTCGGGCTCTTCGTCCCCCTCCACGAGGCCAGGTTTTAGTTACGTTAAACAGTGCCGGAACCTTTTTGCCGCCTGAGGCAAATCGGGCCGGAACACTATTTTGCCCGGAATAACCACTTCCGAGCACCCAAGTTAATTCGGCCGAATTAACTTGGGTGCTCGGAAGTGGTTATTCCGGGCAAAATAGTGTTCCGGCCCGATTTGCCTCAGGCGGCAAAAAGGTTCCGGCACTGTTTAACGTAACTCCGTACTGTAGGTTGTCTCCACATATCGCTGATCAATTCTACTTGTGTTGGAAAGGTTTTTCCATCACATTGGTGCCCACACTTTGGTGGGTCACAGAAGGGTTAGCATGACATGCGTCCAGCCAAGGTTGTTTCACTTAGCACATTCTCCATCGCCACATCCCTTTGCGGCAAAATCGTCCACCGGCACAGCCCCTGGCGCCACAGCCACTGGCGGCTCAGCCATTTGCGCCACAGCCACTTCCGGCACAGCCACTGGCGCCACAGCCACTTGTGGCACGGCCACTTGCACCACAGCCACTTGAGATGATGCCACTGGCGCCACATCCTCGAGAGCCGCATCCACTCCCGGCACAGCCACTGGCGCCACAGCCACTTGCGCCACATCCACTTGCGGCAAAGCCTCCTGTGGCACAGCCACTTGCGGCACAGACGCTTGCTGCACAGGGTTCTCTTCCTCGTAGTTGGCCCTTCGCCAGACGTCCACGCTACGGCGGGCATTGGCAATCAACTCGCACTTGCCTTCGTGATTAAGCAAAAAGTGCCGTGCTTGACATTCCGAGGAGCAATAAGTTGCGTCCATGCAATCCCGGCATACCTTCAGATCGACGCCAGCGCCACCATTGAAACACTTGACGCAACGACCACCCTCGGACGGCTTCTCGTCATAATAGAACAAAACCCCGTCGCAGTCACCCGGAGTTCCCTGCGCGGTGACGGGGAAAGACGCCGCGACTAAGACGCCGTCGTTGTCGCGCTCCGTAAATCGCACAAACACGTCGTAGCGAGACGAAGACTGGCGAGGAATGCCTGCGAGATAAGCGGCAACGCTCGTGCCTGCAAATTCTGCCAACAGGGCGTTTGCGGAGACGAAGCGCAGGGGGACGGCAGTAAATGCCTCCGACAGGTACTCAACAGGAAAACGCGCCTCCAAAAGCAGCACCGTCTCCTCCGAAAGATTCTTCAACTTCTTCTCGGTGTTCATCTGGATCGTTACATTGGGCACGGCCGAAATGCAGCCGCGAAATGTTTGTAGATATTCGTAAAAATCATAAATGACGACGTCTCTCGCCGCCGCCATTTCACGACGCTCCGGCAGCACAGCCGGGAATATCTCAATGGCGATTCCTTCCATCTGCTTCATAATACCACGAAACCAGCTTTTAGAGCAAAAGTTATGGATGGATTGTGAACTTCGAAGTGAGACGATGCCTGTGAATATACATGCGCACGCAGACCTCGCCACCTTGGAAATAAAACAGTCAAGACGCCAACCGATACAGGATGTATCGGTTGGGGGCTCCTCTTTACGTTCTGTACTTCTGTAGGTACATTACGTGTTGGGCCGGTGGTCAGCTCGTAACAAGTCAGTCAGTCTGTCTCTTGCGGAACTTCAAGTACAGAATTCGCCACCACTTTGGGCCGTATCGGTCCTTGGTAGTTACGCAACAAACATTCGAACGGTCGCCGTGGAAAGTACCTTTGTTGCGTAACTAGTTGCGTTACCGCGGGTTGGTACTGTACCAGCTGCGCGGCAGCTCATGTCTATATAATTTTTCAAACATGGGCTGCATGTGCCGGCGCACGTTCACGACTCGCCAGTAGTGACGTAAAGCGCCTGAGGATCGACTCTAGTCTGAGTCTGCATGCAGGCCATGCCAGGCTAGGGCTCGATGAGCTCACGCAATTGCATGGCCGAGGCGTATAGATAATCTGATTTGGCACGCCGCAAAGGTGAAAACCATTTGCATTCAGTGCCGGTCCGCAGAAAACGTGGAAAAACGCGATCTGCAAATGAATCCAGGCCGGAATCAAACTGGGGACCTCTCGCACCAATTTTGCTGACTACAGATAATGTATGTATGACAGTCCATGAGCTCGCAGCCAGGTTGCTCAGTCATGCAGTGTCTTTTTCAGTGCGATTTTTATCATATACGGCATGCGCATTATGAACTGCAGTCGATATATGATTAAAAAAATATAATTTCTGGCCTGCGCTGGTTGTCTCCTTGATAATTACTTACATCAGAGTGAAGGCATGCACCCGCTTAAAAATAAACAAAGCCAACGCTAACAAGACAGTCGATATACATTCATTGAGAATGATAAATTACGGAGGTGAGATTGGCATCGATATATATTCCTCGAGAGTGATAAATTACGGAGGTGAGATTGGCATGCAAGAAAGGAAAACCCCGAAAAGAAGAACCCTGAAGAAATTAATAGTATTAAATCTGACATGCATGGACATCCAAGGATCACGCCAGCTGCAGGCACAAGTTACAACTAACTACTGTACATCACAAAACTACGACACGCAGAAACATCGCTGCCGGCCCACCATGCACGGGCCTGGGAGGGATCTATAGACTGCATGGGTCGCGACAAAGTCGGCCCGGGTGCGGCGGACTAACACATCAGCCACGGTGCGATCGAGTGAGGGCGCGAGTGCCAGGCGCTGCCGCCAATACGAGGACCACGTGCCGGAGCAGAGTCACCACGGGACGGTCTGACCCTCGAGGTCGAGGCGGTCCGGCTTCACGGCGCTGGCAGCATGCGTGGAAAAACTCCGCCGTCTTGGGGCCTGCATGGCCCCGAACTCCTCAAGGACAAACGGGATGCCCCGGTGGGGCCCAACATATTTGCCGCGTAGGAGGCAAACTTGTCGCGCTCAGCCACAGCGGCTGCAGCGCTGGCATCCACAGCCGCCCAGAGGATGTGGCGAATGGAGAGCCACGGCAGAGCCACGGCTGAGACATCGATGAGCAGGTGGCAACCCTGCCCATCGATCGTAGTCAAGCACGGTAATGTCGGGGCGGTGGTAGAGGGCGGCCCCATCCGCGTACGTCCTCGCACTTGATGGTGGAGTGGGGAAAGACCGACCGAACCATTGCCGTACACACCACCTGGAGGACGGGAGAGCGGTATGGAGATCAGAGGAACCAGTTCTGGTTCTGCTGGCCAGCCACCCATGCACGCGATGTAGTGCGTCCCAGTAGTATCCAGAGCAAGCCCGCAGCTGCCGCAGGACGCACCCGGGGACGTGTCAATGAGAGGTTGCGGGGCCAACAGCTGGTGGCGGAGGGCGATGGCGTACAGTCTGTAAAGGGCCGGAACCAGCGTGAACAAAGGGCTCATGGGGAGGGCACGCAGGAATGCGGCGCCCCCCACGCTCCCCTCAAGGGAAACGGAGTGAAGCCAAGCCTAGTAGTTCCCCTGATCGGTCGTTCAAGCTCGCATGCAGACCCATTCAGTCGGCACAGTGTACATACTATATCTGCGTCTACAGGTCTTTTGTTGTTTTTCATGAACGCGGCCCGAGGGAAGACACTAGGACTGACGACAGTGGACACGCCGGGCGTGCCCCGTGGCAGGCCCGACGGTGGATGGCCTTGGCGGGGCGGATGAGCTAGGTCGCAGGCCTGCTGGATCCCGAGGTATAAGAACCCTGCACAGCCTGCACAAAGGGGATATCAAGGGGGATGGGGTGACCAAGTCGGGAATGCATGGCGCTGACGGCGCTGGGTCGACCAATTAACCGGCGGATCTCCGCCCAGGCCTGAGCAACAGAGCCATTGAAGGATCGTTCGAAGGCGGCGGGGGCGAGGCGGGCGGCGCAGGTAAGCCGACGTACCCGCCCATGCGGCAGGGGAGGGTGGCCAAGCATGGAGTGAGCTGGCAGGCTAGGGCCGGGGAGGAGCACCTGCATGCAAGGCGGCCTGTTCAAATGCGCTCGTCGTGGCCCTCCGCGGCAAGCCGCACCATTTGAGTGGGCCGGGGAGCGCCACGGAGCCAGTGAACCACGGGCCGCGGGTGGGCGCAATTAAACCAGAGGAGGAGCCCTTTGGACCGGGGGGTCCTTGAGGCGCGCCCAAGACTCGAGGACATGGGTGCGCTGTTCCATGCACGGTGGCCCGGACTCTCCTCTTCGACGTAGTCAGGGTCACCAACAGGGACGCCCAGGCACGAGAAACCGCGTGCCCGCGCCAATGCCACCGGGATATTAGCCGCGGGGTCCAAGCCAGAGCAGTCCCCCTGGGGCGAAAAGACTGCACACTTGGGGAGGGTGAGCTGAAGGAATTGATGGCTGCCATCGATATACATATCAACACATGCTCCGGGCGGCTGTGGATGCCGGCGCTGCTGCCGCTGTGGCTGAGCGCGACAAGTTTGCCTCCTACGGCAATTAATGTGGGGCCCCACCGGGGCATCCGGTCCCTGTGTCCTTGAGGAGTTCGGGGCCATGGGCCCCAAGACAGCAGAGTTTTTCCACGAGTGCTGCCAGAGCCGTGAAGACGGCCTCGACCTCGAGGGTCAGACCGCCCCGTGGTCTGCCCGCACGGGCGTGGTGGCAGTGGTCCTCGTATTGGCGGCAGCGCCTGTCACTCGCCCTCACTCGCACCGTGGCTGATGTGTTAGTCCGCCGCACCCGGGTCGATCGACTTTGTCGCGACCCATGCGATCTAGATCCCTCCCAGCCGGCCTGCATGCATGGTGGCCCGGCAGCGGCGATGTTGCTCGGTGTCCTAGTTTTGCACGTGACGTAGTTAGGTGTACGTACCTTGTGCAGCTGGCGTGATCCTTGGATTAATTAATTAATAATTAGTTAATTAAACTCGTGCTCCCGTTGGGGAGTCACGGAGCACCGGAGTGCTTTTAATCCCTGCAGTGTGCACAACAGGAAGAAAGGGCAGAGACCCCCTTTCTCCTTCATGCCAGAGGCATTAATTAATTAATTTATTAGACTCGTGCTCCCGTTGGGGAGTCACGGAGCATTAACCCCGATGGATGGATGGATGGGTACAAACATTCCTACCGGTCTAATCTATCTACATTGGCTACATACTACATCTATCTAACAGCATTCTAACTACAACATCTATCTAGGCAGCCGCACGCTGCCCTAGGGGGAGCTATCTGGCGTGCCTCCCGCGGGATTGCACACGCGGGCGCTTCCCCACTGGGGGGGGCTCGTTGTCCTCTATGACCTGGGCCCATTTGGCCTTGTCCATCATCTTCTTCCAAATCACGGAGAGGCCTAGGCCCCCCATGTCCTCTACTAGCTGTTCTTTGAAGGTGCGGGCCTTGCGGCGTCTAACATCACTGGGCCCAGCCCACGTCAGGAGGTGCCGGCCAGGCTGGGCTGGTCGCAGTCCTGCGGGGGGGCCACGTGAGGTGTCTACCTGGTTGGTGCGAGCTAGGTGCCCTACTAGCTGCAGGCGGCGTTGCTTAATGGTGCTGGTGATATAGGGCATGCCCTGGTACAGGTCCTCATTGCGGACATGAGCAGCATATATCCTACTCTGAAAATGGAACGCAGCATGCTGGTGACCGCGCCGTCTAGCTTGCGGGCCAGGTCGGCGGTGAGGGTCCACGTCTCGGCGCCATACGTGAGAACAGGAAGGACGAGGACCTTGAACAGGTCCTGTTTCTCGATCTTGCCCAGGGGCTTGCGCCACAGGGCCCCGGCGGTACTGGCGTAAAGCGTGCCAGGCGAGGGAGATGCGATGGTCCACATCAACCTCGCAGCTGGGGAGCAGGCTGCCCAGCCGAGCTTAACGCGGTCCCGATACAGGACTCGAGAGCCGTCTAGGAGATAGAGGGGCGGCGGTGAGCCAGAGGCATTCCATGTGCAGTAGTAATCGGACACGATATACGATCCGGCAAGTTCTGTGGGTGCAATAAGACCCATGTGAGCATATCATAACAATGAGCGTGGGCAAGTAACCTGTATCTGACATAGCCAAGACGTAGCATGGCTGTACAAAAGCTAAGCTAAGGCGATGGCTTGTTGTGTGCCGTGCGTGAGCGGGGCACACGTGTGAAGTCCTAGGTACTGAGGTGGCTTGCCTAGGCAAACATCATCTTGGCATGGCTGCCCGATGGCGGCAGTGACTACCAATGGACGTTCAAGCTAGGGCTATTCAGCCTATTCTAGCCCGCAGGGGGCGACCACATCTTGTGGTTGATCATCAGGTCCCGGCCGCCCCTCCATGCAGTACGTACATACACCTTGGGCTTCTGGGGGTCCTGCTTGTGGCGGGGGTATTCAGGCCACGGGTCGCGTCGCTGCTGCTGCTGCTGCGCGGGGGTCCTGGGTCGTCGTCCAGCGTCCAGGTGAGGTCGTGCAACCTCTTGCGACGAGAGAGGATCGAACCGCTGCAGATCCTTGGATGTCTGTGTCAGATTACTATTAATTTCTTCAGGGTTCTTCTTCTTTTCGGGGTTTTAATGTTGCATGCCATTGAATCTCATCTCCGTAATTTATCGTTCTCAACAATGAATATATATTCAAGACCTACGCGGGTATACTATATGTACACTGTGCCGACTGGATGGGTCTGCATGCGAGCTTGAACGATCAGGGGAAGGCTTGGCTTCACTCCGTTTCCCTTGAGCCGCGTACTAGGTTGTTTTTCATGAAGGCGGCATGAACCAGGGAAGACCCTATAGGACTGACGACAGTGGACACGCCGGGCATGTCCCGGGGCAGGCGACGAGCTGGACGGCCTGCCAGGGCGGGGCGGACGAGGTCGCAGGCCTGCTGGATCCCGAGGTAAGAATCCTGCACAGCCTGCACACAGGGGAATGGGGATGGGATGACCATTGAAGTCGGGAATGGCGCTGACGGCGCTGGGGACCAACCGGCGGATCTCCGCCCAGGCGTGAGCAACAGAGCCAAGGAAGGCGGCGGGGGCGAGGCGGGCGGCGCGGGTGAGCCCACACCCGCCCATGCGGCAGGGGAGGGTGGCCAAGCGCATGGAGTGACCTGGCGCATTGATTATATATTCATTGAGAATGCCATAAATTACGGACATGAGATCTCGGCAATGATGCAAGTACATGCATAAGGAAAAACCCAAAACTGAAGAAGAAGAACCCTAATGAAAATAATAGTAATCTGACACGGATGTATGCAAGCGATCGATGTATATATTCATTGAGAATAATTAATTACGGAGGTGAGATTGGCATGCATGCAACAGAAGGATATCCATACACACCCCACCGTCTAGGTCATCTAGTCGCTCTACACGTAAGCCAGCCATAATTTCAATGCACACGGATACACATTTCCATCACCATTCATATTCATCATCCTGAACGACTCGAACACGCGGACAAGATAACGGCAGGCTCGAGCTACCATGGTCCGGATTCTCCCGATTTCTGGCCTGCGCTGGTTAATGTCTCCTTGATACACATATCCTTCTATATATTCATTGAGAATGATTAATTACGGAGGTGAGATCAACAGAAGGAAATCCCCGAAAAGAAGAAGAATCCTGAAGAAATTTAATTGTATTAAAACGTAAATGCCATGCGTGGGCGCAAGCCGCCATGGCCAGGTCGTCGTTTTCCGGAATGCACGTCGTACGTGAAAAAGTACCCTGACCCCTTGTACTTTGACCGGCCAGAACACCTCTATAACTTTGTCAGAAGTAAGCAAACCCTAGTACCATGCTGTGAGGAAAATTATAAACTTTCGATCTTCTCAGCTAAACTTTTCCTAATTCTCAATAGTTTTCGCGGCATTTGGTCCCCCGAGAAGGGGCCGACGTGTCGGCTGTAACTCAGTTTTAGGCGGAAAATCGGCAGCCAGACCATTTAGAGGTTAATGGGCGTTAGTAGGTATAATGATGAGACAATGCGTTAACCGGGCCCAAAGCGCAGGCCTGAAATACAGATGGAGGATCGATCCCGACCATGGTCATGCAGGGAAGCCCAAGCCTGCCTTTGTCTTACCCACGTCTGACAGCCCGTTCAGGCTGGACATGTAGGTGAATTAAGTAAGTAAGTAAGTACTTGCGTGTCATGCCGGCATGCGCAAAGGCATGCCACGGAGTACTATGCTAATCTCATTAGAAAGATAATTACACAAAAGTTTAACCCCTCAACCGTCTTTGACTCGTGACTAAAATGAGTCACGAGTTGCACAGTATGCCACAGGTGCCCCCATTCAGCCTAATTATTTTTTCTAGACCATACTAGGAACCAAGCATAACCATATTAGGGCCCACCTGGGGGTATAGTGGGTGGTCCCAGTGCTAGCCCCCCCTGCTCTATAAATAGCCCCCCCCTCAGGGGGGTACGGTGAGTGTGCGCGGTGACACCCTTATAATGGATGATAGACCCCTTTCCTCAATGAGTTGACCCTGGGGTTGGTTTTGTAGATAGATTTTTTAGTTAGGATGGGATACAAACACTAAAAATTGTAACTCCCCCAGGGACCCATCAGCTGGTGCTAAAAATAACTGGTGACTATTTCGAGTCGCGAGTTTTTGGGGGGCTAAAATAGGCATCCTAGTGCAGTTTTGAACATGGAAACGATATGCAAGCATGGAGTATGGGCAAACATGCATGCTAACACTTATTCCAACCTGTGTGCCACCAATACCTGCCATAACCACTACAGGTCCCTGCCGGATATGATTGGAGACGACTACGCGCGGGCCGCGAGTACGGGGTTCACAACCTTATCATACATGATGGAGCACGTATACCTTGGATTTCACCCTAGTATTTCAGGGGGGACTGCAACTGTACCCAAGCACTACATCCAAACACTTACATGTCTTGTTTCACCCAGGGACCCACAAGATAATGCTAAAAATAGCTGGTGACTATTCTGAGTGACCAGTTTGGGGGGGCTAGAATAAACATCCTAGTGCAGTTTTGAACATGGAAATGATAGGTAAGCATGAAACATGCATGATTATGTTTATTCCAGCTCCTATGTGGCACAAATATATGCCACAATAAGCGTAAATGCTTGCAGACCCGCTGATACTGTGGTACTTATTTTTACATGCATGATGGACCTTGCACACAAAGTCAAAACATCCCAGCACTCCTAGATAAATTAGTGACCAAGGGACCATGCATGCAGTAACACTGAAAATTGCCAACTAGAAATAGGTGGCACTGTGACCATCACGGAGCAGATTTTCAAACTGCACAAGTTATGCATAAACATGAAAGCTAATAAGACATGACCATGAAACAATAACCCATGCAGGCTAACAACATGAAACCAAATAACACATGCACAGGTGGGTCCATGAAACAATAACACACACTTCAAACCATGCCGGCCCATGGTGATACACGGCGCGCATGAGCGCGGGCAGGAAAGGCCAAACGCCATGCCACGTAGGCAACAAATGCTAGCATTCTTAGTCAGCCTCCGTAGGACTATATCCCAGGCGGACATGCTCCGCCCTGAGATGGCGGCGCCGCGCCACCCCCTTGAGCTTCCGGGTGGTGGCTGCTGACCCCTCGTGGTAGTGGCGCCCTTGAAATTCTTGGCGCATTCGCCACGCTGGGAGAGGCGCTGCCATACCCGCTGCTTCGTCACGTTGAAGTCCAGCCCCTCCACCTGCCCGGAGTGGAAGAGGCCGAAGCAGTTCCGCTCGCTGTTGCTGCAGAACGCCATGTCACAGTGCTCGCACATGACCGAGGTCTTGTGCTTCCTGCCTTGCGCGCAGCACAGTTGGCACAGCACCTGCTCCACCCAGAAATTTGCCCATCTCATGCATTGTTAAGGGGTGCCACTCACGCTCACCTGGCTTGCCCGCCCCCTTGAGCTCAGCATAGTCGTTGGTCTCCTTGACAATCTTGGCCACGACATCACGTTGGGACCAGAAAAGGGAGAACAGCCCGAGGGGCCCAAACTCGAGCTGGGCAGGGGAAAGGTTTTGATAGCAGGCGGTACCCGTCATCGGCGACAGCACCGGAGTATCGGGAAAAGGAAACACACCTGGCTTGCCGAAACCAGATTTCCAGACAGTCTCGGCTGGCTCCTCAGTGGCAGGAGTGTCGTTAGGAAAAACGAATCATCGAGCTCAGCCTCACCGCTCGGCACCGGACCCTCCGCACCCTTCTGGTAAACAAAGTCGTCATCGGAAGCGTCCGAGACAACGCTCTCGCTGGCCGCCGCCTTGGTCTGACGGCGCCTTTTCGGGGCGTGGCTGATGGCTGGGTTCTTCTTCGGGTTGCCGACAGCGCGCTTCCCCGGCTCGCGTCGCTTGACCGGTGTGGGCAGCTCGATATCCTCGGATTTGTCGTCGTCGTCCTCGCCGGCGTCAGAATCGCTATCCTGGCCCTGCTCGCTATCATCGTCACTGCTACCTGCCGTTGGGACCTTCCTGGCGGCGCATTCTTTCACTAGAGCTTCGTACTCATCTGAGCTGCACGAATATATGAAAATCTGCTCACGGGTGAATGGGTACGTGAGCTTGTCGTCCGGGAAATAGCACCGTGCACCATCTCCGGACCTGTTCACTGTCACTACCTTGCCCGGCAAACGTACCTCGCTTTGTTTTTCCCCATACTGCTCTATCGCCCAGTCTCGTCCGAATTTTTCCACAGGCACTGCCATGAAAATGCCCTTCTTTACCTTGAAAGTCCGTATATCTGCCTGCATTTCGTCCGCCATGTCTACGTCCGCGCTCCCCCCTTTTTTCGCATCCTTCGTTTTCGTACGTTTTTGTCAATTTTTTTTACCGCCCAAACCTGCATGCACCAGGGTACCCTGTTGACTTTGACCAGGGTTTCCACCCTGATACGGTGGTCAAATACGGTCAGACAAGTGTCCTACGGATAGAGTGAATCTAGATCTTTTCGGTGGTCTAGTTGGTTCCCGCCAAAACCCTCCCGCCAAATCCCTACAGGGCGCACAAACTCATGCCGAATGTGAGGCATGAGAAAAACTCGCAGTCGAAAATCGGCACGAGGACGGTTTAGGGGTTAAACAAATATCGTCTGCATCATCCCCCAACCGTTAGGCACTAGATGGGGATCAATCCGAGCTGTCCTCTACTGTAATGGCAGACGAGGCGCCGATATAGTGCAGTAGCGGCTATCCTCAGGACCAATAACCTCCACCTGCGGACTTCTACCCTGGCTAGCAACGGGCCGCGGGGCCCGTGGGGAGAAAACAGGAGCATACCCCTCAGGAAGGTGCTTATCGCAGATGGCAGCCCATTTCTCCTTGTCAATCATGCGGGCGCGGAGTACGGATAGTCCCAGAAGCCCTGTGCACATCTTCAAGCAGTTGTGTCACATAGGTCCGGATCGCGCCGCGCCGGTGCCCGGCGCGCGCAAGTTTGCCAGTGGGTTGCGATGGGACAAGGGGACCCTGCCATAGGAGGAGGTGTCTACCTGGTTGGCCCGTCTTAAGCCCCCCGGCAGGGCCCACATCGGTATTCACCTGGTCTGTGCGGGCAAGATTGCCGGCAAAGAGGAGGCGGCGGTGTCCGGGATGGTATGGGTGACAAGAGGGAGCTCGCAGTAGAGCTCGGCCCGGGTGCGGCGTTCTTGGTAGCGGACGCCGAGGATATCAAGGACGCCGAGGATATGACGGAGCATTCTAGTGACGGTGCCGTCAAGCTGCTGGCTCAGCGTCTGGTCCAGGGTCCACGCCTCGCAGCCATAAAGGAGGATGCTGAGGACAAGGGCCTTGAACAGAATGCGCTTGCGTCGCTCACTCAGGTAGCGGCAGGTCCAGAACCTGTCGAGGCGGCGGAGGGCCGCCCAGGCCTGGCCAATTCGGATGTTGATGTCGTCGCGGCCGTGGAGGGAAGCCAGCTGCCAAGGAGCTTGAAGCGAGTCGCCGGGGGGACGGGGCTGCCGTCCAGCAAGAGGAGGGTGGGTGGGGCTATCCCAGCAGGGAAGCCGATGGCCATGACCTCCGTTTTCTTGCTGATCATAAGCCCCACCGCCCGCGCTTCCAGTGATAAGCTGTCTAGCCAGAGTTGGGCTGACTCCGGGGTTTCCACGAGTGTCGTGTCATCAGCGTAGATCAGATCGCTCAGGCGGTAGGGGGGGTCAACCCCGCCGTAGCTGGCGTACTCCGTTACCTCGATCCCCGGCGGGCGCCCCTCCACCCGGGCGAAGCGGGCTTGTGCACGCCGCATAATATAGTCCACCATAATGATGAATAGATATGGGGAGAGCACACAGCCCTGCCACACCCCGGTGTGCAGGGGGAACGCCGGAGTGACGCCGTCGGCGGTACGGACCTGGGCTTGGGACCCTTCATAGAACTGGCGGATGATCTCAACGATGTACGATGGGACACGGAACAGGTGAAGGACCACCCACAGGGCGTCCCATATAACCGTATCGAATGCCTTGGTGTAATCCACGAAGATCAATAGCAATGGCAAGAGGCCGGGGGCCAGGCGGCCCACTTCCTCGATCAGGCGGCGCGCGGTAATGGTGACCATAACACAATTGCGACCAACACCGGGAAGCCCATCTGGGACTCACCTAGGTGGGGATCGAGGCTGGCGCGCATGCGGTTTGACAGCAGGAGAGGCATGAAGACTTTTAGCACGCAGCTTTGGAGGCATACGCCGCGGTAGTTGCCGGTATCCGCGGCGGACCCCTTGCCCTTGGTGAATGAAGGTTACTGTGTTTGGCTTTTTACATTCAAACGACAAAATAAATTGTACTTAATGGTGCATCCACTTTTTCTCCCCAGTTGAACGCTACCTCCAGGTCTCTCAACAGGCGGCATTAATTAATAGACACGTGACTGCGTTATCACACACAGGCGGCATCATAGCATCAATTAATTGATTAATTAAGAAGTCTCGTGTCCCCGTTGGGGGACCACGGCGCACTGAATTCCCCAATCAAGATACAATCGAAGCATTAAAACGATCAATAACACGCTTCGCGTCAGCACTGACATCAGCAAGCTTCACGGACAATGACGCATAGCCGGCAGCTGCAGCAGGTGCCAACCCCCCCCCGAAGCGCCCGATTGGCCAGGCTGCCCTGAGCTGGCCAGGCCCCCTCTCTCTACATCCCCAATCACCCTATCCAACCCCTTGCCACCCTCGTGGGGCGCCACATCTACCCGTCGGCCTGCATGGGACGCGCCGCCCGCAATCGTGATCGTCATCTTCGGCACACCCTGGCCGTCCCCATCGCCCCCAGGGTAGCCAGGTGCAAACAGGGGTCGTCGCGACCCGTCCTCGTGCACTGAGTGTCGCCGTGCGACAGTGTTCCCCCCCACCTCCATTGGTCTGCCCTGTTTCCGCTCGCCGCTGCCTTGTTTCAACTCCACACTGCCTTGTTTCCATGAGGATAACTCGACCACCACCGCGGCATCTCCAGGGCCCAAGCTGCGGGTTGGGCGCAGGGTGCTTACCGGCGGGCGCAAACCCTGGCTATCAACCTGGTCGAACGACCTTCGCGGCGCCGACGCAGCGGGAGGAGCCTCAGGGGCACTGCTACGTATCTCCACCACCGCAGGCGCCACACCTTCCGCCACTACCAACCCGGCCGCCCTTGTCGGCACTGCCCGCGCATTTGTGTCCGTCATGCGTGCGTGGCTGTCTGTACCATCCGGGTCGTCGCCTTCCTCCACTCGCCGGTGGTTCACCTGCGCGGAGCCTAGAACGGTCGCACCCTGCAACGCGGCCCGCGCTCGAACCTCCCTCTCCATAGAAGGTGCATGTCTCCCCCCGCCTCCCTGGGCAGCTGCCGCCAGCCCCGCATCCTCCAGGGCGCGCAAGCGGTTGCTGGATGCCGCCATGGGCTCCACCAAGCCCACACGCGCCAAGTCCCCCACCCCCTCGCGGTCGCGGGAGGACACCTGGCTGTCTCGTGAGGGCTCCGTGGGCTCCCCTCCAGACGGTTGCGCGGCAACCAGTACACCCGAAGGGATGGGAACATGGCCATCGCGGCCGCCCATGCCGGCCGAATGAATCGCGTTACCATTGGCTTGGGCCCCGGATGCGCCACTGGTCCTCTTGTCTTCCCTGCGTGAATCTGTTGGGGGAAACAGGTTCTTGGAATCGGTACCCTGGACGCTATCAACACCACTTGCGGCGCCTGTACTAGACTCTCTGGGATCCGAGGCAGCGGGACCGGCCACCTCCCTCCCACTTCCCGCACTAGGTAGAACAACGCCACTGCCACCAGCGCTGAGCCGCGCGTCAAGTCCTGGCGGCCCGAACACAGTGCCAGCACGCTCCATGGGCATTGCTTGTCCATGCACTACTTGGGTGTGGTTGCTGCTGGGAGGCAGCCTGGGCGTGCGGTCAGCCAAAGCACCAAATGCGCTCACAGAGTGTCTTCTGCCACCATGGGGCAACTGGCTGCTGTCTTTGACCAACGCCTTGTCGCCGTTCATCAACTGGGTGCTGGCGTTCGCACGAACATCCTTTCCTTCTTGCCCACTCGTGGGGACCTCCACCCCTCCGTGCCCACCCGCTCTGCCACTGTTAAAACCCATCCGGCCTTTATTAAAGCCCATGTGGCTACCTGTTGTAATGTCGTGGGCGCCGTTGCCGGCGCACACGGGGCATTCGGCCTGCGCTTGGCAGACGGCGGTCGGGCACCAGGGTGCTGCCGTGTTCTCCTCCTTCCTCACCATGGAGAGGAGGCGCAGGGTGAGCCGCGCGAGCGACTCCCTGTTTCGTTTGGTGTAAGGTTAAGGGGTGAGGCCAAGGCGGGAGCAGAGCGAGGGCATGGGACGTGGGCGCAAGGGCACGCGAAGGGGAGGCCATGAGCCACACATTGACAGGTCGTCAAGGCTGAGTAGTCAGCAGGCGACGACAGACAGGCCTGTGCTGTACGCGCCGAAAAGCCGCGTGCGCGTGCGTGGTGGTGCGTGAAGTCATACCCTTCGCTCTCAGGGGTCTCAAAATGGTGGTGATAAGATATCTTGGGTACGAGCTGGTTGAACGTATTACAGGAAGCAGGAAAGAAGGGAAAAGGTAGCAAGCAATAGAGGCGGTGCACCAAGCACTGCTTGGAATGACGAGATGTGGATGTGCCATGCGTCTCAATGCCTACCTAGTGTTGTAATTTTTAACGTAGGTTTCATCTCAAACAAACGCAGGAAATCTTTACAAGCAAAAAGGGTATGTTGGCGTAGCTAAGAAGTTCAAGGCATGCATTCACCAAGCCCCCTATCATACACCCAACCAAATCCCCCATTTCAGCACCAGGAGGAAAATGTCCTTCGACATGCCGAGAAAGCGGTGTAAGTGCAGAGCATTGCTGATGTCAGCCTGTCGATGCCAGTTCGCGACAAAGTGACCGATGGCCCCCCCAACTCGGTGCACGCAGTAGCCTACAAGAGGACCACGGTCCCAGGCAGGTCACCCACCAGCACAGCTCATGACCAGCTGCGCCCTCCACCACGGCGGAGGCAACAAACATGCGCCTCCCCACGCTCCCTCTACGACATACCTGGTAAGAATCGTGCTCCTACACAACACAGTACAGAATCGTGCTCCTACACAACATAGTGCAGAATCGTGCTCCAATACAACATACCTAGTACAGAATCCTGCACCGAAAATTGCTACAATGCCATGGCATGGCCCTTGTCACTGCCGGCCTCCCATACACTGGCCTGCATGTACTGGCTGCCCGCCTATTCACACCCCCTCGGTCTGCTCCTAGAAGCACTCACACTGCAAAAAATGGTAGTACAGGTACACATACAGTCGGCATTCCAGTGGGCAGGCATGTGCGCTGCACAACAGGGTGGCCAAGTCCATACCAGTCGCCCTGCTGCACCAGCATGGTGCCGGCCAGGGTGTCGGCGTAAGAGCCGCTGGCACCCGCCACATTGGCCAGGTGCTGGCGGTCGTGTTGTCGTTGGCTGGAGCTGCTGGCATCCCTGCACGACGCCTCCAGCAGTGAGTGAAGAAGCTGCGACACGGGCAAGGGGAACCGTCACGAGTGGCACCCCGGTTGAATGGGTGGCATCCGAGTTGGAAATAATGTTTCGGATCCAGAGGGCAGGAAAGGGACCTAGGGATGTACTGAGCATGGTTGGTGGGGGGTGTCGACAGCGTGCATCCATTCAATAGCTTTGCAGGCCAATAGGGCACGTACCAAACGGTGCCAGATTCAGAGAAGCGATAAAAAAGAAGAATTAGTTACTACATACAAGGGAAAGTAGTGCCACTTTTAAAGCAAGCGCCACAGAGGAATATGCCCCCCGAATATTGTGGCCAATGCTGCAGCAAGGGCATGTAATGATGGCGGCGTGAATGTCACTTATGTAATAAGATATTCAAAAGGAGAGATGTCTACCCAAACTCCAACTAGAGCGACCAATCAACCATCAACAAACAGCAAGCCAACGTGCCTTGGGTGATGTCTGGCATGCTTTGTCGACCGCTTCCCAGCCACCTTCAGTCCCACCGCGCAGCCCCCGATCCGTGCCCATGTCCGCGTGCGTGCCCATGTCCGCACCATGTCCCTCCCTGCGGCCATGATGGTCTCCTACCCGCGATAACTCCCGCCCGTGGCTGCTGCCACCATCCCAACCCCTCCTGTCCTCCAGCCCACCCATTGCGTCCTCATCCAGAACCCTCTGCGCATCTTCAGGCGTGCCTAGCCTCTCAAAACGATTCGATGGCGGCAAAACCTCCCGCTGCCCCTCGCCATTCCCTCTCCTCCCCCCACTGTCGTCACCACGGGGTTCCTCACGCCCCTCTTCCCCTTGCGCCAGCCAACGCGGCCGGTGTGGGATGGCCTGCGCCGGGTCCGACCAAGCTGTCGGAGTCCCCCGTTGCGATGGGTACCTAAGCCTCCTGGCATCGGCATCCCTCGCATCCTCAACATGGCTACCCAGCGGCTCCATCACGTCCCTCTTGCCTCTCCCTCGGTACCCCCTTCCATCCCCCTCGCTGCCATCCCCGCGTTCTATCCTTTCCCCGCCACCCCACCGATGAGGGCTCCCCCCATGACCCTCGACACTCCTCCCCGCCTCCCCACCGGCGGCCACATAGATGGCCTCCCCTCCATCGTGTACATCCCTCCCCTGCGCACCCTCATCACCCACACGGCCGCTGGCGTCCACTCCACGCCCGGCACCTGGCACGCTCCTAACCTGCCCATCAGCACCCGTAGCAACTTGACCCCCCTCCTCCCATGAACCTCTCCGCTGCCGGTCCAAACTGCCCACCGGATGGCGACTCCATTCCCCATACTCTACGCGCGCGGGGCCGCGCACAACATCCTCAGGGTGCGCCCCCTGATCCCCCAACCATAGGCCTCGGTAGCCATCCGGACCGCCGCCGCTGTACGCACCCTCCTCCCAGCCAGGGACCCTGGCGCCGGACCCCGCGGGCTCCCCCTGCTGGCCCTGGGGCCAAACATGGCGATCGCCCTCCCGCTCGCCCTCACCATCCCGCAAAACCTCACCGTCTCGCTCGCCATGGCCCTCCCACTCGCTCGTGCTCCTGTGCTCGCGGTGGTTGCCACGGTCGTATTCAGGCCCGGCATCATAGGGAGGGCGGGGATTGGGGTCCTCCCGTGCGGCAGCCTCCCGCGACTGGCCAGGCACCCCCCACTGATCTACACATTGTGCCGAGGCACGGGACTCGACCGATGGCCGCGCGGCAGGGGCATCTGTTTCCCGTACCGCCACGTCATCGTTTGCCTGGGTGGGCTGCACGCTTCTGTGTCCGGATGCCTCACCCGTGCCGCTGCCGTCACGATGGCCCGCAACAATGGAAAACTGGCCTGCGCTTCTGTACGGCACACCTGCACCACTGCCGTCCTGCTGGCCTGCAAAATGTGGCTCATCGTGGTCGTCATGGCCGCGGTAGAACGGTCTAGCCGCCCCTGAAGAGCCAGCACGCGGTGCGAGACTGGCACGCTCCTCCCTGACCGCCCCCATGTCATGCCCATCGGCGACCTCCACTCCATTCGACAGCGCCCTCCGCGCGTCAACCCCCTCCCCGTTACTCTTGTGCACAGTGACCCCCTGGCCCCGCCCCTGCCAGCCATTCGCGTCCAACCGGCGACCTGCGCCGCGGATGCTGTCAAGGATGCTGTCCAATGCCGCTGGGCCGCCCCGCTCCTCCCCAGGTCCCCCCCCCCTAGCAGCCGCAGGAGCGGCCGCCGCGGCATCTTCGGATGAGACTCTCGGGTCCCATGTGCCCCGATCACGAAACACATCCGCATGAGCCCCAGTGGTCTGGATGCTGCCAACCGCCACACCATCCCATGCCTCCCCCCTCTGGAGCCGCGATGCAGAGGGTGGCGGGGGGGGCCGCGTGGATGCCACCCCTTGCACCCCTTGCCATGGGCCAGCCTCCCCCCTGCCATCGGAGTATGGAACGGCAGAGGCTGCATGAAACGCCGAGCGCGGACGATGGGATGGCGAGTATGGGGTCGAGAAACTAGCTGCTGTCGGCTGCTCAGGATACCCCCGATAGTCACTACCAACATCCGTCCCATTGCCGGCATCCCTCCCACTGCCAACATCCCGTTGCGCTGACTCCCCTTCCCCTAGCGACGACTCGTAACCCCCTCTCCGTGCGCCAGCAGAAGCGGCAACCCCATCTCGGCCGCTCGGCGGATACCCCAACGCGGCGCGGCGGGGCGACGCGCGGCCGTTGGCGGCAACACTGACACCTGGCACCCTCGCGAACGCAGGGGCCAAGGTGCTGCCCCGCAGGGGGATAGCGTCCAACTCGCTTCCTCTTCCTCGCACGGTGGCCGCGTTGGGTTCACTGCCCCGCGTGCCGGCGGGGGCGCGGACCCGCATCGCCGCAGGATCGAGCGTGATTGTGTCCACCACGAACGTGCGCGGGCTGTGCAGCGTGCCGACTGTAAAGTCGCGGTGCCGAGCCAGCCCGCCCACCTCCCTATTTGTCCTCTGCCCAAGACCAACCGCCCCCGCCCCCCGGTCACTGCCCCCCCCCCGCAGTTGCACTTGCCCCCCCCCCCCGTGGTGTCCACCGGCCCTCGTACCCAGCGGACACGGTGAAATCGTGAACCGTGCGGAATTCATTCACGTCAAACCCTCGGTGGCCCGATGCCCCAACGGGTATGCTGGCCGCCGCGTGGTCCAGCCAACGTGAGCTGACTGCGGGCCAGGGGCCATGCCCGATGTCATCATCCCACAGGGACGCTGGCGCCATGGGCCCCCCATTTCCCTGCGGAGCCCTGCTACCCTGGCCGGTGTTCGAGGCGGCGGATGCGTCCGCACTGGAGTTTATGCCCGCTGCGGTGCCCATGCGGGGGGGCGGCCGTTCCCGTCCGTATGGCACCTCTCGCATGCGAGACTCACCCACTGAGGCGGGTTCTGTGTACGCCATCAACTGGGCCTGCGCTGGCTTTGTTGCCCCGTGACCGTGGCTACCGTGGCTCTCGCCGCTGGCGCCCGTGCGCACGCGCAGGCCTGGAGGCGTGGTGACCTGCTTGGCAGATGGTAGCAGCCGTGGGGTGGCAACCAGGGGTGGCAGCCAAGGGAAACAAGCAGGATGGCAACCAGGGGTTCCAAGCACGGATGCAACTTATGACGATGTGCGGTCAAGTTCTGCACAGGACTGCGCCGCGATAATATCTTAAGATTAAAAAGAAAGTGACAGCTTAAGGGTTACACAGCACTTGTCTTCACAAAAATCATGACGTGTTTCATACATTTTTGTAAAGCCAACTGCCAAATGCCCATGCACGCCAGGATTGAATTTAATGGTGACACTGGCAGTGACGGGGATAATGGAGGATGATAATGACACGGTGATGAGGACGCAAGCACGGTTGCAAGGATGGAATACTAGTATATATTTATTGATAATGAAAAATTACAGAGGTGAGATCGGCATGCAACATAAGGACAGCCCCGAAAAGAGGAAGGACACTAAAGATCACTGGCATGCAAGGATCAAGCCGACACAACGAACAAAACTACAACACCGCACGGAATGTATTTAGTAGTACGAGCTCCTCTGTTACAAAACAAGAGCTACCACCCCCCGGGATCATGGCAGGATACAACCTACTACTACACACCCAGTAGCCACTGATAGCAGCATGGTTGTTAACAGCTGGGTTGATAATGCCATCGTTGATACCAGCAATCCAGCATCGCTTGTGGTGGCAGCAAATGGCTAAAGCAAGTAAACACTCACCAAATCCCACGACTCGCTGCCGTCGTGCTGGCCATTTCTGGCAGCCGCCACGCCGCTCCTCCGTTGGAAGCCATCCGGACCACCCTGGTCCTTCTCCAGGCCCCCTTCTTGATCCTCACTCGCCCGCCTGCTACCACTTCTGTTGTCACTACTACTCGTCACTCCCTTCCCTAGCGCTCGTTCGCTGCCCGCCGCACCCCTCATGTCCCGCTCCGCATGCGCGCCAGTAAGGGCCAGTCGGTCGAGCGAAACGCGGGGGGGTAGGCCAGATGGCACGCCTTCCGTGTGCCAGGTGTTCTCAGGGGAGATGGCGAGGGAATCGTCTGCCAGATGCAGGGAAGCCATGCAACGCAGGTGGGCCTTGGGCCATGCTCATGAACTAGGGCATGAGGGAGGCGAGAAAATTAAAACCTGGGGCCACTCCTCTCATAAAAATTCAGACTATGGATGCGTGACAAGCCAAACCATGCAAGTATTTCTCTTTTCTCTTCCCCCCCTCGCCCCCCTCCCACAAAACAAGTGTACCATGCCATAACTAAAGAACCATTATCTTAGTAAATCATGCTGTTGTTCACGACAAACTGACTGTCTTGTGTGACCGTGCAAACGCGCATGTACCTGCCACGTAATATCATAGAGCAGCCACGCAATCTTCGGAATTACCATCGGTTGCAGTACATGAAACGGCAGGAGTGGCACTAAGGCACACCGCACAACGGAAATTGTTGCGGAAACTACCGGTGTTGCGAAGCATTTATGGCGTGTTCGAGACAAAAAAACGGAGGTGCTTTTCTTTTGTGAAAAGGCCCTTACTAGTCGAACACTGCTTAGCCGGTGCAATTCCTGCTATTACTAACTCACTAAAATTGGAACAATCCGGCCTAGCTGTCACGATGTTCGACTTTCAGTGCAGAAAGACGGAATAGCTGAAGGGCGCGATGAATGGACAGGCGACCTACCTCGAAGCCAGACAGGGCATCTCGGAGACGGTCTTGACATTCTCTGTGTAATCAGTAAATGCCCGAGCACGCCAGTGAGCTCCACTGCAGACTGCAACAGGCGATAACTACGGAGGCAACTCAACGTAAGCAGCTAGTCCTCTGGGCTGGAAAGCACAATTCCAGCTCAAGGCTAAGAACAGCGAATTCATCTGTATACGAAACCAAGGTGCTTCGCACCCGTCAGGCCTCTGCAGGGTGCTACGTCCAATAGTGCACCATACTCAACGGCTGCGCTCCGCGGCCTAATGCAAGGGCACTACAGTAATGGCCACGTAAAATTGTTTAAAGTGTCTCCACGGCCTCGCGGACAGGACGGATGGAAGATGATGGATTAATAAATAACAGGTTTTCTGCTTCCCCGGCCCCGATGCCGGAAATCAGGCCATGCTTGTCTTACGTTTCATCGTTCCGGAAGTTCCGTTGGAACCAAACTTTTCTCCTTGCGACGTTGCCACTTTCAACTTACAGGGCGTCCTGACGTCCTGTACGAATGAAAGGCACAGAATCCCCGTCCTGATTCTTGCGTGCGAGGGTTTGCAGCCAGTCAGTTGTCAGTTGGATGACTTGGATCCCAAGTTCCCAACCTGGAGTGATTGCAGGCTGCCAAGTTGTGCTGCCAGCTTGGGATATCCTTAGTATCCAAGTACAAGTACATTATGGCAACTTGGTTTGGCACCATTGTCAGCAACTCAGCGAAGTCGCTGCCCAAGTGCCCATGTGCGGGCAGTGCGGCGTGCGCAACAACGACAACTTCCTGGTCGCGACAGTAGTAGCTACCGGTGCATACCTACTCAATTGCCATGTGGGATTAGCGGTGCATTGCAAGAATAGGAAGCACTCCAACATCCGGGGACACCAACCTGCACCAAGCCACCAACCATGTTTGTTGTTGGCTTTCACGGCTTGTTATACTACGTCCGCTACCACGGCTTCGAGTTTGATTTTTCAAGGGAAGGGCATACCGTAAACAGGCGGGCTCGGAAGAGCTCGTGAAGTGGTAAAGTGATATGCCATGGCGTCTTCGTTGTGTCTCTCTTCAATAGATGCACGTGTTGATGTTGGTCTGATAACCCCTTTTTTGGCCAAGACAGACCATTTTTGTAAATTTACCCGATGCAAAAGTACCGTTTATCGACAGGCCAAGCGTCAGGTATATTGCCGGGCAGGAAATTTGTCAGCAAGCGGCAATGATAAGCCGGCGGATAAAGATTCCAAGGATGATCGCAGTGGAAAGAAGGGGATCTTGCAGAAACACAACATACTATGCCTCAGCGAGCCTGTTATAGCAACGGAACGTCGTGGGGCGCACGGCCATCGAGCGTATGTGGTCGGGGAGTCCGGAGGTCAGTGAATTCTGTCAGCCTTAATGTTGGGAAAACAACCAATAAGAACCGCAGCCAAGGAGAAGTCCATCGCAGCGAGTAGGGTGTTCTTCTGTCACTGCCCACGCGGCATTGCTGGGTCGTAAGCGTCTTTTTCAACTTTAGAAACGGTCCTTTATTAATGGAAATAGAAACGGAAAAATGCTGCCCGCATTTTTGCGGGCAGCTTTTGTAATGTCTTTATTTGGAGAGGGATCCAAAGTTGCAGTTTTGATTATTGGAACGTGGTCTTCCGCTAGGAAGGATGCCAGGTAGGCCAATAAGAAGAGACGACAATTAGTGCTCACTTTTTCATTTGGGCTAGTCCTGGCGGTAGGTATAAGGGCTGTCCATGCATTTTTGCTTTCAAGACACTTTTTTGCTTAGCAAGAGTACATTTGACGCAGTGATGGTTGTAGTTAGTTTATGACATCGTAGGTGGAAATATATGGTATTAGTATCCCAGTTGCAGGCAGATATATTTGATTGCCTCAAGAATGGTAATGTCATCAACTCTGTGAGACAGTTGGCAGTGATGTGATGTCGATGGGACACATTCGAACGACTAGGAACAGTTGCTACGGATGCTGTTGACTGCCTTGCGCTTGTAAGGGCAGTACCCTGGGAAACCTGGCATTCTAGTTTCTAATGCCAAACGGGGGTATCAGCTGTCTCCAAAAATTCCCTCAATGTCTATGACATAGGCTGCGGTTGCTCCTTGCGCATCGTGCACCGTCACAGATGTATAACGTCGAGGCAAGCAGCAAACAGTTAGTTAAATGCTGCCGAGCGCCGGGACGCGAAAACCGCAAAAGTTCAAGTAGCTCCAACATGGATTCGAACTAGGACCTCTGGCAAAGTTCTGAGGCTATATGGGTCTCCTGATCCGTACGCCTCCCAAGCTACAGCCCAACTGCGAAAAAACTTATTACCGGAGAGCGGTGCCAGATGTATATCTACATCTTCTGTGCTGCTCCATGATGCCGTGGGCCTAGTGATAGGAAGGAAAGGGTGCATGGATGCACTGTTACGGGGTATTATCAGAGCTTTGTCATCAGATCAACAGCGTTCTGAAGGCACGTGCTGCTGTTCCTGGGGTTCAACTTGCGTTGCACGAGGGTGTCACGCAGATTGGCCTTGTTCCACTCAGCTGGAGGGAAGCAGACGATCATGTGGCCTGTGGGATTTGTCATGCAAGCATCAATACCGTTTTTGCCTTGGTGAACGAATTCCACAAAACTTCACACGTCCAGCAACGCTCTATCTACTCTAACAGCAGGGTCGCATCAGAAGGTGCCTGGACGCTTGAGAAGCTCCGTCTTGGTCAAATGCATCCGTGTGGCTTATTCCCTGCCTCGCTTCCGGGGTCTTTCCCTGGCATTCTCCACGACTTTTGGGGGGGGCTGGACGCCTTGCTCTTTCACTTTTCCTGGGCACCACCCTTGGCACTGCCCCTGGCCCCAGAGCTCAAGCTGGTCAAGAGCATGGAGGTGCGCAGCCCGCTGGAGCAGCTGACCGACTTCTTCCGTGGCCTGCTGCTGCCGCAGGGCTACTCGTCACTGGGGTCAGACTACTGGCAATTCTCCATCTGGTGAGCTGCTGCACGTGTCTTTAAGGGAATGGCTCCAGTGACTTGTACTTAAATTCTTCGCACCGGTTGGGCGCGTCTGCTCAGCAAAGTAGAACTAGGCTTTGGGTAGGCGACTGTAGATTTTGAAACGATATACAGGAGGGGATATTTTAGTGGCCAACGCAGCCTTGCCTTAAATGATCCTGGTTGTCATGCTGGCTGCCATTCCAAGTGTCCAGCGCACCGGCCACTTTAGCCAAAGCCGAGGCCATATCTTGCACCAAGTAAGACAACTTGCCTTGCAACCAATTCACTGCGTCTACCAATTCTAGACACTGATCTCTCCCCCCCCCCCCCCTCCCCCCCGGAGGATGATCGCCCCCCCCTCTGCTGATGAGGATCGTCCCCCCCCCCTGCCCCCCTGCCCCCTCTCTTCAGGCATGCGCTGCGTAACGTGGTCTCCTCGGCCATGGCGGTGCTTGCCACGCGCTCGCTGCTGCTCGCCGTGGGCGTGGGCGCCTCGCACGCCGCGGCCGCCTCCGCCACCATCAATTGGGTGCTGAAGGACGGCCTTGGGCGCATCGGGTGCATCATCGCTGTCGCCATCGTCGGCAACCGCTTTGACAACGAGCCCAAGACATTCTTCTTTGCCGGTGAGGATGCCTAGTTTGCATTGCCCTTTGCCCGGTGGGGCTTGTTTTGCTCATTGAAACCCCCCTCCCCGCATCAACCACCATATAAAGGCCTGGTATATTCCTGCTGTCCCACGTCTCATCCCACCCCTTGTGGTAACAGCAGGGTCGTACTTTGATTTTGGCCAACTTTGCCTTCTCCTTTCCTCGTTTGTCGTGTTGCACATGCCCGCCTCGTAAGTTGCTTCCCTGTTTTGCACATGCTTTCTTTGCCATCCTTGTTACCTGCCGACCTGGCCCCAGCTCTGAGCTCCCTTTGCTTTTTACGCCCCCTTTCCCCTCCCTCCTCTTCTTCCTCTGCCCCCCTCTGTTTCTCGTAATAACAACAACAAACAGGCTACCCCCACCACACACATGCCCCCCCACCTCCCCATTCCCCCTTACCCCACCCTCACAAACCCTACCCGCCGGCCCAACCGTGCCCCCACCCCCACCCCCCCACCCGCTCCCTAAATGGCCACCATTAACGCCCCCACCGATCCCTAACAGGCGACGTGATCTACGAGATCGGCCTGGGCATCGAGATCATCACCCCGCTGCTGCCGCACCTGTTCCTCATCACGGCCTCCATCGCCAACGCGGCCAAGACAATCAGCTACATGATGCGCCTGCCGCCGCGCGCAGCCATCCTCAAGAGCTTCTCGCGGAGGGAGAACCTAGGTGGGTGCCGCATGCACTTCCACGAGCTTCAAGTGTGGCTGACTTGTGCCCGCCCTCTCCCCGCATTCTTTCCCCCCATTTCCCCTCCTTTCCTCCCCCCTGTCTTCCCTGCCCCCCCCCCCCCCTCTTCCCGCCACCCCTTTCCCCTTGCTTTCCCCCCCCCCCCCCTTTCCGCCACCCTTCCCCTCCCCCTTCCTTTTCCCCCCTTTCCTTCCGCTTTCCCCCCCCCTCCCCCCTCCCTTCCCGCACTCCCTTGCGCCCCCTTCTCCCCCCTTTTGCTTGATACCACGTCGGGTTCCCTCACATCGCAGCCAGGCATGGACGGTACAAGCCTGTGCTCTCCTTTTTGTGGGAAGACTTCAGTGAGCCTGGGAATCAGTGACGGGGGTGCGGATGCCAGCCTGCCCCTTGCCCACACGTCGATGCAGCACAGTGCCTCCCACAGAGCGTGGCGTACGCTTGGCCTGCCCTCTGCTGTTGTCACCTGCTGCACTGGCTAGGGACTGCTACACTGTGCCTAGGCCCCCAACTGTGCTCGTCGGCCCCCACTTTGCGAGCCCCTGTGCAAGAGCGTCTAGATGGCTCGTATGAGCATTTTGTCTGTGCATCTCCCTCCTTCCCTCCCCGCCGCCCTGCGTGTTAGGAGCATTCTTTTCCCAGTGTTGTGATGGTCATCAGCATGCCGCAGTCATGCATGACTCAGCATGTTGGCATGACATGGAAACCTGCGGTGCCAAGATGTCAGCATAACCGCGACGCCGGCATTAAGCATGACAATGACCCAAGTGTGATGCCGTTCTTCGAGATTCTGTCCATGAGGTTCAGGTCGTCCCTAGCATGTTTCGCTGTTGAAAAGACCCTGGACGCCTTGGGCATGCGCCTGCAAACTTAAAAAAAACACATCAAGGACAGCATTGACGAGAACGTTAAGTACAGCGTCAAGTAATAAACTACAACATACAACAGTGTCAAGAACATAAGCAAAGGTCATGCCTTATCCACACGTGCCCTGTGTGCAGGCGACGTCTCCGCCAAGGCCAACTCGCAGGAAGTGCTCTCCTCCCTGGTGGGCATGGCGATAGGCATCCAGCTGTCACGCGCGGTGGGCCACAGCGTGGCTGCCTCGCTGGCCTGCTACGTGGTCACGCTTGCCACTGTCATGTTCTGCTCCTACAAGTCCCTCGCGCGCCTCAAGCTCAACACGCTCAACTGGCAGCGCACCGAGATTCTGGGTGGGTAGGGAGGGCGCACACTGGGTGGGTTGGCGGCCGGAAGAACTGGATGGGTTCAGGTAACGGCTGAGGTCGATGAGGGATTCGTGTAATGGCTCTATGGTGAGCGCACGGATCGCGGGTGGTTTGGTCGACAGGCTTCTGGGTGGGTAGTTGATAGTTCTTATCTTGGGTAGGTGGTATCTTATCTGGCGCCTCCTGATTCCACCCCAAGCGTTGAAGTAAGACCCATCACTGTTCAATTGACCTCAATACCCGTACACGCGCCGCACCCACCCACCCACCCACTGCATTTCAACCGTGCAGGGCCCCCATGCCCGTGCCTTTAGACGGCCTTGCGCTTGCCCTACATGCCGAACACCCTAGTTTGGGTCCTAAGCGCATCGTGCACTCCCTGCGAATCCACCCCCAACAATCTGGTCATTCCTTCTCTCCTGTTAACATGTCCATAAGTGCAATACATTTCAATGCCTTTTCTCCCCCCCCCTCCCCCCCAGCCCGCCACTACGTGCGCACAGGGGAGGTGCCTCACCCGTCGAGTGTAAACAAGATGGAGCGCATGTGGCCGCTGGGCCTGCCCGCGGAGATGCGTGTCGCGCGCTGGCAGTGCACTTACGGCGCGCCGCTGCATGCCACATGCGAGACGCAGACCGAGTTCAACGCAATGCGGACGCTGTATAAGAAGGAAGAGTAGGTGCTACTGAACAGGAAAGAAGAGTAGGTGCTGCTGTACAAGAAGGAAGAGTAGGCGGCCGCTGGTGGGGTTGCTGAGGATGTGGTAAACGTAGTGCGGTAGAGCGAGTGGGTGCTTTGTGCGTGCGTGCGGTGATGGCCTCGGGAGGACAGAAGAGGCAGCAATGTGCCGCCCATGACGGTGTGTCTCGTTGTAGGCTAGGGGGATGGGACCCAGGTTCGGCACATCCGCTGATTGCGCGGTCTGTCGTTGCCGCACATGTCACAAGGCCGCAGCTATGACCTCCTCAGAATAGGCCGCTGACAGCACCAGGGGAAGGTGTAGCATTGCCACAATGGCGCATGGCCCTCATGCGCAGGATGTCAGTGTCATGAGTTAGGATGCCGTGCAGAGTGGAATGCCCACATGTGGGTATTGTAGAGTTTCTGGTGTCGTGCTTGTATGGGCTCAGATGTCAGGGCTCAGTGAGTGTTTCGTGGTGGGGAACTGGGTGGGGTTTCCTTGCCTCCTCTGCCGTCATTTGCAGGTACCTGCTGAGCTGTCACTGGAATCCTAGCCAAGACAAGTCTTACATCAGGTGCGTGGTTGGTGGTCGATGGATGGTGGCTGTCTTACATGGGCATGCATCACCATTAATTATCGCTGGCTGTCGTAACTTTTGTTAGTCTCCTGTTTTCTGGAGACGGCAACAGTTCCAGGGATCAAGGTCTCTAGTTCTTGTGCATGCAAAACGGTAACCCACTTGCTTGCGGTCTGTGTCTTGTGGCAGGTGTCCCTTGCCAGTGGCTGAAAACGCGAGCCCCGTCCTTGCAGGCGCTACCTGTCTCAGGGGTTGATAAGAGCCTGGACAGCTGCAGTGGCGCATGAGGCCCTCAAGTTTTGATGTTGTACCTTTTTTGATGTGGTACTACGAATCATGCCGGTACGTGGCAAGATAAACAGGATGATGCTGGTAAATATTGTACAAGATTCACATACAGAATCATGCTGGTATGTGACACGTCAATGACATTACATGTAGCATGCACTTACGTGTGCGTGGGACGCCTAGTTTACGATCCTGAAGCTTGTCGTTGCTGCCATGCCCATGTCCTTTTCCGCCACCTTTCTCTAAAACTTGTCATCGCCTTGTTTGGTGCCTGCGCGTTGCTCGTGGATCGACGTGCCTGCGTGTTGCCGTGCCTTTTGCCCCTTTTTGGCCTTTTGTTGGTCTCCTTTGTCCGTGTTTTGTTCTTCCTTAAGGCCCTCCACTGGCCTTCCTGTTGCCACCCGTGGCTTTTGGCTTTTGTTCTTCTTTCGGCCCCCCTTTGGCCTCCCTGTTGCCACCCCCCGCCAGCGTGAGCGCCAATGCCAAGGCGGGCGACATCCTCAAGAGCGTGCTGCAAGCCGAGTACCTCCAGCAGCACCGGGGGTGTCCGATCGAGGAGTCATACCAGTACACGTGCGCGCACATCGACCGCTTCCTGCAGGGGTTGTCCGGTGCGTGGTGGCGGATAAAGCCAGCACCCGTCACCTGCATCATCTTATTATAGCCTGCATTGCGACGCCATGTAGAGAGAGGGCAATCACGCCCAGCGTGATGTTATATAATTGCCACTGGCGCTTGGTGGGTATACGCCACTGCCTTCGTGCGCGTGCTGACACCGAACCAGCGTTGCTCTGTGAGCTAGCCTGGAAATGATTTGAGGGCTGGTAAGCTTTTCCTGTTTATGCAGGGAATAGGGCCCTACTCCGGCGCCTGGCCCATTGGACCGCAAGTGGTCATCCAACGCTATCCACCCTTTTTGGCGTAGGTATTGCGTGGGCGGGCAGTAGATAGGCGGGGTTGGCCGTGATAGTGCCACATACCTTTACGCCTCATGTTATATGTATTCTGACTGGGTGCCTGCTGTGTTGTTTGGCTTGCCAGTCCAGGATGATGGTCTGTTCTTGCCCTTTGCCAGCAATTATCGCTGATTGGTGGCAATGAAGCCCACTGCCGCCGCCGGTGCTGCTGGTGTTTCCGCTGCCACTGCCGCTGCCTGCCTTTTCCCACTCTCGGTCGGCATCCCGATTACCCACATTCCGGACAGGAAGAAAGTCGCGGCTTTGATGAAACCGCGCCCTCTGGCTCCTTCAGACGCAAAATTGTGCATGACACGAGGAGGTCCTGCGTTGACATTGTTGGGGGGCTTGTATCCAGAGATCACCCGTCTTGTGTCAAAAAAGCTGCATCGTGGGACAGATCCGCGGAACCTTCTAGTTGTTTATATACAAGACAAAATGAGGTCTTTAAAAATGGAACAAAAGCTTCTGTTTATGTTTGTTTTTGCTGACCTGCCTTGGCGTGGTAGCATGTCGCTGGGCCGTCATCGGTGGTTAGTCATACTTATTAACCTAAAAAATGATCTTATAACTGTTTTACAGCCGGGGTTGCTTTTCAACCCGGTCTCAATGCTGCTGCATATTGTGCCTGAGTTCAAGTAATTGCATGATGATGGCGGTGCATGATGATGGCTGTGCATGATGATGGCTGTGCAAGATGATGGCGGTGCATGATGATGGCTGTGCATGATGATGGCTGTGCATGATGATGGCTGTGCATGATGATGGCTGTGCATGATGATGGCTGTGCATGATGATGGCTGGGCATGATGATGGCGGTGCATGATGATGGCGGTGCATGATGATGGCGGTGCATGATGATGGCTGTGCATGATGATGGCGGTGCATGATGATGGCGGTGCATGATGATGGCTGTGCATGATGATGGCGGTGCATGATGATGGCGGTGCATGATGATGGCGGTGCATGATGATGGCGGTGCATGATGATGGCGGTGCATGATGATGGCGGTGCATGATGATGGCGGTGCATGATGATGGCGGTGCATGATGATGGCATGAACGGTGAACCCCAACGTTGTCTTGGTATGGTTGCAACCCACGGTGCAGTTGTGCCCTTGACTACGTTGCGTGTAAAAGTCGGTGCCTCTAGTGCCTTGCCTTTTGAGTTTCGAGGGCAGGCTTGTGGTCTTGAATGGCATGTCAGTGGAGTGCATGCCATTGGGAGGGGCATTTGTCATGTAGCGAAAGAGCATTAGCATTCCTTGTGTCGGTTTGGTGGATCATGTATAAAGAAAGAGCATAGCATTCGTTGTGTCGGTTTGGTGGATCATGTATAAAGAGAGAGCATAGCATTCGCTGTGTCGGTTTGGTGGATCATGTATAAAGAAAGAGCATTAGCATTTGTTTTGTCGGCTTGGTGGGGAGAGCCCGAATCACGCCTTTGCACACGCCGCCGAAGCCGCACGCTTGCATGCTATCAATGGTACTGTTTCCCATTCACGCCACGTTAGTGTGAAGCAAGCTTGCATGCCCCTCCATTTCTTCGCGCTATGCAACAACTTGCATTTGAACGAACCTTATTCGAACCGCCCTGCGCCAACCACCCCGTTCCCACTGCAGACAACGGCTGGGTGGCGGAGCACATCGTGTTCACCGCGCCGCACATCGCCGACTGGGGATCGCACGCGCGCGATGAGATGCCCCAGGGTCTCGACAGGGAGCCACAGCTGAGCCAGGGGGTGGCGTCATAGCCAAGGGAAGCAGGCTTTAGGGTGGACTTAACAGCCTTGTGTACATTGGAGCATTTTTTATTTGACCGCGGTGTGCTGTCTGTGGCAAGGCACGACCCTGGGCAAGGCCTGAACGACAACATGGCTCTTGCTGCGCACAGCGTTCCCACGTCTCTCCTTTGTGCTGGCATCCCTCCTTGGGGCAATCTGCCAAAGCATTCTCACGGTAAGTCTAGATGTTGGGAAGCCAGCCCTCGCATGTGCTTGGAGCCAGCCGCTGTCTTCCCTTAGAAGCCTGATGATGTATCGGGCGCTTGTCAAGGAGACGCCACGTGGGCCCCGCCGCTCATCTGGTGCAACATGGCTGCACAGCTGGTGTCCTGCTTGTTGGTTCTGCATGGCATGCCTGTTGAGGTGGCCGGCATGCATGGGGCGGGCTGGGGGACAAGATCTTTACACACCGCGACGGCCTTAGAGCCTTGGTGAGGGATTTGGTCAGTCACGTTGGGCAGGCAGCACGCACTGGCAACGTGGTCCCACCCTGCCTGTGGTTCTGGATAGCTGGCAGGAGCAGAGATCAAGTATTGACGATAGAGCATCAGGGGCGCCGAAGCCGAGTCGGCGGGGGTCGACGCTGGGCCAAAGGGCAGCCCCATGGCTAGGACGTGTGCTTATGAGGACAATCGCAGCAGTCCAATACGTGAAGGTCATGTTGGAAAACCCACCGGCTCCCTCGCAAGACTGCTGGTACTGCCTCCTTGCCGCTGCTACAAAGAGGGGACGTGAGAAGAGGGATGTGCCAAAAGGGATGTGCCAAACGGTATGGAATATGGCACGGCTGGGCTGACGCCGCTTGTGTGATGTATGGTGAATAACCCCCAAGGGCGGCATGGCGCTGTCCGGTCGAGTGCCCCGGGTGGCTCGTGCCTGCCCGTTCTCATGGAGAACTCAAGGTGGCCTTCCTGCGGGTGTGGCGATGGCTGGTGTCATTTGTCCTGACAACACGGGCGAACTGAATCCTCATCATGGGGATGCCTGTCTCGTCAGGGGCTCCAGCGTGTGTTGTGATATCCTGTCCACAGGTACAGCAGAGTTGACCATCCGAGCGAGACTCAGACTCGCTTACTCGGGGAGTGAGCTGTTTTGGTGACAAAGGGCTTGGTGCTGTGGACAATTCTTTATTGTTTTTGTCGGGTTCTGCTGCAACTCGCACCAGCCACCAGGTGCAGACCTGGGTCTGCAAGAAAGAGCTTGTGGTTGCTTCACATCCGTAACGTGCACATGCGGGATCCTGTGCACACGGTCAGTGGCGTATGATGGCAGGCGGCTTGCGATCCGCAACAATTTGTTCAGGGGATGTTGGCCGTAGCTTGTTATGTCTCACATACATCTCTACGCTGATTGGTGATGGGCTGACCATCAAGCATAATTTAATGTTGGTTACCGATAAACGGTGGAAATGGTTCTCCCCGCATAGGCAGCTCAGCTCATGCCGTGCCTGCCAGTTATGTGGCTCAGACTTGTGCAGTACGCAGTCCTGTGCAGTACGCAGAGCAACCCACCAGTAGATACATATAGTATCAACCGTTGCTTCATGTGTATTGCCTTGCAGACAGCAAGGCCCAAGAGCAAAGTGGCGATGTGAGTATTAGCCTGTCCAGACGTGGACCATGCAGTGCACGGTCTATTGCGGCTTGCACGGCTGGTCTCCAAAGCTGCGTAGCAAGGAAAACACAAGCAGCTAAATAGCTTCACGAAAGTTCCAAGCGACCACACGAGAGACAATTATTCCCGTATTTCCAATATTTGAAGCGAAGTTTGAATGTTTACAATACTCTGAATGTTTACAATACGTCTGCTCGGAGTAAATTGTGCATGATGAGGCACCTCTCCATGTGCACTTTTTTATTACAGGGTTGCACATCGCTAGACCAAAGCAATCTTTCATGACTAAGAATTAAATTTAAAAAATTATAACATGCCTCCGTTGGGAGATCATGTAGCACATATTACTTGATGGATGGGTGGATTGGAGGGAGCCGCGTAATCGAACTAACCTAACCCTATAAGCTATCTAGTCTAGAAAAAAAATCCTAACTACACTAGTCATCAAAATGCCGCCTCCGCTTGGGGGGAGGTGGCTTGCCCACAGGGGCTGGCGTGTGAGCCTTGACAATTAATCTTCTGCCACCGCGTCTTGTTCTGCATGGCAGTCCAAAGAAGGGAGAGAGAGTGGATGCGGTGTTCAAACTGGGCTGGGACCACTAGGTCGGCCAGCAACATCTGGATGTAGTTCGCGACAGGTTTCCCTACCCTTTTGGGAATGCCCTTGGGGCCAGGCCAGGTCAGAATATGCCGCCCTGGCTGGCCAAGCCGCTGGGGGCCTGCCAGACCAAGGGCGGTGTCGACCTGGCTGGTGCAAGCAAGGTGTCCTACATATGCTATCCTACGCTGCCTAATCTCGTCCGAAATACGAGGCATACCCTGATACAAAGACTCTAATGACGGGCGCTTGGAAAACCCTACGTTAAGGACCTGTCGGAGCATCCTGTAAACCATGCCGTCTAGCTTAGCTGCCAGTGTGTCCGTGAGTGTCCACGCCTCGGCGCCATACGTGAGCACCGTGAGGACGAGGACCTTGAAGAGCATGCGCATGCGGTGCTCGCCCAGGCCCTTCGAGCGCCAGTAGGTGTTGAGCGAACGGAGCTTGGCCCAGGCCAGGCCGATGCGGATGTCCACATCGTCTGCGGTGTCAGGGAGCACATGTGCTCCCCAACAGTTTGAAGCGATCGCGGAACGGGACCTCCGTCCCGTCGAGCAGGCGCGGCAGCGGTGGGCTACTGGAGGCCCCAATCACCATCGCCTCAGGTTTTACACTAATCTCCAACCCCACCGCCCTCGCCTCCAGGCCCAGACAGTCCAGCCCCAGGTCTGAATGTGCTCGGGGCGTGCGATGAGGGTGGTGTCGTCCGCATAAGTCAGGTCGGCCAGGCGGTAGCCAGTGCTGACCCCGCCGTGCTCGCGCTCGTTAAGGATGTCCAAGCCTGGCTCGAACCCTTTAAGAGCAGTAAAGCGCGCACGTGCCCGGCGCATGACGTGATCCACGACAATAATGAACAGGTATGGGGACAGGACACAACCTTGCCACAACCCGTGGTGAAGGGGGAACGGTGGGGTGGTGCCTTCCGCAGTCCGCACTACTGCCTGTGAGCCCTCATACAGTCGACGAATGGCAGCTAAAAATTTCTGGTGGCACCCGATCCAGAGCTAGGATGGCCCAAAGAGCCTCCCAGAGGACCGTGTCAAAGGCCTTGATATAGTCAACAAAAATGACTTCAGACCAGCGGCAAACTGTCAGGGCAAAGGCTGCGCACCTCCTCCATCAACCGGCGCGCGACAAACACAGCCATGACAGTGTTACGACCACGACGGAAACCCATCTGAGACACACCCAGGTGTGGGTCCAGCGCGGCGCGGAGCCTGTGCAGCTCATCATGGGCATGAAGACCGTCAGCGCGGCGCTCTGGAGGCAGACACCCCGGTAGTTACCGGGGTCAGCAGCAGAGCCCTTAATTCTTGTACAGCATGACGCGGATGGCCGTCTGCCACTCAGCAGGCGGAGGCTCGTCAGAGAGCAGGACACGGTTGCAGAACGCGCGCCAGCAGAAGATCCCTCACCGCCGGGTCAGGGGTCTTCAGCAGCTCAGCCGAAAGGTGGCCGGCACCGACCGCCGCGTCGTACCGCAGGCGAGCAAGGGCGCCGTCCAATTCCTTCAAAGTAAAGGGGTGGACGACGTCGTTGGTGGCAAGGCAGCCCTCCTGCAAGGCGGCCGGGGACTTGGTAGTCCGCGGCCGAGGAGGGGGGCGCCGGCGGCGGCGGGGGTCCGGCGACCCCGAGACGGGCGGCTGTCTCGGGGTGAAGCGGCGGGGGGGGGGTGCGAGCCCCAACGGTCAAGGAAACATTGTGGGCCAACCAGCGGTCAAGGCTTACCGGCGCCGACGTGCCGTCCCCCGTGTGCTCCACCGGGGTGCGCTGCCGCCGGCCGCCGAGCCGGTCGAGGTGGTACCACATGTCCTTGCCCTGGTTGCGAGCTTGGCAGGCCTTGCATGGCATCTGCGATGCACTGGGCCGCCTCCGCGTGCTGAGCGTGCTCGTAGGCCTCCATGCACGAGGGCGGCCTTGAGCACCGGTTTCTGCAGCGGGTCCCGGTTACGTTTGAGGCGGTGCCGGGCGGCCAAGACCTTGGGGTCCTGGCGGTAGAGCGGGCCGGGGCGGCGGCGGGGCATGACCGGCAGGTGCCGGGCCGCCAGCAACGGGGCACGGGCCGCAATTAAGCCCGCAAAAATGGCGGCGTTGGGGGAACCCTTGTCCAGCTCGTCGACGTCCGCCCGGGCGTCCAGGGCCGACAGGTACTCCAGTCGGCACCGGTTCCGCGCGTGCTCGGCGTCCGGCCGTCTAGTCCTCAGGATCTCCCCGGACCGGGCATAGAGCAGACCAGTCAGGGCGGGCCACTGGGGCCCGCGGCGCTCGGGGACATGGAACCGGAGCCGAATGGTCGCGCGCACCAACCGGGTGCAGTCAGAGCACACCGTGGGCGTGTCAAACACTCGGGTGTCCCGAGATTACCGAAATGCACCTGGGCTGCCGTACCACCACGTAGTCCAGACAGGCCTGACGGCCGTTAGGGCCCCGAAACTTGACCAAGTCCTGTGAGGGACGTTGGAAGTGGCAGTTGACAGCAACCATCCCGCTATCCCGCAAAAAGGCAGAAAACAGGGGAGTGTTGTCGTCATGCAGCAACAGTGTCAGCAGGCGCAAAGCGACTGCCAGCAGTGCCCACGGGGAGCGTGGCATTGGCGTCGAGCAGCATAACCAAAAAGTGGCGGCCGGCCGGGGTGGCCCCCTCAAGGCTATGCAGGTCCTCGAAGAGCTTCTGGCATTCCGACTCAGGTAGACCACTATGGGGTGCGTAGCCCACCCCCACCGTGAGGTGGTGTTTAGACCGCCCCTCGACGGAGGTGAAATGTGCTACCATAAGGCGTGGGGTGATAAACTTTAGCGTGCAGCTGAGGCTGGCATCTGCCGGCGGCGAACACAAAAGACCAACACCACCTTGGCCTGGCGTACCACTGCCAGCGAAATAAAACCGCCAGCCACCTGCAAGGCGATCAGTGCTCACCATGCCAAGTGGCACCGAGCGGCGATGCTCTTGCACGCCTAGAATAGACACACGATGGGATGTGCAGATCGAAGGCAACGAGCTCCTCTACCCGGTAGCTATGGCCGCTATCTGCTAGCAATGTGCGTGCGTTGAAGGTGGCAAGGGCCAAGGATGCCTGCTGGCCCACCAGGGGAGCATGACTAAGAATCCCATGGGCATTCTAAGTCATGCATGGTAATCATTAAGCTGCAGATCTATATCCCGCTGATGGGATAAACCTGTGGTATGAATTTTTGCATTTGTCAAACGAGCTTGTGCTGCATAGTTGGACATCATATCAAGGCCGACAACCAGTGCAGGCCAGAAATCGGGACAATTAGGACGTACCATCATGGTAGCTCGAGCCTGCCGTCATTATCTTGTCCGCAGTTTTCGAGTCGTTCAGGATGGTTGTCATATATTTATTGAGAATGTTACAGTCATTACCGCGTTAAGTTGCTTTTTTAAAGATTCCGTTACTATGTTAAGTTGGACGCCGAAGTTTGGGGCGGCGACCGCAACAAGGTGGACCGTAGTTACCCCCCCCCCCCCCCTGCCAGGGAGGGTGACGCGTAATCATATACTGCGCTGGTTGTCTCCTTGATATACTGCGCACGCTGGTTGTCTCATTGATATATGCTAAAAAAATATAATTACTTACAGCAGAGTGAAATCACTCAAACCAAAGCAAACGCCCAGCTATAAACCTATATACAGAGCCATGTCAAAGCTCTATACGACGATAAGACCAATGGAAACGCCTAACGGGAGGAACCTAATAGCCCTGCTGCACCGCAAAATCAGCCCGCGTACGGCGGAGCATGAATCATGTCAGCCATGGCCCGAGTCAGCGCCACCGACAAGCGCTGACGCCAATATGACGTCCAGGTCCGCGCCGACCATGGGGCCCGCTGGCCCTCCAGGTCCAGCCGGTCCTCCCGGAGCCGGCAACACTCCTTGAAGAAGGCGGAGGTCAGGGGCCCCATGGCCCCAAACTCCTCCAGGACAAAGGGCACCACACGATGGTGCCCGACGTCGCCGTAGGCCAGGACGGCTTGGCCCGCTCCGCCCGGTCCGCCGTGTAACCTGCCGTGAGGGAGGCCCCAGCCACGTGGCTAAGAGCCGGCAAGGGCCGCGCCACCGAAACGTCGATAAGCAGATGCCGGCCACCCCCCTCAAAGTCCAGCACCACGATGTCAGGCCGGTGGTTGGGGGAATAGAAGGCAGCGCCATCCGCATCCTCGGACCGGATGTTCGCGTGGGGGAAAACCGACCGAATCATGGCGAGCACCACCGTCAGGAGGACAGTGTGCAAATACAAATACCAATTCTGATTCTGTTGGCCCCCCATGCAGGCAAGGTAGTGAGTCCCCGTGGGATCCAGCGGCTGCCCACAGCTACCGCAAGGCCGCCCGGCCGGAACAAGAGGCTGCGGGGCAAATAGCTGGTGCCGGAGCGCCACCGAGTAGTGGCTGGGAGCTAAGGCGAATGGGGGGGCCATGGGAAGAGCACGAAGGTACGCCGAGCCCACACTCCGCAAGGAAAGCGAGAACAGCCACGCACGTCCCTGGGCGTTGAGGTCCGCGAAAAGAGCCATCCAATCAGCCGTGTGCAGAATACCCGCGTAGGTTTTCTGGTGTTTATCGATGACGCGAGCAGGGAATGCGGCGGGAGATTGAACGGAGGCGACCGAGGGAGTGCTGCGAGGGAGGTGGCGCTGTACCGCCTGAGCGGCACGGACGGGAGAACAGGCCTGCTGGATCTCAGCATAGGCCTCCTGGATGGCGGTGACGAAGGGCTAAGGGCTGCTGGGGTCCAGGAGGTCAGGCGCTGCCGTTGCCAAAAGGGGCAGGAGCCGGCGACATATGATATATGTGCTGACATCTAGTGCCGGTAAGATTGTGATAGCTCAGCTGAAAGGTCTCATCAAGAGGATCCAGTATCGCGTGTACGACACCCAAATTGAAATCTTCCTCTACAAGTTAGCAAGTGGCACGCTGCAGTGCTCAGCTAAAAATAGGTTTTGGCTCCCAAGAGGCGCCTGGTTTGACTTTCTCCCACACTTTCTGACACTGAAGGGATGTTACGTCCGCGGATAACTAATTAATTAATTAATTAAACAAATGTGGTCTGCGTCATTCCCCATGCAGTTATATGCAACCATGTGTAATTATTTTTTCTAATGAGATTAGCATAGTACTCCGTGGCATGCCTTTGCGCATGACCGGACACGCAAGTACTTACTTACTTAATTAATTAACTAAGCACATACCTCGACCAGCAAGGAATATGTGCTACATGATCTCCCACCATGCTCACGTGACGCAGTCACGTGTCTATTAATGATCTCCCAACGGAGTCATGTTATAATTTAATAATGTTATAATTTCATAGCTCGATCCGTGGATAAGTTGTTTTCAAAGCCCCAGTCAGACGGAAAAGGTTTACTATCTTTAAGGTTGCCATGTTTGAAATGGACATGCACATGCTACCCTACCACTGAGGACTTATGCTCACGTGACGCAGTCACGTGTCGATTAATTAATTATCGATTAATTAATGCTACCCTAGACGTGACGGGCTCACACCCAGGCAGCCTCCTGGTTTGTCTGTAATATATGGAGGCAGATGGTGCGCAAGGATAGATAGATGGCAAGTAGTGATGAAGGAGACCACCCCCAAGTCTGTAGGGGCTCCGCGTGTGACCACGTATGGCATTCATAGCGATTCGGGCCGTGGTGCCCACAACCCTGTAACTAGGACCTAGATAGCTCATTCCATCCCATGTTCCCACCCATCCATCCGAGAATGACTGACGGCGGTATGGCTGACGGCGGAGTTCAGATCTTTTGCGTCTGAGCCCCAAATTCAGTCAGACCACTTGCATTCGATGCGCCTTTTTAAGACGCACTCGCCAGTATAATCGGTTACGGCCGAAGCGCAGTATCCAAAAAGTTACCGCACGTGACAATTAGCAGCTATGACGACTCCAAAAGCAAAACGAGGTTTAGAAAAGGAGCTTTCCGGCTCCCAGCCCAGCCCATGCACTCGCCATCGTCCTTGCCCAGTCGACTGGGCCCGCAAACCCATTGCCAAGCGCCTCACCAGAGCCCAAGACCTCACCTGAACGCTGGACGACGACCTGACCCCCGCCCAGCAGCAGCAGCGACGCGACCTGTGGCCGGAATACCTCCGCCACAAGCAGGACCCCCAGAGCCCAACCTTGGTTCAGTTTACTGGCGGGGCAGGGACCTGATGATCAACCACAAGATGTGGAGGCGCCCCCTGCGGGCTAGAATAGCTTATTAAAGCCCTAGCTTGTATCCATATTGGTAGTCACTGCCGCCATGGCAGCCATGCCTAGAATGTTTGCCTAGCTGTGCCACCATACCTAGTCACGGGCACCGCTAACACACGGTACACCACCAGCGGCCATTAAGCCTTAGCTTAGTCCTTGTAAGAATTTAGCCATGTGATGCCTATGCAGGGAGTTACTCTCTGCTGAGATGCCATGTGTACACCAGCTATAGCCTAGCCACATTATTACCCTCCACCCCATATGTCATGCAGGCCTTCTAGGCCCTCTCCTCAAGCCCCCCCTGGGTGCCTGAGCTTGTTAAGGACTGCATGAACCATCATGGCGGTGCAGGTGCACCTTGTGCACCCTGGCAGAGCAGGTGATAGTTGTACATCCTCCACCTGCAGGTTGTAGCCCTGATTGTATTACAAACCCATTAATTAATTAATTAATTAAAATCATGCTCCGTTGGGAGCATATGTAACACATAGCCGCCTGAGAAAGGGGCATCTATGGGTTTGTAATACAATCAGGGCTACAACCTGCACGTGTAGGATGTACAACTATCACCTACTCTGCCAGGGTGCACAAGGTGCACCTGCACCGCCATGATGGTTCATGCCTCCTTATCAAGCACAGGCACCCAGGGGGGGCTTGAGGAGAGGGCCTAGAAGGCCTGCATGACATATGGGGTGGAGGGTATGTGGCTAGGCTATAGCTGGTGTACACATGGCATCTCAGCAGAGAGTAACTCCCTGCTGCCATAGGCATAGCATGGCTAAATTCTTAATGCATCATCCATGGGAGGTCCCATTGTAGGCTGGGCGCGGCTAAATACTGAAAGCATCATCCATGGGGCCATTATGAGCGCACATGCGCGTGGGCCACTTGCAAAGGCTAAGCCTGTCTAATCTATACTACTGGTATATTCCCTAGTCTGGGGTGGCAGAAGGGGCCTGCCAGGGCTTGTGGTCAACGTGGATGACCGCCCCCCTCCAGTATACCGGCTTCCCCCCTGCACGCTGCCGGAGCTGAAGGTAGGTCGGCCATAGCTCGCGTCGCCGCTGTTGCTGGGCCAGGGTCAAGTCGTCGTCCAGCGTGAAGCGAGTCTCCGAGAGCTTCTTGCGGCATTTAAGGAACGCCAGCTTGTCCGCCATGTACTTAAAGGTGAGGAGCACAGGTGCCGGGCCAACCTTACCCCGCGCGCGGGGAAGGCGGACAGCCGACATGTCCAGCTCACCAGTGAGTTGCATGGGGGCAAGAATGGCGCGCTTAAATGCCTCAAGGAGGCTCGTGGAGGTCTCACCTGCCGGCTGGTCGAAGTGCTTGACGATGACATTGTGGCTGCGCTTGTCGAGCTCGGCCGCCTCGCGAAGGTCGAGGCCGGGCTTGTTGCTTGAGTTGTGCCGTGATGGTGGAGGTGGTGGAGGTGGTGTGCTGCTTAAGCAAGTCCGCCCAGGTGGAGGGAGCATCGCCGGCCGGGCCAGCAGGCGCCGGCTGGGCGGCGATGTCCTTCACCGCTTGGGCGGTGAGGTCGGCGGTGTCATGCAAGCACTCAAGGGCGGTGGCGGTGGCTTGAAGGCGTTGGTCGAGGTCGAGGAGCTGGGCTGTGTGTGATGTCGGCAGTGGAGGCGGAAATGGCAGTGGAGGTGGAGGCGGCGGCGGTGGAAATGTGAGGAAGTTCAGTAGCCAGCGTGCCACCGATTGCTGCTACGTCGGCAGCAAGGGGGGTCACGTGCTGCTGAAAGGCTTCCGCGAGGATGGAACGGAGTGTGGGGGCGGAGATGGATGGAGCCCAGATCTCGCCGTCGGAGCGCTGGAGAAGGGAGTTGAGGATGGCGTGCTGGAGTTCGGGGCGGGTGCACCCGGACAGCGGGATGGGGAGCCATCGGCAGCCGTCCGGGAGGAGGAGGCGACGGTTGTCGTGGAGATGGAGGCACAGGTCGTAAAGCGAAGCGTAGTCCCCGAAGAAGATGCAGCGCATAGCATCGGTCGAAGACGGGTTGGCCCAGTCGTAATCATCGACCTTGAAAGGCCGGGGCCGAAAGCTCGGTTCTGAGGGGCACAAACCCATAGATGCCCCTTTCTCAGGGATATGTGTTACATATGCTCCCAACGGAGCTATGATTTTAATTAATTAATTAATTAGTCCTTTTACAGCCATGCTACGTCCTGGCTATGCTCAGATTACTTGCCCACGCACCTGTTATGATATCAAGGAGACAACCAGCGCAGGCCAGAAATCGGGAGAATCCGGACCATGGTAGCTCGAGCCTGCCGTTATCTTGTCCGCGTGTTCGAGTCGTTCAGGATGATGAAGATGAATGGTGATGGAAATGTGTATCCTTGTGCATTGAAATTATATATGGCTGGCTTACGTGTAGAGCGACTAGATGACCTAGACGGTGGGGCCGGAAACAGCATGCTTGATCAGGGCGTGTGTTTCGAGCCTAACCTGTTATGATATGCTCACATGGGTCTTATTGCACCCACAGATCTTGCCGGATCGTTTATCGGGTCCGATAGCAGCTGTGGCATGCCTCTGGCATGAAGGGGAAAGGGGGTCTCTGCCCTTCCTTCCTGTTGTGCACACACAGGGATTAAAAGCACTTCGGTGCTCCGTGACTCCCCAACAGGAGCACGAGTTTAATTAATTAATCAATTAATCCCATGTTCCCCTCCCACGGAGGACTTATGCTCACGTGACGCAGTCACGTGTCTATTAACTAATTAATTAATTGCAATGTGGCTGTTTCTATGCAAAGTTTAGCCTCAATATTTATAACTTGAGCTAGCCACCTCTACAAATCACGCGGACTGAACAGGCTAACTCGACGTGGACGTAACTATTTGGCTGCAAATGTTCAGCGTCAGAAGATTTGTTTTGTGGCCATGCCTAGGTTGGGGGAATGCCCCCCCCCCCATTGGGCCTGAAGTGTGACCTTTTGGCTGGGCTGGGGGCACCTTTGGCGGGGCGCGCGAGTTGGCGCCAAAGTCATGGCGCCGGGTACCGAAGGTTGCCTACGGTCCACCTTAAGCATCGGTGCCATCGCAACTTAACGCGGTAATGACTCAGTTTGTAGGTGTCAGGCCATTTTTGGCCGCGCAGGAGGCCCCTTTTTGCCACGTCCGGACCTGGGCTATGTGGCTTTAGGCGGCAAAATGTATACGCAAGCTCCACTGGCGCGCAGACGCCCCCGCCTCCTGGCAATGATTGAAAAGCACGACTGAAACCTTGCAATCCCAATTAATTGTGCAGCCTGCGGACTGCGGTACATAGCATGCAGGGCGCACATGACGGCACATTTGTGGTATCAGTAAAACCCGGGCACTCACGCACTGTGTAGCTGGCCGGCTGCCGCACCCGCAGGCGGCGTGAATTGCGGCAGCCCACCTTTCTCGCAAAATCATGAGAAGATACCTGGTATGGAAAAACAGGAAAATGGACTTCGTGCGGCTTTGATCATGCTGCAGCTGAAATCGGGCTTGACGAGAGCTGTTGAATGCCGTATAGAAGTCCGTGAGAGGAGGAGGGGGTGGGATGCTAGCCTAATTCTACCATTAAGTTGCGTTACCGCGTTTAAGTTGCGACGCCGAATTTCAGGCGTCGATCGCTACTTAACGCGGTAATGACTGTACTTTGAAAAATTCCCAAGGCGACCAAACAACGCGATAGAAAAGAAACCAGTGACCTAGACAGCAAGTAAAGCCTGAGAACAACACTACAGCAGAACGCAGACCGTCTCATTACAATGTATGGGAGGATGTCGTGCGCCATGTGATCAATTACAATTAGCCTTAAACTGTAGTCTCAAGTTTGAAATTTAGCATTATGATCAAACAACAACATTATGAATCGCAGGTATACGTCAAGTAATTGTGTGGGCGTGCGCCCGATCTACCCAGTGGCATACAGCTGCAGGCACGCGACTGCCGTGCAATTGACGTATTCCAGCATGCACGCGCGAAGTTCGCCCTTCAGCGGAGCATAACCCTTATTATTATGGTGATGCCTGCAAGCACCTGGACGAGCAACGAGCCACCATGGCTGACATGATGTTGATAATGGCTGACATGACGGCGGCGCCCATAACTTCCGCTTGTGTGTGCCGATCCGTGCCGGATCACTTGCATCAGATCCGCCGTGACAGAATCACTGAATACGCTCATACATGCTTCAAAAACTTAAAGCTCAACATCGGCTAAACGTATCCTGGTTAAGCCTGGTTTTGGCATGACGACCTCTCGTCGACACGAAAATGATGGGCGCGGGATCCCGGCCAGCTAAAATTACAGCAACTGGACCAGAAGGAAATGACAAAGCTTGCGGTTCAGGTCCTGATGCTCCATCTTCCCTACTGTGCTGTCATCCATTGGCATGCCTAGCGGAGTTAGAGCGCGAAACCTCTTCGACTCCGACCCGAGCGAATTACGTATCTATCATTCGGAAATCTAGTCTGAACTTCTCCTCATGCTAATGCTGTTGCCGACTCATGGTCGAGTCGGGGTAAAATTGACAGAATGGGGTAAAATTGGCTCCAGAATTCTCAATTCTCAAATTCTCAGAGGGCGAGTCGCGTTGACTCTGCGTCACAAACTCACAATTTCGCAAGACCCCGGAAGTCGCCAATATTATGTATATATGCCACGCGCAACTCGCGCAACTCGTGTTTCTGCCATGGCACGCCACGCGCCCGCGCCCTCCCTGGGTACCCTTGAGCCTGCTTTGCTGTACAGCCGTCAGCATGCGGGTGTGCACGACGTGTCGAATATGTGTTGTTGTTGTTGCTGCCCAGACAGCCCAGTGCCCAGGCCCACGCCGCACAATATGGGCACTTGGGCAGCAGAGATTTCTTGGAAACGGCCGAGGGCCAGTCGAATCAGTATGGGTATGTTGCGTTGCGCGGAGGCGGGTGTACGCCGGATGCCCTGTGGCAAGTACCCTAACTAGGTACCTATACGGGACACTGAACTGAACTGATGTCTGTGCCCGTGCTGACCGCGATTTTCCGCGTCAGCACAATCCCGATATGACGACGTTCCCTGCAAGCGGTCAGTCCTCAAAACGCTGTCTCGATTGCGACATTGGGAACAGGAAAATTCGACAACTGCAAGCAAAGCGCGTTCTTTTTTCTCCTTTGTTTCTACAGGAGTAAGCAAGTAAGCCAACCAGGCAATCGGAAATTATAGCGAGACTGGTAAGACAACTAGCGCGCGACGTTGAGTGAAGCGATCGTAAGTAAAGTTGCCAACAACAAGTGCCGCCGCGGCAAATTTATAGCTGCGGCCTTCTCGAAAAAGAATGACTTTCCTTGCCGCTTTTGACAGGAATGTGGTGAGGGGCCCCCCGGCAATTGATTGCCATGGGCCAAGCGACGCCGAAGGCGTTGAATACAGTCTGCTAGCCCGAGAAATGGGTGCATCGGCGCGTATGCACGTGCATTGCATGTCCTCCTCCGTGAAACAAGCAGGCTTGGAACACCCAATCGTGGACCTGGAACTGAAAAGCCACGGCGGGGCGGCATTTGCCCTGGACAAAAAGGTGTTGAGCTGCACGTACGAATACCCTGGGTAAGTAGCCTCATGGTGCACCTGCAAATTTGGGTGAATTGTGACCTCAGGACAGCAGCAGTGAACCATATGTGCGAGGCGGGGCGGACTCATCAGTGAAATCACATTCACAGCATTCTGCAGTGGCCTGTGTCCCAAAAGTGTTTTCCAAGCTTTTGCAGCGCACCTCTTTAAAGACCAAGATGGGTGGGGGAAATGGTGAAACGTTCACGTTTTGGAGATTCCCGCAAGGCGGGTGGTACGATAGCCTGTGCGTTAGAAACGCATCGTCACCCTTTACCGTGCGTTTGTATCGGCTGCATTTTTTTCGGGGGGGGGTGTCCCTGAGGACAGTGTTTTTCTTTCTTGCACAGTATCCCACTTCAAAAGAGCCACAGCAGGACTGGCCTCTGAGAGGGCAGTGGCATTGTTGCTGGGAAGCGATGCGCTTTCTGGGTGCATGTTGGCACCTTTTCTTCTTTCCTTTTAGGATCCGGTACTACCCCAATGCCATCGAAGGGCTACAAATGCATGACTTGGATGTGGACTGTCTCATCGGGGTTGCCTCTCTTATGACTTGGTTGTCTGTCTGTCGAGCAAAGCAAAGTCTCCCACATCCCACACGGTTCTTTCCTTCTCCAAAATTCCTCCGCGCACACTTTCATCCCGCCAGCAATTGTACCACCCTGCCAGCGATTCTACCAGCCAGCCCAGCAGTTCTATCGTCTTGCCTCGTGCTAATTCTCGCTTTTCTTCTCCCCTTTCCTTTCCTTCCTCCCCCCCCCCCCCCCCCGGGTCCCCCCATTTCCCCAACCTTGAACCCGACCCCCCAACCCTCCTCCAACCCACCCACCCACCCACCCACCCACCCACCCACCCACCCACCCACCCACCCACGCCCACGTTTCCTGTGCTTTCTCCCCATCCCTCCCCCCCCAGCGATGGCCAGAAGGTGTCCGTGTACGTGATGGGCGCGGTGACCAACATCGATGAGATGGTCGAATTATACGCACTGGGGGCCGAGGGGGCCACCGAGCCGCCACCTGTCCGCGTGTCCGACACTGCGGAACTGCTCATGGCGCTGTACCTCAACGTGAGTGCTGCCTTGGTTGCGCGCGGTACAGCACCTACTAGGCTAACCTGCTAAACTGGCCTTTCTCACGGGCACAGCACCTAGTGCGTGAGTGATGGGTCGTGATGTGAGGGGCCCAATGCAAGGAAAGGAACTGCAGGTTTCGCGTCCTGGTGGTGAACCTTTATCCGAATCCTTGGTCCATGCTTGTGCTGGCTGCTTGCTCCCGCAGGGCTTCAGTGATTCGGATGCCGACATGTCCCTGCAGCCCGCCACCTGCCTGGACGCGCTCCAGGTACGCGTCGTGTGCACAGGGTGTTGGATGGGCCGAATCTAGTGCGCCCTTGCCGGTAACGCTTTGGTTTCATATATGCAACCCTTGACAGCTACGACATGGATTCCTGTAAGCACGCCTATCAAGCACTGCTAATGAGCTCAACAGATAAGTTTATTTGGTATCGCGCCTAATGACCAGCGCTTGTTCTTATACGCATGAGTTAGGGGCGGTATTGGTCAACTAGGCCGCGACTTTGAGTCGATCGTAGCCTTTTCAGGTGCCGTTTTGTTGCTACAGGAAGCGTCAATGACGCACACCCTGCTGCTACGGGGAGGAAGATGCCGTGGCAGCGCTCACATGATTCTTGCATTTTTTTTTCGGCTGAGAAGCGTTGTGGAGGTGGAGGCTTGGGTGGAAGCCTCAGCCAGTTGGGGGATCCCGTTTGGAACGCCCCCCTGTTGCCCCCCTGTCATTGTGTGCATGGGGTGGCACGGCCACCCTCGCCATGGCCCCTCTGTCAGTTGGGCTGACGCCGCATGCGCGCGCTGTTTTCTTGCACGCCTCTTGTTGACTTTCGTCTTTCTTGCCCCCCCCCCCCCCCCCCCCCCCCCCGCCACCAAACGCTTGTTTCCGCAGGGTGACTTTGCGTTCATGCTCTACGACGCCGCGCGCTCGTATGTGCTGGCGGCCCGCAGCGCGCAGCACCCGCAGCCCTTCTTCTGGGGCACCGCGCTCAGCGATGGTGAGCGATGGTCTCCCAGGACACTTGGGTTTCTCGTGTGCCTTGGCTCTAGCGTGCCTTGCTCTCGGGTGCCTCGGTCTCGGGTGCCTTGGCTGGAAGTGTCTAGCTCACGTCGTGCGCCGCGGCGGTCCCCCAGAACGCTGCTTTCATGATGACCAAACCTTCCACGATGGCTTAAAATCCCACGGACGATTTAATTCTGCGATTGGCTCATGGATGAGCTGTTCTGCTCGCACTGCACACGTTTGGTGCGCGCACGAGTTGGGGGAAGGCATGCACCTGCCCGGTTTGCTGTGTGATATTTAGAGGGTTGTGGGAGGGGCGGAGACGTTGCCCTCTCTGTTCTTCCAGCCAGTCGTCTAAAAAAGTGTTTTTGTGAGAGTTGTCTGGTGTGCAAAGGCTCCCCTGCTCCCGCATTTCATCGCTCCCCCCCCTTCCCACTGCCCCCTTGTTTGGCCCCCTTGTTTCCATCCCCCCCCCCCCCCCCTCCCCCAGGCGCGATGCTCTTTTCCACGTCAGAGTCGGCGCTGGAGGAGTGTGGCCCCCATGCGGCCGGCACGTTCGAGTTCCCGCAGGGATGCCTCTTTGAGAGCACCGAGGCCGACGACTTTGGCGCGCTCAAGTGGTGCGTGCCTGATGGCAGTATTGTGTATGTGGTTGTATTTATGCCAGGCTTGTGTAAGTGGTTCTATTTATGCCAGGCTTGTGTATGTGGTTCTGTTGATGCCAGGCTTGTGTATGTGGTTGTATTTATGCCAGGCTTGTGTATGTGGTTGTATTTATGCCAGGCTTGTGTATGTGGTTGTATTTATGCCAGGCTTGTGTATGTGGTTGTATTTATGCCAGGCTATTTATGCCATCTATCTGGGTGCTTCATTGTGACGTGGACTTCTTTTTTTTCGAAGCTTTGGCGTGCTTTAACTTTGACCAGGATGGTTGTATGACACCTTTTGAGTGTTTTGAGTCGGCCTCACTTGTGGAACACGATTCCTTCCCTGCCGTACAGGGCGTGTAACATTTGTGGCTCCTTTTTTTCTTCTAGTAAGGCGTGCGCGCATGCCTGCCGAGTGGCCGGGCTGAAAAGTCCCCCCCTCTTCCTACCCCTGATCCTCTGAATGGTAGGAAACACAAGTTTCAGTGCTCTGCAAGACATCTTTATATATAGATGCCGTTTCTGCCTGTGCCTGCCCCTTGCTTGTCTGTAAACAGCATTCAATTCACTTTGTGCTTGCTGTGACTGATGCTTCCGTTTGCCTTGCGCTTCCCGTTTTGTTTTTGCTTTGCCCTGCGGCTCTGCCCTGGTTTCCCCTTGTCTCGCTCCTTGCTGTGTCACCGTGGCTTTTTGCCACCCTGCCTCGCGCCCCCAGCTTCAAGCTGCACGGCGTGGCCCTCAAGACGATGCAGCGCATCAACAGCCAGGGACAGCTGTGCGGGGCCATGTACAAAGTACCCAGGTGAGTGGCACCGCGTTGGCTAGTGGTGGGATCCAACCACATAGCAGCACTAGCCATTATCTATATCAATATTGTATATTATGAGACAACCAGCGCAGACCAGAAATCAGGAGAATCACGACCATGGTAGCTGGAGCCTGCCGTTATCTTATCCGCGTTTATATACAGAACAGAAATAGCGACAAAGCTCAGTTACCGTACCTGGCACTTCACGCACCAGTCGCCTGAAGTGTGCACGCGCCGGCTAGGCTTTGTGAATGCGCCCCCTTGCTCAAATGTCACTTCTAGGGCTGCGGAGTTTGCTGGCTGGGTGTGGAACCCTCAACGGCAGGCTAGCAGGCTCTGGTTGGTTTCCTTCTTTGCATGCATATCCTCGCTGGTGAATCTCGTCTGGGTGCAATGAGGCTTGCTGTTTGATGGCGAAACTTAGGGCTGGCCGGCTGACCCTCCTCTCTGGCGCCCATGTACCTGTGCCCCCCTCTTGCGCCCCCCAGCTCCTGCGACATGTGCCTGAGCCGGGATTCAAGCCTCAACAACTTGGCGGAGCAGTGGGCCCACTAATTGATTTGTCACATCTTCCTGAATTGTTTGAGTAGCGGGCTCGATGGAGTTTTGGCTGGGATGAGTGAGGGGCTGACGGTCCCCCGCAGCTCTGCCAGCATGGTGGGAAGTGCGCGGCCTGCAACAGCGGACGCCTTTGTGGACACTACTTGGTGGAGGTTAAGGATGCCAGCGGCACAAGGGTGGTTTTCTATGGCTCGCTGCCTGCCATGGTTGGCAAAGGCGGAGGCTTGTTGCAGCTATCGCGTGGAGGTGGAGGCCATGCTCTTGCTGCTGGTTTAAGGCAAGGAGTTTCCGTGGGCGCAGTCACAGACTCCTGGTGGCTGTGCCAAGTGGATGGTTAGGTGTTTTAGGGTAGACAGTGACGCAGCCAATCTGCGACGGTGTACATGTGTTAGAAATGGAATATCGATTAGCCTGCTGGGTGGGGATGGTCTCATGCCGGCGAGGACGAACTGCACAGCCTTGTAGGTGAATCTCAAGGGCGCTGCCCAGTGGAGGCTGGATGGCGCTATGTACATTTTATAGGTTTGGTAGCCTTGTATGGATGCTGGTCAGCATTGATAGACAGCAGTAAGGACATGTGTTGACATGTGCTGCTATTACATTTAAAGGCTATCATGTTTTTGTGAGACAACTATCGATCGCCATGCGTCCAGGCATAGTTGTCTCACTTCATCGATGGGAAGATAGCCAACAGTTACTATCAAGGAGACAACCAGCGCAGGCCAGAAATCGGGAGAATCAGAAAAAAAAGTTACTATGCTGAGTTATGCAGCATCATGTCTGTGGTCAAATGCAGGGAGCATGCACGAGCCACGAGCCACGAGATAGCTATCAAGGAGACAACCAGCGCAGGCCAGAAATCGGGAGAATCCGGACCATGGTAGCTCAAGCCTGCCGTTATCTTGTCCGCGTGTTCGAGTTGTTCAGGATGATGAAGATGAATGGTGATGGAAATGTGTATCCTTGTGCATTGAAATTATGGCTGGCTTACGTGTAGAGCGACTAGATGACCTAGACGGTGGGGCCGGAAACAGCATGCTTGATCAGGGCGTGTGTTTCGAGCCTAACTGGCCGGAGTGTCTAGTGGTGAGCACCATTGCTGCGATCGCTCTCCCACCATTTACGAGGAAATACCCGCAAATGGAAAACCACTGAAAAGGTCTAGCTAGTCAGTCATTACGTTAGCCATGCCATGATTCCAAACGTCCAAGAACTGCACACGGTGCAAAGGCAAAAAGCCGGAGGACAGCACTTTCAAATGTGCGGCGGGAACCAAAAGCCCGCGTATGCCAGAAAACATCGTGTTGCTCACGTGACGCAGTCACGTGTCTATTAATTAATTAATCGTGTTGCTGCAGCGATGCGACGATGTGGACAACGAATCCAGTGCCAAGCTCGGAACGGTCGCAAAGGAGATCTGGCATCACAGGGTTCAGATGTGCGGAGATACTTACGCGATCCAGCCGGTCCACGACCTGCTTGTAGAGCTTGTGCCAAGGGGCAGCACCGAACAGGTGTGGGTGACGTTGCAAAAAACACCGGACTTGACGGAGCATAATGTCTCGGTCATAGTCTTTGACCAACAAACGATGCAAGAGTTCAACAAGAGTCGTGATGAAATCGACACGATAAGAGCAAAGACGGGGAAAACGATGCAACTGACTAAGAACAACACCATATTATGCCTGAGGATCAGGAGACGTCCGTCCTATAGTCAGAAAAAGCTGGTGCGAGAGGTCCCCAGTTCGATTCCGGCCTGGATTCATTTGCAGATCGTGTTTTCCGCGGACCGGCACTGAATGCAAATGGTTTTCACCTTTGCGGTGTGCCAAATCAGAATATTTTGCTGTGTGGGAAAGGAGACTGTGAATATCGGGGTAGCGAATAAAAGGAATTTGCTGATATTTAGGATCCTTGCGCTTATCATAGACAGCCGTACGCCAGCCCTTCTTGTTATGGCTGACGGCGGCACCCATAACTTTCACATGTGGGCTTTAAATTTTGCCGTGACTACATATTGATTACAATCGCTTCGTCTTTCTAAGAAGCACACGCTGCTATATTTTCCCAAAGCTATCATGCAATATTATGACGTCCGAGAAAACACTCCTCTACGCAACGCAGCCTGCGGCTGCGCTGAGCCCTGAAAATACGTCTGCAGCTTGCCAGCTTCGCCCTCAGGCCCGGAAGGCAGCAATGCCACCAGTCACGCACTGGTGGTCGCCCAGCCCCCCCCCCGGGCTTGCTTCGCCATCGGCATCCCAAGCGTAGTCGCCCTGACGAACCTAGCTGGTCCGAGTGTAACGTTGACGTCAACCAGGCCGGCTATTTTCAACATGCAGCCCGGCCCACTCAAGATCCTCGAACATGTGTTTTATGGGTCGCACACCTCACTCCTTGACCTGCGCCAGCAGCTCCGCTACCAGAACCTCCTCCGCACGGGAGACGACGGCCGGTTTTCCAACCGTGTTACAGACCTGCCTGGCTTCTTTCAACCCCGCCTTCAGCTCTGCGCTCTCTTCTCCCTCCTCGGGCGCTCCGTCGACAACCTCTGGGCCCCCTTCCGCCTGACCGAAGCCCCCTTCCGCTCCCTCCTTAAGGGAGGCCAACGAGCAGCATGTGACCCCCCTCGCTGCAGATGTGGCAGCCATGGGCGGCACGATGGCTGCCGAACTCCCCCTTCTCTCTACTATGCATCTGCACCGCCACCTCCACCCTCCTCGCCTCCACTGGTCACCACCGCCACCACCGCGCCAGGTGCCACCGCGCTACCTCCGACGCCATCACCGCCTAGCTCCGTGATATTGACAAGCGCCTAGCTGAGCAAGGACAACGCCATCGCCATCGACATGCCTGCAATACACCGCAGGCCTCACCGCCCATGCAGGCGCGGTGAAGGACATTGCTGCCACTGAAGCCAGCCCCCGCTGGCCCAGCAGGCGATGCTCCTCCCCCCCAGACCTGGGCCGCCATGCTGCTGAACCACACCACCTCCACCGCCTCCACCATCACTGCCCAGCTCAATCAACAGACGCTCGACCTCCGTGTCAGTCCTGAGGCCGAGCTCGACAAGCGCAGCCATAACGTCATCGTCAAGCACTTCGACCTGCTGGAAGGTGAGAACTCTGAGAAGCTTGCACACTGGCGTTTGAGGACAAAATCCTTGCCCCGGCCCTGGCCCTCATAGGCGAGCTCCGGCTGGAGGTCCTCCGCCTTCCCCGCTCGCAATAAGGCGGGACCGCCCCCGCTGCTGCTGGATCACCTTTGAGTACATGGCGGACAAGCTTTTGTTCCTCAGGCGTCGCAAGCGGCTCATGAGGACTCCCTACACGCTGGAGGAAGACTTGACCCTGGTGCAGCAACAACGGCGACGGGAGCTATCAGGCCGACCTACCTCCAGCTATACGCCGGAAGACTGTCAGCAGGGAAGAAGCCGGTACACTGGAGGGGGGCGGTCATCTACGTCGTAAGTTTAATTAATTAACGTCGACCACAAGCCCTGCATGGCCGGCCGGCGACCCCCGCCGCTGTCGGCCCAGCAACCCCAGCCTAGCTAGGGGACCGGTATGAAGTGAGACAACTATGCCTGGACGCATATAGCAGTAGTGTAGCCATAGTAAGGCCCTTAGCTGACGTGGCCATGTAAGTAAGTAAGTACTTGCGTGTCATGCGCATGGGCATGCCACGCCGGAGTGCTATGCTTGTCTCATTAGAAAAATAATTACACGAAAGTTACAAATATCGTCTGCATCATGTAGCCATGTACAGGCACGTCCAGGCATAGTTGTCTCACTTCATGTATGCCTATGATGGGATCCACACCAGATGATGCATCAGCCTAGTTTATTTAGTTCGCAGTTGCTTTGCCCATGCATGCAGAGAATTACTCTCTGCTGAGACGCCATGCCCTGAGCAAATGATAATTGCCTAGCCATAATCATCTTCCACCCCATGCCAGGCCTTTTAAGTAGGTATGATACATCACTGACATATGGTGGTGCAGGTGCGCCTTGTGCACCCAGAGTACGTACGGGGCTGTTTGCAGCTCCAACCTGCAGGCCCAGAATGTGTTAACTCTTCAACCGTCTGGACTGGAACCACCGAAACGGACTGAGTTTGGGTATCTTTGTGCGCCTGAGAGTAACTAGCCAAATAACATTTTCTGGCCCACCCTTGGAACCAAGCATGCTTTTATATCAAATAATGTTTGGGAAATTTGGTTGGTCACATATCTATGCCCCATGCATGCTATAAATAGCACCCCCCCCGGGGGGGTACGGTGCACATGGGGTTGGAGACATATATAATGCATTATAGACCATTTACACAAATCAGGTGGCCCTGGCCTTTTAAAGGCAGTTTATTAGAATCACAGGCATGCCATCAATGCATTCACAGCATGAAATGTCACAGAACTGCACATGCTAGCTAGCAAACAGCCCAAAATAGCTCAGACCGTTATAACGGTGCAAGCTATTTTGGGACGGTTGCTAGAACTGCCGTATAGGTTTCCTATCCCAAAGTGGCACAAAACAACAACTAGATGGCCACAAAAGCAATGCCAACACCATGTCCAGCATATAAGACACAAGCTCATGCTATACAATAGGTGTAAGGCTCATATCAAGGCCTAAAGCGCGCGTACAAAGGGTGGCAAGGAGCTACATCACTAACACACCCAATGAACGACAAAACACCTCTATGTTCTTGGAAACAATGAATAAAACAATAGGAATAAGTTGGTATAATGCTCCCATGCAAACAGGTTATGGGTATCTCCACGATTTTCACATGCAATGGATGCAAAACAAGAAGGTGGGCGTTGGCCAGCAAAACAAGAAGCCACGCCTAACACTGGTCAGAAAAGAACTTGTCTCGGGGTGCTTGACCAAGGAAAAGCATTGGGTAATCAACGTTACCATATTAGTGACCGATAACAATCGTTACCTCGCTATTTCCGTTGCAGCATCAGCTAACGGTGACCAAACATGGTCCAAAATCTGCTTGACCTGATGGTATTCCCCAACCATGACAAGCCGATGCGTAGAGGCAGCAAAACAACAAAAAGACAATCACAACCCCTCGGTAATAACTCTGATATTAGCTTTAAACGATAATACAACTATATACGGCTAATAGAACACGCTTGGAGGCTAGAACGTACCAGGTCGGTACAGCAGATTACCTTTCTTGCGCGAGCCAGCACGCCAGAGTAATGGACGTAGCCTCGAGCCTTTACTGGCTGCCAATGCTAATAAATCTTGTTGGGAACAACGTACTAAATTGATCGATGCGCAGATGTCTGGGAAAATTCGGCCTAGCAACATGCAGCACTCGCACCATCACTGCCTGGCCGCTAACGTCATTTGCTGCGCCGACCAGCACCCCGAGACCCATCTACGTACCTCCGAACCTTCCATGGCTAGGGATATTCAATTTTTAGGATCTAAGAATCATGCCTACAAAATTTGAGTCCAATACGTCAAGCCATTCTCTCGTACCAGTCAGTTCTTTGCACCGCCATAGCCGTGCGCGTCAATATTTTTCCTGCACGTCGGTCCCGTTGGACCATGGTACCCCCCTAACTTTGCTCAAGCATTTCTCCCTGGCCAGGTGTCCAAAGTACGGTCTGAAGTGCTCTACGGAAAGCTGACGTCTAGATCTTTCGATCCCCCCAGGTTTGACCGTTAAATTATTATTGGCGCGGCGCCTGGTAGGCGCACAAACTCAGTCCGTTAGAGTGGTAGGACTTCAACTGGTACCACGAAAACGGCGCGAGAACGGTTTAAGAGTTAAAACCAAATGCCCCATCTCCCCCACCCCCAAGCCAGTTGGGGCTCCGCGTGTGACCACGTATATGGCATTCACAGTAATTCGGGTGCCCACATTAACCCTGTAACTAGGTCTTAGGTTTAATTACAGCTCCATCCATCTCATCCCATTGAGTGCCTGCAAAACACCGCAGGCCTCACCGCTCAGGCGGTGAAGGACATCGCCACCCAGCCGGCATCTGCTGCGGGCCCGGCCAGCGATGCTCCTTCCACCCAGACCTGGGCCGGCGGACCACACCGCCTCCACCGACTCCACCATCGCGGCACAGCTCAAGCAACATTAACGCTCGACCTCCGCGAGGAGGCCGACCTCACCCAGCGCCGCCACAATGTCATTTGAACAAGCACTTCGACCAGCCGGCTGAGGTGAGAACTCGGACACTCTTGCCATAGCATTTAAGCGCGACATTCTTGCCCCAATGCGACTCTGACACTGGTGAGCTGCGGATGTCGGCTGTCCGCCAAGTTCCCCGCGTGCGGGGTAAGGCTGGCCCGGCCCCCTTGCTCCTCACCTTTAAGTACATGGCGGATAAGCTGTTGTTTCGTAGATGCCGCAACTTGAAGGTCTCGGGGACTTCCTACACGCTGGATGACGACTTGACCCTGGCCCAGCAACAGCGGCGACGGGAGCTATGGCCGACCTACATCCAGCTCCGGCAGAGCGCAGGGGGGAAACCGGTATACTTGAGGGGGGTGGTCATCCCGACGTCGACCACAAGCCCTGGCAGGCGCCCCCGCCTGCCACCCCAGCAACCTCAGTCTACCTGGAATATTGTACAACAGTAGTGTAGATTAGTCAGGCTTAGCCTTAGATAGCACGTGGCCCACGCGCATGTGCGCCCTTAATGCCCCCCCCCAGGGATGACGCCTTCAGAATTTAGCCAAGCTCTGCCTATGCAGCGAGTCACTCTCTGCTGAGAAGCCATTCATTAATTAATTAGGAACATGACTCCGTTGGGAGTACATGTGGCACATATCCCTGAGAAGGGGCATATCGGGCCGGCCTTCAATACCGGCATTCTGGGCTACTTCCTGTAAGGGTAGGATGTCAACTACACCTGCTCGAGGTGCACCCAAGTGCACCTGCACCACCATGATCCATCGGAGCGCGTGGGCCGGCCCGTCATGGGGTGGAAGATCAGCATGGCTATACAAAAGCTACTAGGGCATGGCGTCTCAGCAGATCGAGAGTAGCTCTCTGGATGGGCACAGCATAACTAAATAAGGCTAGGCATCATCTGGCGTGTGGCACATCATAGGCACACATGATGCAATTAATTAATTTAAGAACATAACTCCGTGACGAGGACATGTAACACATATCCCTGAGAAGGGGCATATGGTTTTTAATACATTCTAGGCGACAACCTAGCTGCAGGGGGTGGGTGTAAGCTGCCACCGACTCGGGGTGCACAACTGAGCTAGGTGCGGCACCTGCACCACCATGTACAATATTCCAGCAGCTCTGCAAAGTTGCGGACATGGGGTGGAAGATGATCATGGCTAAGCAATGGCTAGGGCATGATGGCGTCTCAGCAGTCTGAGAGTGGCTCTCTGCATTGGCAAAGCATGGCTGACTCATAGCGGATGCAGTAAGGCTGCCCCATGGTCCAGAGCCCACAGTTAGGCTTGGAACACATTTAGAGGCGCCAGTTTGGGAGAATAGAAAGGCCTCTCCCGGAGCCTGAGGGGTTTTAGGGGCATACCCAGGGTTAACCCACAACCCCCAGGCACACATGTACATGGTTAAATATGGCATAAGCTGGCCGGTAGGGGGCCCATAATAGGCGTACATGTACAAGGCCACGGCTAGGCCTTACTATTGTACACTACTACTGCTGTATTCCCCGAAGCTGGGGCGTCAGGAGGGGCTGGCGGCCGCGGGGGTCGCGTGCCAGGGCTTACAAGTGGCCGATGTAGATGGCCGCCCGGCCCTTCCAGTACATGCACCGGCTTCCCCGGCGGCCGCGGTCTGCCGGAGCTGGACCGGGGTAGGTCGGCCATAGCTCCCGTCGCCGTTGTTGCTGCGCCTGAGGGTCAGGTCGTCGTCCAGGGTGTAGTGAGTCTTCTCGAGCCGCTTGCGGCGTCTGAGAAACGAAATCTTGTCCGCCGGGAACCTTCCTAAAGATGAGAAGAAGCAGGGGCGCCCCTGCCTTACCCCGCGAGCGGGGAAGGCGGTGGGCGTCTGGGCGACCAGCTTGATCTCACCATGCAAGAAGAAGGCGCCCCATGCGACCAAGGATTTCGGCTCTCAAACGCCTGTGCAAGCTTCTCAGAATTCACACCTTCCACCAGGTCGAAGATCTTGACCGGCGATGACGTTAATTAAGGTTGCGCCTTGGCAAGCTCGGCCTCCTCGCGGCTCCAGGTCGAGCGTCTGCTGCTGGAGCTGTGCTGCGACGGCGGAGCTGGTGGAGGTGGTGTGTTGCTTGAGCATGTCCGCCCAGGTCTGGGTGGGAGGAGCATCGCCAGCCGTGAGCCGGGCCAGCGGGGGCTGGCTAGGCGGCAATGTCCTTGACCGCCTGCCCAGGCGTCGTGAGGCCTGCGGTGTTTTGCAAGCACTCAATGGCGATGGCATTCGGTCCGCCTTAATTGAGGCGCTGGTCGATGTCGCGGAGCTGGGCGGTGATGGCGTCGGAGCTAGGTGGGGGTGGTGGCGGTGGAGGAGGCAAGGCCGGTTGGAGGTGGCGGTGGAGATGGTGCCGGGAGCTCAGCAGGCTGCCAGCGTGCGGCCCACAGCTGCCACTGTCATCTGCAGCGAGGGGGGCCACGTGCTGCTCGAGGGCCTGAGTGAGAGGATGGAGGATTCCGTCAAGGTGACCAGTGGTGATGGGCTGGGGGGGGCAGAGCCGGCCCCTCGATGGAGCGTCCAAGGACCTAGGAGAAGAGGGCGAATGTTTGCAGTCGATCATGCAGGGGCGGGGGGCGGTGAGGATGGAGTCGAATGGGCACCTCTCAAAGAAAGCATTGACGAGGCGACCCTGAGTGGAAGAGCTGCTTGCACAGTTCAAGACGCGAGGTGTGCGATCCCCAGAACACGTAGCTCAGGAGCTTGTCCTGGTTATAATAAGCTTGTCAAAAAAGCCGGGGCCTTGCTGGCGTCAAAGTCAGACTCTTCCCTGGCAGCTCGGCGCGGCAGGACGACTGCGCTTGGGCTCAGGCGACGCTGAGGGCGAGGCAAGCCCAGGGGGCTGGGCAATCACTATAGGGCTTGGCTAGTGGCGCCGCTGCCTTCTGGGCCGGAGAGCCGGAAGCTGCAGCCGGAGCTGTATTTTCAGGTCTGAGCGTGCAGCCGTCAGGCTGCGTTGCGCGGAGGAGCGTTTAATTGCTCGCCATATATTGCGTAATAGCTTCGGAAAATTATATCAGTGTGTGCATCTTAGAAAGACGAAGCGATTGTGATATTCGCAGCCGAATTTGGTGCCCAAACGTGAAAGTTATGAGCTCTGCCGTCAGCCATGGCTACCTCGTGGCTCGTCCATTATAGTGAGAAGCCATGCCCTAGCCTTTGTATAGCCATGATGATCTTCCACCGGGCCATGCCAGGCCTTTCTGACACGAGACAGCTCTGATACATCATCATGGTGGTGCAGGTGCACTTGGTGCCCCTACTAGAGCAGGTGTAGTTTACACCCTACTACGGCCTTGCAGGAAGTAGCCCAGAATGCCATGCGTATGCCCCAGACTTCTCAGGGATATGTGCTATACATGTACTCCCAACGGAGTTAATATGTTCTTAATTAAATTAACGCTGTTACATATTAATTAACTAATTAATGCCCCTTCTCAGGGATATTCATTAATTATAAGAACATACCGGCCTCCGTGGGGAGGATATGTAACACAGGGATATGTGTTACGTATACAGTTAACGTTTTTAAGCGCAATGTATAAGGATATGGTTGCAATGCAGCAATTATGCGAATGTGGTTGGAACGGAGCTTTGTTAAAATTGGATAAGCTTACAGCAGTGACTCAGACACTTGAGGCTTAGACACGAGTTTGCCAAGTCAAGGCAACACACTTGAGGCGGGCTCGCAAGATATGACCAGTTGGCACTGGCCTATTCTTTATATACTTGTTCACTGTGCTTTGCTAGGCCTGAGCAGCCTCGTAGGTGAGGACTCCTGCTCAGTATTAACACCCCGGTACAGTATTAACAACCTGTACAGCGTCCAGATCCTATACAGTAGGTCTGGCAGCCATACAGGCACAGTGACCACAGAGTACAGTCCACACAGTGATGATTGCATCTGCACCCAATAGTCCAGGACTAAGCCTGCGGCACCAACAGACCACAGGTTAAGGTTCCTATTTCCTGCGTACGACGTATTAATCCAATACCGTCGTAGGTACAGCACCTAATTCCTGTCAGCCCAGGAATTACTGTCGACCCCATATGTCGTCGGCACATATTCACGCACGACTTGGAAGATCAGCCGGCTCGCGCTCGCGCGCGACCGGGAAGTCGGAACGCCGTAAGTTACTTTCTTGATACTCGTTGCAATGAACTCGTTCCGGTGCCGCTGGAATCGTAGTCCGTAGAGATATGCCGAATCAGGAACACCGTCGCCAATGCGCTTGGCGTTAACTCCAATCCTTTCTTTTCTTGAGCTGTAGCAGCTCACACAAGTCTACATACAAACACACACAATGGGTACTGGACATCCTCCCCGACTTCAAGTCACAACCCTCTGGGCATGACAGCCAGCTTGGATTCCTTATTATATGTACATAGCACCCATACTGGTTCAGGAGCACAAACAAATTACAATGAGTCCCTATCCCTTCCTGGGCCGAGGCTCGTTGTGTCACCCATGTACAAGAGGTTGGCCAACTGTGGCAGCCCATAGGTGTTCAGTGAAGAACTTGAGAAGTATGTACAACCTTCGGGACCTTAGGCGAAACCCCACAGATCACCCACAACAGCTCATCAGAAAACATTGCTGACCCCCAGACGAGAGTCGGCGCCGGTCTGCTGCCCCTTATCGAACCAGACACAACATCTACGCGAAGCACATGCAAAACACAAGCTCCTATACTCGTTCCAACCGTGGAAAATCAGGGGACCTGTCGCCACCTCACCAGCATGGTGGATGGGTCAGCCAGTCCGTGAAACTCCGCCTTAAGACGGCACCAGGGAATCGAACCCCGCCCACAAACCACAGATCTGGGGAAACCTCAGACTGAGATGAAAACCCCAGATAGACATCTCTCCATCAGAGACAATGTCAGACATTCCCACACCAGAGACATGTCTCACCCCTCAAGGTGTGCTCAGGATTATGTACAATCAAGCTCCCAGCTTGATATCCAGAGACTTAATTAAGCACCCAGCTCTCAGCTTTTAGACAGATAGACCGACTTGACAGTCAGCATTCATGAGCTTCCTCAGTACATTGTACTGGGCTGGGGCCTTGTGTGGCAGCTTGGTCAATGCATCAGCAGGGTTCTCCTCGCCAGGGATATGCTTCAAGTCAACCAAACTGGCCAACTCCTTCAGCAACAAATAATCCAGGTCCCGGCTTCTGGCCAGCTGCTTGTGAACAAACTGGACCATACCCATGCTGTCTGTTAGCAACAACGTCTCCATCTGCAAGGTCCAAGGGGTAACTGAAGCCAGCTCCAGCATTAACTCCTTTATGTACAGCTGGACTGGATCCCCTCGCATATGGCCCTGCATTCTGCCACATCTGAACTGATACAGACCCTCTTCTGCAGTCTGCTGTACCAGCTGAACAAACTTGCCCTGCTCTGATAAAAAGCAAACAGAGCAGCAGATCTCCCCCTGACCTTGGTAACCTGGCGAGCATCCATGGAACTGTCAACAAAGATCTCCAAGGTGATAGGCTGGGCAAAGTCAATCCCAGACAAAATCAGATCAGGGGTACTCTCCACCAATCGGGCTATGACTCGAGGCTTCTCATCCTCAAGCACATCATCAGGCATTCTGCTATGGACCATCAAAGACGGACCACAGATGCTGGCAAACCAGGCCCACATGCCTCTCAACTCAGGTCCTGCAGCCTGGGTGATCTTCTCTGGCAAGGCCTTCACAATGGTCTGTTTATAATCTCCTCCAGCCTGAAGCCTGATACTCCACTCCCCATCCCTCCTGAACAGGGTAGCCTGCATTCCACAGAACACTACAGGCTTGTTGGGCTCCTGCCACAGCTCCTTGCCCAGTGAAAACTTGCCACTGATGACAGGAATAAACTTCTTCAGCCAGGTCGTGGGGGCTAGCAAATGCAGATCATCTCCATGCAAACTAGCATACACTGGCAGACCCTCCCATTGGGCCAGCAACAACAGGGATCAACTGAAGACACTCTCAAGCCACACTCACTGATCAGAGCTTCCTGCAGCGTGAGTCTCCAGATGATTGGGCTCGACCTGAGTCCTTCCAGGCCCTTCAGAATAACCAGGAAATGTTGATGCAGCTCCAGCTTCCAGATAGCAGGCACCTCAACACAGTAAGGCTCATCCTGCTTCCACACCCTCCTGGCCACTTCTGGATCAGATTTTAAAAATGCCCTCTTGAAGTCCAGCAGCACTGATGACATAGCTGCTCCCCTGTTCAGCAACCCCACGTAGAGACATAGCAAAATTCTCCATGTGTCGTGTAGCATCCCTGGCGTGTACAGCTCCTCTCCTGGCAGACTCCCCGTGCCGTGATACTCATTCAGGACAGGCCTGACATGGGGCACTGATACCTCATCCACAACCTTCCTCTTCAGCACAAATCTCAAAGCAAGCTTCCTTGATGCTGGGGGACGTCTGTCTGTTGGTGCAGCACACTCAAACTGCAACCACTCCTCCAATGCCTTGGAGAAGGCGAGCTTCCAAGCCTCAAACAAAGTAGGCGAGCTCATCTCTTGGACTAGCTGGTCATATGTCAAAGGAGAGTGTGCAGCAAGGCTCCTGTGAGTTATGCCAATACTGCTGGGGTGCAACACAGCTGGAATCACCAAACTGGCTGCTGGGGGCACCTCCCCTTCATCCCATTTTACACCCTTGACCGGCTTGGCCCTGCACCTGACTGGAAATGTTGTCCTGAAATTTTCTAGGGGAATCATCCCCCAGCCATCTCTTCTCAGAGCTGTAGCTCTGATAGAAATCCCAGGATTGCCCAGAAAATTCTGACCCAAAATCACAGGGCCATCATAGTCCTCTAGGACAAGGAAGGTCACATCCACACCCATGACAGGGGCAGTAACCTCTCCCAACACCCTTAGATGCGTCCTACCACTGAAATCAGACACCCAGGGGCAACTTGGTTCTCGACCAGCAGTTCTCCTGTATGCTGAGGTCCCATGACAGAAACCTGTGCATTGGTATCTATCTCCATGGCAGCTACCTCAGGTTCATCCAACTGGACAAGCTTGGACACCTTAGGCTCCTTCTTGGCTCTTTGCAAAGCCTGTACAATATCTGATAGACGCACACCCCTAGGCCTGGTGTCGGGCCGTTCCGGAGGTGCAGCCTGTCCGCCTGCTTGCCCAACCACCGTATGTGAAGGTACCCCAGGGGCCGGGCCAGGGTCACCCTGAGGGCTCGATACAGCTGTAGCACCCTGATCAGGAAGTTCCACGTCACCCCCACCTTGTACACCAGCAGGCACCTGGAAGAGGTCTCCTTGATTACCTCCCCGGGGACGGATCTTTGACCAGGACAGACGGTGCACTGCCTGGGAGCCATCAATGGCCACCCAGCACTTATGGCCAGCGGCTTCTACTCGGGTCACCACCCCATCATGCCAGCTGCCACGTTTCCCTGGAAAGCTTGGCTCCTTCCACACAACAACCTGTTGTCCAACGTTAGGTTCTAGGACACTCCAGCCCTTGTCTTTCTGCCTCAGCTTGAGGAACTTGGCCTCTAGCTTCTCCTTCCATGTGTGCTCAGCATCAGCTGGCAGCATCCGGGTATGCAGCATAAGAGGATTGATGGCAAGGTCACCAAAGAACATGGGAGTCCTCGGGTTCAGCCTATCCTCCACAGAACGTAGCCATGCAGATGTCACAATGGCAGATGACATCCTGGGTATCCCCTCCACCAGCAGCACAGTCTTGATCTCTTGGATGGCTCTCTCCACCACCCCTTGCTGGCCGTGGCTCTCCCTGGGTGTAATCAGCAACTCTGGAAATTCTGGCAGGTTCTCACAGCACTCAAACTGAATGTCACCGACTGCAGCAACTCCAACCCCGGGTACCTGCTCCTTGTCAACTTCAGTGCAGCAATCAACGTAGTACATAGGTTTCTCCATGTCAGGCAGGATCTCTAGGGTCTTGTACAAGTTTGGTATATCTGTCCACTGCCACCAGCAGCTTCAATCCCCTGATTCTCTGAATATCCACCTGCACACGCCGGGCCTGGATGCAAAATAGGAGACCTGGCATGAGACTGCTTGGGCTTAATTCTAGCAACTAGCCTGCACCTGCAAGCTTGAGCAACCTGTTGGCAAATGGAGTACAACTCACTTCCTCCTGCAGCCGTCTAGCAACTTGCAAAGACTGAGCTGCATGGCCAAACATGGTATGCAACCTTGAGGCAATGTCAGTCATACAAGAGAGAAAATCTTTTATTGTCATTATTAGCACTCAAGGTATGTAGTGTACAGATCCCTTATGTACAGGAGGCACCAGGGTCGTGCCTGTCAGACTGTCTACAGCCCTATCCTCATCCTGACCATCCTTTGCCAGTCCTGCAAGGTCAGAATGCTTCTGAGATCCACCTGGGTCCACAGCACCAGGTCCTACCTCAGGCTCAGCACCGCCATGGCGGGCACGTTGGCGAGTAACCACTGCAGCTACAGCTGGCATACTCTCTGTGGTAACAGTTAGAATATGAACGACCGACTTGGTACAATGCTTGAGAACACAGAGTGCTGAGAGCAATGAATTGCTTGGTCCATTAGAAAATAGGTTTACCCTTTATCAACGTTCCTCTCACTGGCTGCGCCGCCAGTGACCGTTGGGTGCAGACCGTTGGCCCGAGGCCGCACGATGACAGGTCGCAGTCTAGTCACTGCATCGTGTGATCACAGATCAATGCAAGGTTCCGGCACTATTTAACCTAACTGTAACCAAGCTTGCCCCATCGTGTCCAATGGGCTCTATCACAAGAGCATGGGGCTGCCCCTCACTGCCGTCACTAGCAGCTACATTACACACCCCTGGGGGCACCCTCCAGGGTTCAGGGATGTGTGCAGGCTCCAGTCAATGATCAACAGCCTTGCCCTTAATTGCCCTTGTCCTGGGATGGACCAGCCTTCTCCTTGCTGCCACCCTGGGCTGGCTTGCTATGACCTTCCTGCCTCAGGTACCAGGCCGACACTCATTCCTGAAGTGACCCTTCCCATGGCAGAAATAACATTCCACCTGACTGATGTCCCGTGAGGTCCCACTGCTGGGCCCAGCCTTGGGAGGACCACCCACCCTCTTGAAGTCAAACTGGGACTGTGGAGGTCCCGACTTAATTCGGAGGTGTCCCCCGTCCAGCCATTCTGCCACGCCCCCTCCTGGACCTTCCTCGACCCCTGAACGAGGTATCAGGCCCCCTTGAGGACGCTCAGACCCCCGTGGCCCGATCCCCTCATGGACTTGACTGCAGGCTCAGCTGCCTCATACAGCTGGTCCGTCATTGCAGCCCAGCCATGGACTTGGCGCATGTGGATGGACACGTTGTCCATCGTGATAGGATCCAGCTGCAGTGACTTGAGAAAGTCACCCATGCATGGCCATTCTGTCTGCACAGAAGAATCCTTTAGCCATGGCGTCCTCCCTCAGCTTACAGAAGTCTTCAAACGCGTGGACCACCAACTGCCCCTTGATGGGCTTGTAGTCCAGGTACTCCTGCTTCAAGTGAGAACCATCTATCTATGGTCCTCTTATCGATTAGGAACACCCTGAGGCGCGTCATGAACACGGCCCAGGTATCCCCCGCTGACTGTCGCTCTCGGACGAACTTAAACAGCCGCCGTGCCGACTGCCGTATGTAGGCACTGGACGCCAGAATGCGAAGCTTGTCGCCGGTGTAGATGTCCGTGTACAAGTTCATATCCTCCAGCATCCTCTCCGCGTCTCTGGGCTGCCCATTGTCTTTGATTGACTGAAATTGGCTCAGCACCGCGTACCCCTCGGCTACGGTCGGCCGCCTAGGCGCTGCTTGGGCTGCTGCTGGCGCGTTCTGAGCGCCTTGAGACCCCTGACTCGGATCATCCTCTAGACCAGCCTGGTCCCCTAGTGCAGGCCCTCCTCCTCGTCCACCGCGTCCATCCATATCAGCGCCGCGCCGCTCAAAGCCGACCCCACGTCCTCGTTGGTCGGATGCTCCCTCGCTCATGATGGGTCTTGTTCAGGTCTGCTACAGATCAGCCAAGTGGCCAAACAGCAATATACGCTGCTGAACAAGAAGGAAGATGACAAGTGTTACCACTTAGTCAAGCCCACCACGGCCACCCGCTGGCAACACCTGGTTTTCCTTGTCGCTGTCGCTGTCGCTGTCGCTCATACTGATGAGCTCTGGCACCCTGCTGCCAGCAGCACCGTCGTCAGCCCGCTGTCGGCTCGCGCCATGACAGCGTCGTCACCGTTGGCGTAGTAGACAGGCGACAAGTTACCCGTCGTTACCACCCCGCGGGTTATACCTTGGCACTGACCTCGCGGTCGCCAAGTTCCTCGTCGCTTAGGGGAATACAGCAGTAGTAGACTGTGTAGAAAAGATAGACCAGTGGCCTTGTTGTACATGTACAGTACGCCTCCTACAGGCACTATACCAGCTGATTCAAGAGCATTATTTAGCCATGTACATGTGTGCCTATGATGTGCCACACTCCAGATTCAATGCCTAGCTTTATTCAGTTATGATGTGCCCACGTAGCAGAGAGCTGCTCTCTGCTGTGCACATGAGATTAATTAATTAAGGCGGGTGGTCAGAGTGGCTGTGGCCTCGGAAACTTTGGTCGGGCAATGTGCTCTTGCGTAGCAGTAAATTGAGGCTGGAGCTTAAGTGCGACTCTGGCTTCAATGTTGAGATGCTGAGATGCCACGCTCTAGCCATTGTCTAGCCATAATGATCTTCCCCCCTACTGTCGGGGCCTTTAGGTAGGTTCCTGAATACATAGTGCATGGTGTGCAGGTGCACTGACTTTGTGCACCCAGAGCAGGTGTAGTTTACACCCTACCCTTGGAGGAAGTAGCCCAGAGTGTATTATAGGCCTGCATATACCCCTTCTCAGGGATATGTGCTACATATATTCATTGAGAATGATAGATTACGGAGGTGAGATAGGCATGCAACATAAGGAAAAACCCGATAACTGGGAGAATAACCCTGAAGAAATTAATAGTAATCTGACACAGATGCATCCAAGGATCACGCCATGCAGCGGCACAAGGTACAACTAACTATACATCACAAAACTACACGCAGCAACAGCGCTGCCGGCCCACCATGCAGGCCTGGAAGGGATCTAGACCGCATGGGTCGCGACAAAGTCGGCCCGGGTGCGGCGGAATAACACATCAGCCACGGTGCGAGTGAGGGCGAGTGACAGGCGCTGCCGCCAATACGAGGACCACGTGCGGGCCGACCACGGGGCGGTCTGACCCTCGAGGTCGAGGCGGTCTTCACGGCGCTGGCAGCACTCGTGGAAAAACTCCGCTGTCTTGGGGCCCATGGCCCCGAACTCCTCAAGGACAAAGGGGATGACCCGGTGGGGCCCCACATTGCCGTAGGAGGCAAACTTGTCGCGCTCAGCCACAGCGGCAGCAGCGCCGGCATCCACAGCCGCCCGGAGGATGTGGCGACCGGAGAGCGGCCGAGCCACGGAGACATCGATGAGCAGGTGGCAACCCTGCCCGTCGTAGTCAAGCACGGTAATGTCGGGGCGGTGGTTGGGTGAGTAGAGGGCGGCCCCATCCGCGTCCTCGCACTTGATGGTGGAGTGGGGAAAGACCGACCGAACCATGGCCGGCACACACCACCCGGAGGAGAGCGGTATGGAGATAGAGGAACCAGTTCTGGTTCTGCTGGCCACCCATGCACGCGATGTAGTGCGTCCCAGTAGTATCCAGAGCAAGCCCGCAGCTGCCGCAGGACGCACCCGCCGTGATGAGAGGTTGCGGGGCAAAGAGCTGGTGGCGGAGAGCGATGGCGTAAAGGGCCGGAACCAGTGTGTGCAAAGGGCTCATGGGGAGGGCGCGCAGGAATGCGGACCCCATGCTCCCCTCAAGGGAAACGGAGTGAAGCCAAGCCTTCCCCTGATCGTTCAAGCTCGCATGCAGACCCATCCAGTCGGCACAGTGTAGTATACCCGCGTAGGTCTTTTGTTGTTTTTCATGAACGCAGGCAGGGAAGACACTAGGACTGACGACAGTGGACACGCCGGGCGTGCCCCGGGGCAGGCGACGGTGGACGGCCTGAGCGGGGCGGACAAGGTCGCAAGCCTGCTGGATCCCGAGGTAAGAATCCTGCACAGCCTGCACAAAGGGGAAGGGGGATGGGGTGACCAAGTCGGGAATGGCGCTGACGGCGCTGGGGACCAACCGGCGGATCTCCGCCCAGGCCTGAGCAACAGAGCCAAGGAAGGCGGCGGGGGCGAGGCGGGCGGCGCGGGTGAGCCCACACCCGCCCATGCGGCAGGGGAGGGTGGCCAAGCGCATGGAGTGAGCTGGCAGGCTAGGGCCGGGGAGGAGCACCTGCAAGGCGGCCTGAATGCGCTCGTCATGGCCTTCCGCGGCAAGCCGCACCAAGTGGGGGGGAGCGCCACGGAGCCAGTGAACCACCCGCGGGTGGGCGCAAAACCACAGGAGGAGCCCTTTGGTCTGGGGGTCCTTGAGGCGCGCCCAAGTCTCGAGGACATAGGTGCGCTGTTCCACGGTGGCCCGGAGCTCCTCTTCGACGTAGTCAGGGTCACCCACAGGGACGCCCAGGCACGAGAAACCATGCGCCCGCGCCAATGCCCCCGGGATAGCCGCGGGGAAGCCAGAGCAGTCCCCCTGGGGCGAAAAGACTGCACACTTGGGGAGGGTGAGCCGAAGGTTGATGGCCGCCATCATGGCCACTTCAAGGGCAGCCAGGGCGGCAACCACAGCGTCGGCCGGGCCAAGGGCATGGATATCGTCCATATAGGCGAGGAGCACGACATCCGGGTGCACAGCGTGGACACCTTGGAGAGCCTTGTGCAGCGGGGCAGACAGGTAAAAGGGGCCGAGGGGGTCACCTTGCTGGGTTCCCGTGCGGGAAGCGATGTCGGCGAACATCCCATCCTCCATGAGGAAGGAGAGTTGAGTGGGTTCGCCGTAGCAGGCTGCTGTCCACGCAAGAAGGTCAGGGAACGCCTCGCCGACGGCCTCAAAGATGCTAGCCTTGGTGACAGCATTGAACGCATTGTGGCAATCCACCTTCAGCGCCACATGGGTCGGATGCGTCTCGAGGTAGGCCTGAACTGTGTGCACGATGATGTCGCTGCCCCCTTTGGTGGCGACGCCAAGCTGGGCCGCGACGGACTCCTCAGTATCACTCCGGTTGGGGCAGAAGTAGGCGCGAAACTCGGGGGCCTTTTGGCGACAAATTGCTACATATATACTCCCAACGGAGTTATGTTACAATTCAATTCAATTCAATTCAATACTCCCAAAAGAGGCCCAATGATGGACGCTCTGACGGACAAGATGGCCGCCCGGCTGGACGGCACGGTTTACAGGATGCTCAGCCTGAACGTGAGGTTTTCAACAAATAGGTCGTTAGAGTCTTTGTATAAGCTGGGTATGCCTCGCATTACGGACGAGATTACTGGGCAACGTAGGATAGCATTCGTAGGATGTCCATCTTGCTCGCACTAATTACCTAGGTAGACACCGACCGCGGTCTGGCCGGCCCCCAGCGGCTTGGCCAGCCGGGGCAGCACATCCTGACCTGGCCTGGCCCCAAGGACATTCCTAGAAAGATTGGTAAACCTGCCATGAACTATACACAGCAGTTCAGTCTGAAGCAGATCTGAAGCAGGTGTGTCAGGCCTGGCCAGCAACCACAACACACACTAGGTTCAGACCTAGTGGTCCCAGCTAAGTTTGAACCGGCGACCGCCGATTTCCTCCCTCTCTCTTGCTTGGACTGCTATGCAGAACAAGCAGAGGTGCAACTCCATTCGGTCCAGGCTCACAAGCCAGCCCGGCCCTGTGGGCAAGCCCCCCCCCCCCAGGAGGAAGGGGCACTTTGCTGAGTAGTTAGGATTTTCTAGAGTAGCTAGTTAGGATATTCTAGATAAGCTTAGAGTGAGCTTACTTAGGTTCCGCGGCTTAGTAATTAGATTCCGCGGTTCACCTCCATCCATCAGCATTCAAGGGAATACGTGCTACATGATCTCCCAACGGCCGGAGTCATGTTATAATTTAATTTTAATTAATTTTAAAACTCCCAACGGAGTTATCAAGGAGACAAGGTCCGCGTTATGTTCTCAATTAAAATGTATGTATGTGGTGGATTTGGTCACTTGTAAAGGGCCACTGACCATTGAAGACAGGGAGCTTACGTAGGAGGTAATACGCCGGATTGTCTCACCATCATGGACGTAATGCATTAAGTGAGACAACTAAGGGACGTACACCTCAGATAGACTAGCCGGAACCAAGCCTGCACAGCCAGGGCGCTAGTTGTCCTCACAGTATTATACAAAAGTGCATGAGACAACTATTCACACTACTCACATTATACCGGGCCCCGGGCCGGCTCCTCTGTGGCCTGGGCGCTTGAGGCAGTGAGAGAAGCCAGGGCTCACTCCCTCCTCGTTGTGTATAGGGGTTGAAGGTTCCTTCATTGGTACCCACGTGATGCAGTTTACATGCCCAATGATGCGCTTGACACGCAAGCACCTACTTACTTACTTAGTTTGCATGGTGCTTACAACTGGACACTCCTTGCTGGTAGGAACAAATGCCCTGATCACGCGAGATCGACAGTCTAGGTCTCAGTCTGAATGTTAGCCAGGCATAACTTTACACGTGCACCTGTAGCATTCGATCACGTACACGCTACACATTTCCACTCCAGGCGGTTCAGAATATTTACCTCCGACGGGCCGGAGTCATTTTCACCGACTACCACACGCGCGGAGTTCGAAGGTCAGAGTTATTAAAATCAATTCCGACTTGCACGCGACCGAAGTAATTAGCTAAACAGTACAAGTACTTGTACTGAGTCCGCACCAGCGTCTTGAATAAGGATCACTTATATACTCGACTTCCCCGTCATTGAATCTCATCGACCGGGGTTCAAAACAACCCACAAACGCTGTAGATGCAGATCCAACGGTGCAAACAATGTCACGACTGACGCGGCGCCGAGTCGCCTCGGTTCCTTTGTCACGAGCCATTTCACGACATCACGCTGCGTCGGGCATCCGCGCCCTTTTTTTCCCATGTAAATGGTTTTTTTTTCCCAAAGTTAATGTTTTTCTTTTAATTTACACAAGTTTTACGAAACCCGCGCCCTTTTCTGGACATGTAACTTGAGATGTAAAATCCGCTTCCATGGCTGGCCAGGAATTCCATCCAGCAGTGTCGTACAGTACTCGACAATGGCTATTAAATTAAATTAATATAACATGCCACCGTTGGGAGATCATGTAGCACATGTTCCTTGATGGTGGTGGAAAGGAGAGAGCCGCGTAATCTAACTATCCTAACGCCAATCTACCTAGTCTAGAAAAATCCTAACTGCCCTACTCGTCAAAACGCCTCCTCCTCTTGGGGGGAGGTGGCTTGCCCACAGGGGCTGGCGTGTGAGCCTTGACAATCTTCTGCCACCGCGTCTTGTTCTGCATGTCAGTCCAAAGAAGGGAGAGCGAGTGGATGCGGTATTCAAACTGGGCTGGGACCAGTAGGTCATCCAGCAACATCTGTACGTAGTTCGTGACATGTTTCCCTACCTTTTTGGGAATGTCCTTGGGGCCAGGCCAGGTCAGAATGTGCCGCCCTGGCTGGCCAAGCCGCTGGGGGCCTGCCAGACCAAGGGCGGTGTCGACCTGGCCAGTGCGAGGAAGGTGTCCTACAAATGCTATCCTACGCTGTCTAATCTCGTCCGAAATACGAGGCATGCCCTGATACAAAGACTCTGATGACGGGCGCTTGGAAAACCCTACGTTCAGGACCTGTCGGAGCATCCTGTAAACTGTGCCGTCTAGCCTAGCTGCCAGTGTGGGTGTGAGTGTCCACGCCTCGGCGCCATACGTGAGCACCGTGAGGACGAGGACCTTGAAGAGCATGCGCTTGCGGTGGTCGCCCAGGCCCTTGGAACGCCAGTAGGTGTTGAGCGAACGAAGCGAGCCCAGGCCAGGCCGATGCGGGTGTCCACATCGTCGGCGGTGTCAGGGAGCCAGCTCCCTAACAGCTTGAAGCGATCGCGGAACGGGACCGTCGTCCCATCGAGCAGGCGCGGCAGCGGCGGTGTACTGGAGGCCCCAATCACCATCGCGTCAGTTTCGACACTAATCTCCAACCCCACCGCCCTCGCCTCCAGGCCCAGACAGTCCAGCCAGGTCTGAATGTGCTCGGGGCGCGCGATGAGGGTGGTGTCATCCGCATAAATCAGGTCGGCCAGGCGGTAACCAGGTCTAACCCCGCCATGCTCTTTCTCGTTAAGGATGTCCAAGCCTGGCTCGAACCTTTTAAGAGCAGTAAAGCGCGCACGTGCCCGGCGCATGACGTGATCCACGACAATAATGAACAGGTATATGGGGACAGGACACAACCTTGCCACACCCCGTGGTGAAGGGGGAATGGTGGGGTGGTGCCTTCCGCAGTCCGCACTACTGCCTGTGAGCCCTCATTCAGTCGGCGAATGGCAGCAATAAACGCTGGTGGCACCCGATCCAGAGCTAGGATGGCCCAAAGAGCCTCCCAGAGGACCGTGTCAAAGGCCTTGATATAGTCAACAAAAATGAAGACCAGCGGCAAACTGTCAGGGGGAAGGTGACGCACCTCCTCCATCAACCGGCGCGCGACAAACACAGCCATGACAGTGTTACGACCACGACGGAAACCCATCTGAGACTCACCCAGGTGTGGGTCCAGCGCGGCGCGGAGCCTGTGCAGCATCATGCGCATGAAGACCTTCAGCGCGGCGCTCTGGAGGCAGACACCCCGATAGTTACCGGGGTCAGCAGCAGAGCCCTTCTTGTACAGCATGACGCGGATGGCCGTCTGCCACTCAGCAGGCGGAGGCTCGTCAGAAAGCAGGACACGGTTGCAGAACGCCAGCAGAAGATCCCTAACCGCCGGATCAGGGGTCTTCAGCAGCTCAGCAGAAAGGTGACCAGTCGGCACCGACCGCCGCATCATACCGCAGGCGAGCAAGGGTGCTGTCCAGTTCCTTCAAAGTGAAGGGGTGGACGACGTCGTCAGTGGCAAGGCAGCCCTCCTGCAAGGCGGGGACCTGGTAGTCGGCGGCCGAGGAGGGGGGCGCTGGCGGCGGCGGGGGTCCGGCAACCGACAATGGCTATACCATTCCAATCCCAGATATCGCTGGAGGTATACATAGATCTTACTTAGTCTTCTCCGCATGAGTGCCTCTTAATTTCCAACTCCAGCTCCAACTCCAAACTCGGAGCCATTTTTTCACCGGCTGGCCGGCAGCTAGTGTCATTGCCTGCCTGTAGTTGAAGTGAGACAACTCTGCCTGGACGCATGGCGATCCAACGCCGTGGAAGGACTAGGGTAGTTGTCTGAGAGGAAAAACGCGAAGGCTGCATGGCTATGGAAGACCTGCATGGAGGGAGACAGAGGGTAACAAGAAAGGTTGATAGGGAAAACATTGCCTGCCTGTAGTTGTTTGTTGCACTGGCTAGTGATTGTTGTTTCCTTGTTCTTGTCTTGCGTCACGTGCTTTTATATAAATTACGTACATCAAAGTAACGAAGTTGCACGGCCGGGCAAGGCCTGCATGTGGGCTTTATATGCATTCACGAATCGCTAGAATAGTGTATTTATGTTCTCATGCAAATGACCTTGTCTCGTTTGCACTTTGATTGATATAGCGAGGGTTGTCGGTCCCAGCAATAGCCGTGCTACAGACATGATGTCAAAAGTATTGTCCTCACATGATCCAGCGCATGATCCATGTGACGATTTGCCAAGCAGCCTCCACAGGGCGACCAGGCTGAGTTCAGAACTGAGCAATCAATTGCCGTTGATTGCCAGCAAACAACAGCACTGCTGCCATTGGATCCAATTGCAATAATTGGAATCTCCAACTCAAAAAGCACACAGACCGGCGGCATCCAGGATGATCGGCCAGCGCAGGCCCCGTCCACACCAGCAGGTGCATATCCTGACTAGTCACAATAAAAGATTCAGGACCCACTGTGCAAAGTCCCACTTGCAGATCCCATTGTAGAAGTCATGCATAGAATGTAAGTCATGCGTGCAGTTTGCGCATGATTTACGGTGTATGCAGTTACCTCGCTTGTACACAGGTAACTCTAGCTCGCTGGGATGAACTACTTTCCTGGCCTGAGGGCTGGAAAAGGAAGCTGGAAAAGGAACAACCCTGGCTGCATGTCTGACACCAGCATCGCAAGCCACGATACACAAACGTTCCTGTACTCCACACAAACCGTCGAACCCAAACGTGCAGGCTACGGTCTTTGTACACTAAGCACTACACGACTGCAGCATAGAAGGTAGCCATCAAAATCCTGTCTACCCGCGCCATGGCACCCAATGTTAGCTTACACGCGGCCCCCTGTAGTTGCCCCTCTGGATCACAAAGTCATCATGTGGGTCGCAATCCAGCAGCCAACGCACATTGGATGGCCCCTCCGACTCATCACCTGCTTGCTTGCTACCTTCCACCGGCACGCCCGCACCCGCGGCACCACCTGGCACCACCCTGGTCGCGGGACCGTAGGGCGCAGGCACCTCCCTGTAGTACGTGCAGTCGCGCCCGGCGCCCGGCGCATACGGCGGAGCCAGCACATCCAGCACGGCGACGGGCGTTAGTGCCGTGAACGCGTGGATGTTGCCCCCGCTGGTGGGGAACAAGATCCCCGGCTCGTCTGAGGCATGGAAGACGTTGTCCAGGACTGGGCGCGCGGGGCGGGGGAACAGCCTGCTGTGGCCCAGCAGCGACGCTCGCTCTGTCGCGGTCCCAAGGGACACCGAGGCAACCACAAAGATATTTAAAGCAAACATGCCACCGTTGCGGATGGACACAAGGGGCAGCAATGAGACAACCCGGTACTAATGAGACAACCAGCGCAGGCCTTAATACTGTAGCATTGTGACCATGGTACTAATGAGACAGCCAGCGCAAGCCTTGATACTGTAGCATAGTGAAAAAGATCTGTACTCTTTTGTTGGTATGTTTTCGGAAGAATGGATTATGCGACGAAAGAGTGGATGGCGCCCGGTACCAAAAATTCTAGACAAAAACGCAAGACATGCTAGCTTACTGGCTGCCACCTACCGTCTCACTGCCCAGAAAATTATCCTCACAGAAGATGGTGTGCACAATATCCAAAAAAGCACTGCCTGTCGTGTACTCGCAAGCAAGAGAACTGATGCGTACCGGCGGCGGTGTGCACCCTAGTTACCCAGATACCATCACGGGTGCCCCTCACCTGCAGCGGCGTGCTCCGCAGGCGGCAGCGGCTTGCCCTCCTCGTCGCACCAGTCATACGAGCGCACGTGCATGGAGCCGTACAGGATCTTACTGATCACGATCATGCCCGGGTGATTATGCAGGCTGTGCGCGTGCGGGGTGGGGTGGGGTGGGGGATGAAATGGGCAGCACAAGGAAACAAGCGAAGCAGCGAAATGAGTGACCCACGCCAGGGCAGTTAAATGAGAGGAGGCAAACCGGAGCAACGCAGAGGCAGCATGCAGTTATCAGGAACACGAGGCAGCAAGGAAAGGGCAGGAAGCTATAGCTTTGCGACCATTTCGGATAGTGGCTGGACCCCGGTTGGTTTCAAGGATGACTGTTCACCAAGGCAGGGTAGGGCTCGAGGGTAGGGCTCGACGGTAGGGCTCGAGGGTAGCTGGGTAGGGTTCGAGGGTAGGGCTCGAGGTTAGGGCTCCTGCGGGATCCAGGGGAAGGAGGCGGCGCTGCGAACCAGCAGGCAAAGGAACGAGCCGGGGAGGGGCGACAGGAAGCAACAAGTCGATGATAATCACGTAGACGGCGTCGCGCGGGAGCCCCACGATGATGAGTAGGAGAATAGATCGAGTGGCAGAATATTGAGGAGGATAGAGGAGCAATATCAAGCGGCAGGGAGCCAACAGGGATGAACCAGTCACCCCGTCGTTCCGGCATGCAAAGCACCAGCATGGTGCAAGGCACCGGGCACAGAAGAGCCGGGTTGTGCGGCGAAAACTGGCCATGAAGCCACGCACAATTGTGTGATGCCACGTGACGCAGTAGCCCATGGGAGGGCGAGGCACACTTTGGGAACCGGAGACTACGCAGCCCATGTGACACGTGCATCCGAGGACCATAGGTGCCGCCAGTGCATGACACTCACGGCACTGCCACGATAATCAAAGAGACAACCAGATGCCATGATTATGGTGGTCTCGTTGCGTAGGTGGAACGTACGGTATGGTTGCGGATGTCGGCAGGCAGAAGATCCCCATCTGATGCCCCGACAAGGGAAGAGGACGGAGAAAACAAAAAGGCAGCGATGGCACCAAGGAGGCACACACGCAGACGGGGTAGAGGGAAGAAAATAAAGCATCCCGTCAGCCACAAAGCCAGAAGAATTCAAAAGCGCGTGTCTGCACGTCCCATGCATACCCCGTTGCGTGGAGAACACCAACCATGCAAAGCGAGCGAGCATCCGCAACCTGCCACCCTGCCGCCGCCTGCAACTGACTGCTGATTTGCCATGCTCCAAAGGCCATAGTAATGTCCAGGCTTCTCACCACCACCTTCACTGCTACACCGCCGTCTTCACGTCTAATGGACTCGCCAATGGCTATACATCAACCTGCGGCAGCAAAAGTCGCCTTCACCTCCTCCCCCTGTCCCACCCTAGCGCTGCGTCTGCAGTCAGCCCCTACAGCCAGCATCCAAGACAGGAAGGGCACGTCCAGAATTCAAGACGCAGCATCCCTACGAAAGACCTTTGCGGATATTTTTTCCTAGTGCAGGGTGCAGTGCTTGTGGAACTTCAGCACTGCCATTGATAGGTCCCATACACGCCGCGACAAGCTACCGTGCGTGCTGGCACACGCAACGATGAGTACTGCACTACAGCACCCACATAGATGCCATCATGCTACGAGCTCGCCCACGCATGACGAGGAATCGAGCTACCGCACGCAGGCAAGCGTATCATCATCTTAAACGCTTGTGCACGCAACGACCAAAAAAAGAAACGATTGCGTGCGCGCACCGAAAAGTCAGGGCACTCGTGGATGTGCAGGTACGTGATGGGTGGGGCGCGACCCCGACGGGGGGGGGTCCACGAAGGGGGGCCGCGCGGGCCAGCCCCACCTGCGCCCGCGCGCCCTGCCATGGTATTGATATCTGCTGGCACCCCTCCTTGGCCCAGGGGGTCTACCAGGCAAACGTCACTACTCGACACGTTCTCTGCCGTGGGTGTTAAGGCGACAAAAAAGACACCGACGGGCACAGACACAGTTACCGGAGGCACGCCGCCCACAGCACAGCATGCGACAGCCAAGCGTCACTTAAGGGACAGGAAGAGCAGGCACTGGGAACAGACCTTGGGGAGCGAATTCAGCGAGTAGGCCGTTTGGAAACAGGCGCCAGGACACAACTGATACTACAATGATTGTTAACGTCCTGAACCAAGCATGGTAGAATTTTCAACATTGTGTCCGTTTACAATATCCTTTCCCAAATGCTTCGATGAAACAAATAGAGAGCCACGTGCAGGATGCCTGGCGCACCTACTCTTAACACAGAATGGGAGAATCTTACAGCCACAGCTGCATGCAGCTTCTAGGGGGCGCGTTGTCGAGAATTGAAGGGCGCATGCGTCATGCCAAAGCCTCTGTGCTACATACTCGAGGGCAGACATTCTGGACCGGGGTACACATACTCAATGACTATGCTATTGCAGCACCGCTCAATCGCCTCTATAAGAAGCTGAAAACAGCCACGACGAAAAGTCTACGGAGCAAAACCGACGACAGGCCACGAAAGTGCGGCGGGTACAGCGAATTTGTTCTCTAGAAACAAACAGTATTTGTCCGCTGCTCATTTGATCGAGAGCACATGGAACGAATCGCTAAATGCACGTACTCATCGTCAATGCCACGGCCTTCAGCGACTCCATGGAAGTCAATCTTCCGTTTTTCCACGCAATTTTGCAGGCGTCATACACTTTCTGAATCGCGGCAACCCTCGCGTCCTGCGGTCCAGGCATCTCTGCCCGCGCCCCCGAGAGCTGCGAGTTGCGGAAACTGTTTATGATTCCCGCTACACCGCAGCAAAGGTTCCCGACGGCAGGCATCGGATGGATGCTGTCACAGCAGATCAATTGGTTGTGATGCTTTTAGTAACGGCAATGGCTAATTATTGGTCCGCTGCAGCTAATAACGCATTGAAAGTGAGGCATGGCCACTAGCAGTCTACTTTACAAAACGCTTATTTACTGCCGTCTTGAAAATCGACTGACCGCTCGACGTAGAGGGGACGAGGCAGTTAGTTATGGTGACGAAGAGAGGTGCATATGGTGCAGAGGCGCTGACGACGCAGAAATGAGAAATCAGATGGATATTCGTCAAGGATATCATCAAGTAACGTGCCTTGTAAGTTGTAATAATAACTATCACGTTTTAAAAGACTTTCGTCGGCGGAGCCCATCTTCGGAAGAACATTCGCCACCCCTCACCCCACCCGGCCACCCCACCCACCAGTGCTCATTTTATTGCCGCCGGGGATCCCCGGCGGCGAGGTTGCCGGAGCGGGGCCGGCGAGCCGGCACCCGGCAGGCCCTAATAAAAAAATTAAAATTAAATTATAACATGACTCCGTTGGGAGATCATTTAGCATGCGGCAGGCCCTATACATCAGTGATAATGAGATCGACGCCTAAAATTCGGCGTCACAACTTACCGCGATACTGTAACGCAACTTGACGGTAGACGGAATCATTAGGATAGCATCCCACCGGGCAGGACTGCCCTAACGGACTTTTGTCGGTACGGCATTCGACTGCTCTCGTCCAGCCCGATCCATCTGCATCATCATCAAAGCCGCCCAAACAAACTTTTCGCGACAGTCCCGAAGATATCGCCCAAGGGGGGCGGGGGGGTGGGGTGGGGGGGGTGGGGCAAGCACCGGCCCCCCCAGCCACGGGATCCGGCCCCGGGGTTAGGGGGTCCCCCCCCCCCCTCATTCGTTGCCACCCCCGGGGGGTCCAGGGGAGGGGGGGGAGGGTAAACAAGGCTCGCACAGGACGTCGACCAAGGTTCGCACATGGTAATGACCTTCGGGCTTGAGGTCAGCAAGAAGACAGAGGCCCTGGCGGTTGGGCTCACCCACTCACCGCCACCCCTCTATCTCCTATAGACTGCTCTCGAGTCCTGTATCGGGACCGCGTCAAGCTGCTGGGCAGCCTGCTTCCCAGCTGCGAGGCCGATGTGGACCATCGCATCTCCCTCGCCTGGCACGCTTTACGCCAGTACCGGGCCCTGTGGCGCAAGCCCCTGGGCAGGATCGAGAAACATGACCTGTTTAAGGTCCTATTCCTTCCTGTTCTCACGTATGGGGCCCAGACGTGGACCCTCACCGCCGACCTGGCCCGCAAGCTGGACGGCGCGGTCACCAACATGCTGCGATCCATTTTCAGAGTAGGATATGCTGCTCATGTCCGCAATGAGGACCTGTACCAGGGCATGCCATATATATCACCAGCACCATTAAGCAGCGGCGCTTGCAGCTCGTATAGGGCACCTAGCTCGCACCAACCATGGGTAGACACTCTCACGTGGCCCTCCCGCGGGACTGCGACCAGCTCAGCCTGGCCGGCACCTCCTGACGTGGGCCGGGCCCCGTGATGCTAGACGCCGCAAGGCCCGCACCTTCAAAGAACAACTAGTAGAGGACATGGGGGGCCTAGGCCTCTCCGTGATTTGGAAGAAGATGATGGACAACAAGGCCAAGTGGGCCCAGGTCGTAGAGGACAACGAGCCCCCCCCCGTGGGGAAGCGCCCGCGTGTGCAAACCCGCGGGAGACACGCCAGACAGCTCCCCTAGGGTAGCGAGATGTTGTTTCTAATAAAGATAGCTGTTGATGTAGTTAGTGATGTAGTTAGTGATGATTAATTAATTAATTAGTTAGTTAGTGATGATGTTTGATGTTAATTGTAGGTAGATGATGTAGATAGATTAGACCGGTAGGACTGTTTGCACCCATCCATCCATCCATCCATTGGACCGTGACTCCCCAACGGGAGCACGAGTCTAATTAATTCATTAATTAATGACCTTCGGACGACAATGGTAATGACCTTCGGCCAATTATTACGAGCCACGAGGTAGCCATGGCTGACGGCGGAGCTCATAACTTTCACGTTTGGGCACCGAATTCGGCCGTGAATAGATCACAATCGCAATTCTTCTTTCGAAGACGCACACGCTGATCTATTTTCCCGAAGCTATTACGCAATATGAAGATGAGCAAACGCACCTCGACGCAGCTTAGCGGCAGCGCTTAACACTGCAGCTACTACGCAAGAAGCTACGCCTATCTAGAGTTCCGACGCCCGGCCTGGAGGGCAGCAGCACCACTTCCCAAGCTTTAGTGGTATATTCTCCCCCTTCTTCGGCCTCGCCGTCGGCCTCTCCTGAGCCCAAGGCCGCAGTCGTCCCGTCGGCAAGGGTGGTTGCCGTCTCTGACACCTGGCTTCTGGGGGAAGCGACACAGCGCCACTCGGGGCTTCTTCGCTGCGAGCGCGGTCGGTGGCCTCCCGTGGTTTTGCCTGCATGGCAAAGGTCCTCAAGCTCATGGAGTTTCATGGCGATGGCGTCTGCGGTCGAGGCGGTCGCTGACCGCCATGAAATATACACAGCAGTTGCTGGCCGACCTAGTGGTCCCATGCAGCCCCATTTAATTAATTAATTAATTAATTAGACTCGTGCTCCCGTTGGGGAGTCACGGAGCATTAACCCCGATGGATGGATGGATGGGTGCAAACAGTCCTACCGGTCTAATCTATCTACATCAGCTACCTACAACATCTATATCTAACAACATCACTAACTACAACATCTATCTAAACAACATCCCGCTACCCTAGTAGGGGAGCTGTCTGGCGTGTCTCCCGCGGGTTTGCACACGCGGGCACTTCCCCACGGGGGGGGGCTCGTTGTCCTCTACGACCTGGGCCCACTTGGCCTTGTTGTCCATCATCTTCTTCCAAATCACGGAGAGGCCTAGGCCCCCCATGTCCTCTACTAGCTCGATCTTTGAAGGTGCGGGCCTTGCGGCGTCTAGCGTCACGGGGCCCGGCCCACGTCAGGAGGTGCCGGCCAGGCTGAGCTGGTCGCAGTCCCCGGCGGCGGGAGGGCCACGTGAGAGTGTCTACCCATGGTTGGTGCGAGCTAGGTGCCCTATTATACGAGCTGCAGGCGCCGCTGCTTAATGGTGCTGGTGATATATGGCATGCCCTGGTACAGGTCCTCGTTGCGGACGTGAGCATGCAGCATATCCTACTCTGAAAATGGATCGCAGCATGTTGGTGACCGCGCCGTCCAGCTTGCGGGCCAGGTCGGCGGTGAGGGTCCACGTCTCGGCCCCATAGTAACGTGAGAACAGGAAGGACGAGGACCTTAAACAGGTCCTGTTTCTCGCCCTGGGCAGGATGATCCTGCCCAGGGGCTTGCGCCACAGGGCCTGGTACTGGCGTAAAGCGTGCCAGGCGAGGGAGATGCGATGGTCCACACCAGCCTCGCAGCTGGGAAGCAGGCTGCCCAGCAGCTTGACGCGGTCCCGAAACAGGACTCGAGAGCCGTCTATAGGAGATAGAGGGGTGGCGGTGAGTGGGTGAGCCCAACCCCGTTTGAACACCGCATTTCCTTAATCCCGGCTCTCTCTTGCTTGCCGGACTGCTATATGCAGAACAAGAAGAGGTGCCATCTGGACCATTGTCCAGGCCCACACAGTTAACGTTTTTAAACGCAATGTATAGGATATGGTTGCAATGCAGCAATGTGTGAATATGGTTGGAACGGAGCTTTGTTAAAATTGGATAATGTTACAGCGCTCACACGCTTGAGCCTTGTGCACGAGTTTGCCAAGTCAAGGCAACACACGTGAGGCGGGCTCGCAAGAGATGCCCAATTGGCACTGGCGTATTCTTTATATACTTGTGCACTGTGCTTTGCTAGTCCTGAGCAGCCTAGGAGGCCTGCTCAGTAATAACACCCCCGGTACAGTATTCACTACCTGTACAGCGCCCAGTTCCTATACAGTAGGTCTGCCATACAGGTACAGTGACCACAGAGCACAGTCCACAGTGACTATGGCATCTGCACCTAGAAGTCCAGGACTAAACCTGCGGTACCAACAGACCACAGGTTAAGGTTCCTATTTCCTGCGTACGACGTATTAATCCAATACCGTCGTAGGTTCAGCACCTAATTCCTGTCAGCCCAGGAATTACTGTCGACCCCATATGTCGTCGGCAAATATTCACGTCCGACTTAGAAGAACAGCCGGCTCGCGCTCGCGCGCGACCGGGAAGTCGGAACGCCATAACTTTCTGGATACTTGTCGGAATGAACTCGTTCCGGTGCCGCTGGAATCGCAGAGATATGCCGAATCAGGTACACGCCAATGTGCTTGGCGTTAACTCCAATCCTTTCTTTTCTTGAGCTGTAGCAGCTCACACAAGTCTACATACAAACACACACAATGGGTACTGGACATCCTCCCCGACTACAAGTCACAACCCACTGGGCATGACAGTCAGCTTGGATTCATTATATGTACATAGCACCCATACTGGTTCAGGAGCACAAACAAATTACAATGAGTCCCTATCCCTTCCCGGGAGGCTCGTTGTGTTACCCATGTACAAGAGGTTGGCCAACTGTGGCAGCCCATAGGTGTTCAGTGAAGAACTTGAGAAGTATGTACAACCTTCAGGACCTTAGGCGAAACCCCACAGATCACCCACAACAGCTCATCAGAAAACATTGCTGACCCCCAGACGGGAGTCGGCGCCGGTCTGCTGCCCCTTATCGAACCAGACACAACATCTACGCGAAGCACATGCAAAACACAAGCTCCTATACTCATTCCAACCGTGGAAAATCAGGGGACCTGTCGCCACCTCACCAGCGTGGTGGATGGGTCAGCCAGTCCGTGAAACTCCGCCTTAAGACGGCACCAGGGAATCGAACCCCGCCCACAAACCACAGATCTGGGGAAACCTCAGACTGAGATGAAAACCCCAGATAGACATCTCTCCATCAGAGACAATGTCAGACATTCCCACACCAGAGACATGTCTCACCCCTCAAGGTGTGCTCAGGATTATGTACAATCATGAAGCTCCCAAGCCTGATATCCAGAGACTTAAGCACCCAGCTCTCAGCTTTTAGACAGATAGACCGACTTGACAGTCAGCATTCATGAGCTTCCTCAGTACATTGTACTGGGCTGGGGCCTTGTGTGGCAGCTTGGTCAATGCATCAGCAGGGTTCTCCTCGCCAGGGATATGCTTCAAGTCAACCAAACTGGCCAACTCCTTCAGCAACAATCATCCAGGTCCCGGCTTCTGGCCAGCTGCTTGTGAACAAACTGGACCATACCCATGCTGTCTGTTAGCAACAACGTCTCCATCTGCAAGGTCCAAGGGGTAACTGAAGCCAGCTCCAGCATTAACTCCTTTATGTACAAGCTGGACTGGATCCCCTCGCATATGGCCCTGCATTCTGCCACATCTGAACTGATACAGACCCTCTTCTGCAGTCTGCTGTACCAGCTGAACAAACTTGCCCTGCTCTGATAAAAAGCAAACAGAGCAGCAGATCTCCCCCTGACCTTGGTAACCTGGTGAGCATCCATGGAACTGTCAACAAAGATCTCCAAGGTGATAGGCTGGGCAAAGTCAATCCCAGACAAAATCAGATCAGGGGTACTCTCCACCAATCGGGCTATGACTCGAGGCTTCTCATGATCCTCAAGCACCTCATCAGGCATTCTGCTATGGACCATCAAAGACGGACCACAGATGCTGGCAAACCAGGCCCACATGCCTCTCAACTCAGGTCCTGCAGCCTGGGTGATCTTCTCTGGCAAGGCCTTCACAATGGCCTGTTTATAATCTCCTCCAGCCTGAAGCCTGATACTCCACTCCCCATCCCTCCTGAACAGGGTAGCCTGCATTCCACAGAACACTACAGGCTTGTTGGGCTCCTGCCACAGCTCCTTGCCCAGTGAAAACTTGCCACTGATGACAGGAATAAACTTCTTCAGCCAGGTCGTGGGGGCTAGCAAATGCAGATCATCTCCATGCAAACTAGCATACACTGGCAGACCCTCCCATTGGGCCAGCAACAAACAGGGATCAACTGAAGACACTCTCAAGCCACACTCACTGATCAGAGCTTCCTGCAGCGTGAGTCTCCAGATGATTGGGCTCGACCTGAGTCCTTCCAGGCCCTTCAGAATAACCAGGAAATGTTGATGCAGCTCCAGCTTCCAGATAGCAGGCCCCTCAACACAGTAAGGCTCATCCTGCTTCCATACCCTCCTGGCCACTTCTGGATCAGATTTTAAAAATGCCCTCTTGAAGTCCAGCAGCACTGATGACATAGCTGCTCCCCTGTTCAGCAACCCCACGTATAGACACAGCAAAATATTCCACGTGTCATGCAGCATCCCTGGCGTGTACAGCTCCTCTCCCAGCAGACTCCCCGTGCCGTGATACTCATTCAGGACAGGTCTGACATGGGGCACTGATACCTCATCCACAACCTTCCTCTTCAGCACAAATCTCAAAGCAAGCTTCCTTGATGCTGGGGGACGCCTGTCAGTTGGTGCAGCACACTCAAACTGCAACCACTCCTCCAATGCCTTATTAAGAGAAGGCGAGCTTCCAAGCCTCGAACAAAGTAGGCGAGCTCATTTCTTGGACTAGCTGGTCATATGTCAAAGGAGAGTGTGTTTAACACGTATGGCTATTTAGAATAGCGCCTTAATGATTGAGAATGAATGCGAAAGACCTTTGACTTCCTATGCGTCACAGCGCACGATGGTGGCTTAAGAATACTTGTCACACAATACGAATAAGCTCAAACCCGGAAAACCGGTTTCGTATATTACAATGTTACCACACAGATTAAAACACTCAATGCGGGAAGACTTACACCCAGTAGGCGAGGGATTCACACTCGAGCCCACAGGAGATTTACACTCCAGGATTAAGCGATGGTAAATAATCTGTAGAGCAACGTGGTAAATTACGATACAAGGTCCGGATTGCTGGCATAGCTCGTGCCTTCCTATTTTGTCCCTTCGTCCCCGTTGGTGGCTGCGCCTGGCGCTGCCAACCAGGCATGACGTGAGGTCCGCGGGGACGGGCTTCTCGAACCGTCTAGAACACGTTAAAGACCAGTACGGCTAGAGGCCTCTCCTGAAAAATATCCAAATGTCCGTAGGTACCATCATAACGCATGTGCAGTGCCACTTGGCTGTCCGTAACTCCCGTTCAGGCGCTAGGTCTGCCTACGGCGCAAAGGCCAAGTTCGTCAGCAAAACTTCTACACTTACTTCCACACGGATTGCCTCGGCTGCCAACTATACTATGGCCTCGGCACTGGCGCCGGATTACGGTCGGCGCCGATCGACCGGGACGGATAATTTAATACCACAAATGGCATGTTGCATCCGTGCAACACTCCTCCCCCCCCAACAAAAGAGGCGGCTACTCCTGTAGCCGGGACTTATAAATGACTGTATACATGGTCACTGTTCCCTTCCAGGGCACGCATCGATCGTGCCAATTGTCACCGTCCGTTGGCGATGGTTTACGGCGCCGGGCGGTAAGGGCTCGGGCGGTGACCCCCACGAGTGGAGCCCCCACGGCCATGCCCGCGCAGAGGTGCGGCCGGGCGTTGACGCCGGTGGACACGCTCAGCCGGCGCGGCCTCAGCCGGCTCGGGAAGAGGCAGGCCATTGGCCTGGACTAGGGCGGGCTGGAAGGTGAGTTGCCGCTCGCCGGCGCGTGCATCATGGCGTTTGGCCAGGTTGACATCCCGCAGCGCCTCCAGTGGGAAAACGCTCAAGAAGGCGGCGAGGAACTTGTGTCGGGTGAGGGACACCGAACCTCCTGTCCAAACGATACCGCACCGAATAACTCGCCCATGGACCCCTGGGGCGGGGCGGCCTGCATCAAGGCTGCCAATGCACATGCAAGGAGCATTACGCAAAAGGTAGGAGAAGGGCCGGAATTATGCCAACCCTGCCCGGGCTTTATACTCCTGTAGCAAGCGTGCACAGCCCGTGAGTCCAGCCTCAGCTACCCATGAGTGCTCTAGCTCTGTTTGGGAGAACTTCCACTTAAGGAGGTACTCGCGGCGGCGGCCTCGATTGCGGTGGGCTACAATGTCCTCGACCTCATCCTCGGGCTCGCCCGTCTCGGGGTTGAACTCCAAGGGGGCGGGTGCCATGACACGACCTGGGAAGGTGCTCTTGCGGTAAAGCTTCAGCTGGTCAACGTGGAAAACATTGGACTTCAGCTGCCACGAGTCCGGGATGGCGACAGACACCATCACCTCATTGAACACCTTCTCCACCAGATACGGTCCAAGGAATAAGGGGCGGAGCTTGACCTTCAGGCTGTCCTCGAACTTGTGCGAGAAGCGGCCTTGGTGGGGGCCCTCAATTAAAACCAAGTCACCTGCTTCGATTGCAGGGGTGCGCCTGTCCAGGGTACTTTGGACTCGCGCCATGTACTTGGCACGCGCCTGACGTAGGCCACTTATGGCGCTGGAATGAGCTTGCACCATCCGTTGTACCAGCTCCCGCGCCCCTGCGACTGTGGAGCGTAGCTCCGTTGTCGTGGTGATGGCTGGGGCGGTCAAGAGATCGGTGGGGGTAAGGGGATGCCTGCCTGTATCAAGAAAGAACGGGGTATACCCGTGGGCAGAATGGGGGGCATTATTGAGTGAAAACTCAATGAATCCCAGCACTTCGTCCCAATTCCTCCCGTCTCGATCCAGGTAGTGCCGCAGTGCCTCTTCCACCACCCGATTCACTCTCTCCACCATGTGAGAAGAGCTACTGTGATAGGCCGTACCCATAGACAACTTAGTCCCGACGACCTGAAAAAATGAGGTCCAAAATTTCGACGTGAACAGCTTGTCCTTGTCGGTGATAAATTGTCGGGGCATGCCATGGAGCCGGAACACATTGTTTAGGAACAAGTGGGCACACTCTTCCGCCGTCAGGGTGGCCTTGCAGGGGATTAAATGGCATCTCCGCGTGAGCCGGTCCACCACTACCAGGATCTGAGCATTGCCCGCCTTGGTCTCTGGCAAGGGCCCAATGAAATCCATCATCACCGAGTCCCAAGGGAACATGGGGTCTGGAATTTCCTTTGGAACGCCCTGTTTGCCCGTATTCCGTGGCTTCATGTGCTGGCAGCTGTCACAGGTACTGACATACTCCCGCACATCCCGAGCCATCTTAGGCCAATAGTAGGACCTCCGGGCCCTCGCTAACAGCCTGTCCTGGCCTTGGTGTCCCCCCAAGACGGAGTCATGTAACTCAAATAATACCTCAGCGCGGCATATTTGGGGGACATACAAGCGCCATGAGTCTTGACGGGCCGCCTGGCCACTGACATTCACGTAAAGGAACCCGTTTTGAAACTTGGCTGGGTAGCCGTCCATGCTCTGAGGGCGGGCAGCTATGGCTTCATTTGCCTTACCCTCAGTGACCGTGAAGCGCGAGATGAGGCGCTCTAGGTCCGAGCTGATGACGACCGTTGTTGCAGTATTTGCCAACGTGAATGCCTCTCCAACGGGCTGCATTGGAGGGTAGACTCCTGTCGCCGGCACCATATGGCTGTACGGGGCCGAAGTCCTTCCCCCCCTGCGGCTGCGCACGTGCCCTCACGTGCAGGGGTGCTGCCGGCGAGGCGCACGGAATGGTCAACAGTGTCAACCTCCGCGGTTGTGGCGCCACAGAAGAGGAAGGGGCTCATCGGGTCGCTCAAGCGGTCGCCAAAGGGGGCGACGGGACCATGGGAGGGGATCAACGTCGTGGCCAAAACGTCAAGATCCTCATAAAACCAATAGTCGGGGCGACGCGACAGGGCGTCAGGGACCGTGTTGTCAAGGCCCTTGACATATTCGATCTTGAACGGACCGAACTGTGCCAAATATTCAAGCCAACGGGCTTGGCGTGGCGTAAGCGTGGGCTGCGTCAACAAGTGCGTGAGGGGCCGATGGTCGGTCTGGATGATCAAGCGGTACGGGTCCGCAGGGTCGGGTTCGGCCATGGCCACGTTGAACTGAGCACCCAGAAGATGGTGCCGCCAAGTATGGCAACAGTACACCACGGCCAACAACTCTTGCTGATGGACCGGGTAATTTCTTTCGGCCGGGATCATCGTCCGGGAGATATACTCGACCGGTTGGAGACCGAGACCATGGTCTTGGAGCAGCACACCGCCAATAGCAACCTTGCTAGAATCGCTATTGACCACGAATGGCTTGGTGGGATCCGGAAGGATGAGGACAGGCGCAGTGGCGAGCCTGGCCTTCAGCAGGTCAAAGGCCTGTTGACACAGGCCTGACCATTCCCACGGTACGTCCTTCTTGAGGAGGTGAGTAAGCGGGGCCGCAATGGTCGCGAAACGCGGGATGAAGCGGCGATAATACGATACCAAGCCCAAGAAGCTGCGCAAGGCGCGAACATTCGCGGGAACAGGCCACTGTTGGACGGCGGCGACCTTATCGGGGTCCGTGGACACGCCCTTGTCCGAGAGAATGTGGCCTAGAAAGGGGACGCTGCGGCCTGATTCTACCTTGCTGCGGCGGGCGGACAGTTTATTATCCGCCATGATCTGCAGAACCGCGGCAACATCCTCCAAGTGCTCCTCGAACGTGCGAGAGAAAATGAGGATGTCATCCAAGTAGATGGCCACGCAGGTGCGTTTGTACGGCTGCGTCCCCGGGTCCCACGGGATAGTCGGGTCGCGCAGGTCTGCCGAGACCTGGGGCAGCCGACTAGTGCCCATCACCGACCTAAAGAGGTGGTTCATGAGCATCTGAAAAGAGGCAGGGCTGTTACACAAGCCCATGGCCGCCACGCGGAATTGGTAATGGCCAAAAGGCGTGGCAAAGGCTGTTTTATGGCAATCTTCGGGGGCGATCCGAAGTTGCCAAAAACCGTCTGCACAATCGAGCACCGTAAAGTACTTTGCGCCCTCCACCTTATTAAATATATCATCGATGCGGGGGAGGGGATACTTGGACTTCACGGTGATCGCATTGAGTTTGCGATAATCCGTAACCAGACGCCACTTCCCATTGGGTTTGGGCACCAGCAACACGCCCGCGCTGTAAGGGCTATTGCTGGGCTCGATCAAGCCGGCCTCCAACAAGCCGACCAAGATCTTCTTGAGCTCTGCCAACTCCACGGGTCCCATGCGAAAAATGGGTGAGGTGGTAGGTGGGTGCCCCTCCTGCAAATGAATGCGGTGGAGCACCGGTCTGGCCGGGGGAAACGTAGGTGTTTTCTCCTCAAACACGGCTGAATACTGATCGAGCACTGCGTTGAGTCGTTTCACCTCGTCTTCCGACAAGTCCATGCCAAGCGAGTTTAACGAAACTCCAGCCTGTGCATGCTGGGCGCTGGGCCCGCGCACGTGGGCAAGGGCGTCCAGACGAATGGAGTAAACGGGAGGAGGCTGCCGGGCTCTCATCATCCGCTTGAACTCCCTTTTGGACATGAGAATGTCCGCAAGGCGACGACGGTCACTCTTGAGGGCAGGCGTGTCATCGGTGATGGTCATGCCGTTGGCCGCATACTGCCGCTCAGGTAACCAGAATGACCCATCTGGGAAGTGGGTAACCATGGTACCAAAAGAGACGGTCACCTTGGAGATGTGCAGCCAGTCAATCCCTAGGATGATATCAGCCGCTTGTAAGGGAATGACCGTGGCGCGAATGGGCACGCTGGTGCCTTGTACGATAGGGGCCAAGTCCACATAGCCCGGGGATGGCTGAGTGTAGCCATCCGAGTATCGCACGCGCCGAGCAATGGTATGGGGAGTCGGGGTTACTCCCAGGCGCTGCACTATGGCCTCACTGATGAAGGTGGTAGCCGCACCACTGTCAATGAGGACCTTGATGCCCTCCAAACAACGCCCAGAGCCCTGGGGGTCTGGTAGGCTTCCAGTGAAGAGGAGTAGTTGCCGCGGGCCTTCGCTAGGCTCCGCTTGCCATTCCTGGGTCTCTGTCACCACATTACATGGTAACAAAACTTGGGCGACTTGTGCATGGCCGGGTAAGGTGTCGCCCGGAGTGCCCTCCCGGCCTCTCAGTCCAACGCCTCTCCTGCAGGCCCCTCGTCCACCGGTGTGCCTCGCAGGTGGCCGGATGCGGCCGCGGAAGAGCCATCATCAGGCTCGGCCGCGTCTGCGGCATCCAGTTGGTTGAGGGCATGCCCAGCTTGCTGGTAGGAGCTTGGGGGCGCCTTGGGTTGTTGGTACAGCCGGGGCTGTTGGCGCGCTTGTTGCAAGCGTCGGGCACGCTCACCCGCACTGGGAGCTGTGCGCATATTTCGCGCCGGTGGTGGCCTCGAGGCCATTTGCGGGGAGGCCGCTTGGAAATTGTTGCGTTGCACAGGCGGGGCCTGGTCCAGCGGAGGGAGATCAGGGCACTCACGTTTGATGTGCCCCACGCGGTTGCAGTGGTAGCACTGAATCCGGGAAGTGTCCAAGGCATTAATGTCCAGGACCTCGCACTGTAGCTCATCCACCCACACGGGGGCGAATCCCAGCTCATTGAGTTCCAGTGCATTCACGCGGGGTTTTGGGGTCCGCTGCACCAAGGGAGCTATCTCCGCTAGGTAGGTCTTGATGTCCTGCAGGTTCCATTGAGCCCAGGAGAGGTGGGCGAATTTCCGCTTCACCTCATCCCGGAATTCGGGTTGCAAGCCCTCATAGAACCTTGCCAAGGCTTCTGGGCCCATCAGGTCATCAACCCGCCCAGCTAGAAGCTCGAACTTGGTCATATATTCCCGATAGCTCAGGTTCCCCTGCTTGAACGCCCCAAAAGCCTCCCGGTCCAGCTTGTCTTGGTCGGGTGGCAGGTACTTGGCCCGTGCTCGCCGAAATAATTCAGCCAAGCTGCTGGGGAAGCCATTGGCCAGGGCGCTTTCGCAATGGAGAGCTTGTCTCACATCGGGAGCCAGTGCCTCGCTGGACACCAGCTTGACCTTGATATCCTCGTCCAAGAGCTTGCGATTGTATGTCTCCCAGATGTCGATCTTCTGAGACACTGCAATCTCCCAAGCCTCAAACTCTTGGTACGAGCAGTCGGGTTTAAACTTGGGAATATCCGACAGCTTGGGCAACGGTGGTAGTCGCCCTGCATTGTGAGTATCATCGTCATGATGGCCCATGATACTCGCGGGTCTCCCGGGCCCGGCCACACCTTGCGAGGTGTGCCCACGCGGGTAACCTGCCGGGGGGCTGCACTCATCCTCACCCGGGTGCTCATACCCATGTGGGTAGTGGGCGCGGCTTGCATAATGATGGGCGGCGGTGGCCGCTGGGTGCTGCGCTCGTGGGTCACCCGGAGCCAGGCGGTCGTATGCTGAGTTGGGGAGGGGAATCGCCTCCCCTGCGACCCCGAAGGAAGACCGACCGGTCCGTGCGGTGCCCTGGCCCTGCCCAGCCATATTTGGCGAGGCATGGCCGAAGGGGCTAGCCCCAAGGGGTCCAGGCGCATGATAGGACGCCCGATGCGCAGCTCGGCGAGACCGCGATCGGCTATCATACAAGGGTGGCGCCGGGGCGCTGCTGGGCCAAGTGGCCAATGTAGGTTGCGGCAGCACCGTAGGCAGGGCCCCACTCCTACCGTAGTGCAGGGTAACATTATTCCCCTGCGCCCCCGCGCCGGCTCCTACACCAAGGGCCGGACCCGCCGACAATCCCGCGATGGATGTTCCACTTGGTGGTCCATTAAGGGGATTCACTACAGGGCTACCAGGTGGTGCACCGGCAGCCGCCGAGGAATTCCCTCCCAAACGTGGGGTTTGTGCTGGGGATGACCCCCTAGAGCCACGCTCACTACTCGGGCGTGAGTGATTTTGGGTAGCTCTCTCTGCCGCCTCGAGTGCTGCCACGAGGGAAGGGGCAGGAGAGAAGCGATGGGCCTCTCGTCGCCCTCGCTCAACACCGTCAGCCATCGCGTGGTGGCTGGTAAAGTGTGAACAATGTGCCTCTAGTCACCTTGGCGGGATGACAAATTAAGCACAAAAATACGTCAATTAAAGGACGTGAGATATTACTGCAGCTTGCCGGAGCTGACAGTATGTATCCCAGATATAGGGTATGGGGCAATGGCCAAGACGCCAACTAATGCGTGAAATTGCAACCCACAAAGCGTTTCCGTTTAAAGCACGCAATATAAGGAGATTCGTTTCCGGACGAATCCCTTAGGTCAACCGGACAAGGCCAGGTTGGGGCATGCAGGAACCGCAATATGGGTAACGGGTATGGGCAGTTAGGATTGTGGGGATCCGACCCCCACAATGAATTACTGCAAGCGGAATTAGTAAGGGTTCCGGCCCTTATATAATTCCGTTGCTGATCCGGATCAGATTACAGAAAAACGGGACGGGATAGAGGCCACTAGGAAAGTTTCCTCCGAGTCCAGTTTAACACGTATGGCTATTTAGAATAGCGCCTTAATGATTGAGAATGAATGCGAAAGACCTTTGACTTCCTATGCGTCACAGCGCACGATGGTGGCTTAAGAATACTTGTCACACAATACGAATAAGCTCAAACCCGGAAAACCGGTTTCGTATATTACAATGTTACCACACAGATTAAAACACTCAATGCGGGAAGACTTACACCCAGTACGCGAGGGATTCACACTCGAGCCCACAGGAGATTTACACTCCAGGATTAAGCGATGGTAAATAATCTGTAGAGCAACGTGGTAAATTACGATACAAGGTCCGGATTGCTGGCATAGCTCGTGCCTTCCTATTTTGTCCCTTCGTCCCCGTTGGTGGCTGCGCCTGGCGCTCACCAACCAGGCATGACGTGAGGTCCGCGGGGACGGGCTTCTCGAACCGTCTAGAACACGTTAAAGACCAGTACGGCTAGAGGCCTCTCCTGAAAAATATCCAAATGTCCGTAGGTACCATCATAACGCATGTGCAGTGCCACTTGGCTGTCCGGTAACTCCCGTTCAGGCGCTAGGTCTGCCTACGGCGCAAAGGCCAAGTTCGTCAGCAAAACTTCTACACTTACTTCCACACGGATTGCCTCGGCTGCCAACTATACTATGGCCTCGGCACTGGCGCCGGATTACGGTCGGCGCCGATCGACCGGGACGGATAATTTAATACCACAAATGGCATGTTGCATCCGTGCAACAGTGTGCAGCAAGGCTCCTGTGAGTTATGCCAATGCTGCTGGGGTGCAACACAGCTGGAATCACCAAACTGGCTGCTGGGGGCACCTCCCCTTCATCCCATTTTACACCCTTGACCGGCTTGGCCCTGCACCTGATTGGAAATGTTGTCCTGAAATTTTCTAGGGGAATCATCCTCCAGCCATCTCTTCTCAGAGCTGTAGCTCTGATAGAAATCCCAGGATTGCCCAGAAAATTCTGACCCAAAATCACAGGGCCATTATAGTCCTCTAGGACAAGGAAGGTCACATCCACACCCATGACAGTGGCAGTAACCTCTCCCAACACCCTTAGATGTGTCCTACCACTGAAATCAGACACCCAGGGGCAACTTGGTTCACCGACCAGCAGTTCTCCTGTATGCTGAGGTCCCATGACAGAAACCTGTGCATTGGTATCTATTTCCATGGCAGCTACCTCAGGATCATCCAACTGGACAAGCTTGGACACCTTAGGCTCCTTCTTGGCTCTTTGCAAAGCCTGTACAATATCTGATAGACGCACACCCCTAGGCCTGGTGTTGGGCCGTTCCGGAGGTGCAGCCTGTCCGCCTGCTTGCCCAACCACCGTATGTGAAGTTACCCCAGGGGCCGGGCCAGGGTCACCCTGAGGGCTCGATACAGCTGTAGCACCCTGATCAGGAAGCTCCACGTCACCCCCGCCTTGTACACCAACGGGCACCTGGAAGAGGTCTCCTTGATTACCTCCCCGGGGACGGATCTTTGACCAGGACAGACGGTGCACTGCTTGGGAGCCGCATCAATGGCCACCCAGCACTTATGGCCAGCGGCTTCTACTCGGGTCACCACCCCATCATGCCAGCTGCCACGTTTCCCTGGAAAGCTTGGCTCCTTCCACACAACAACCTGTTGTCCAACGTTAGGTTCTAGGACACTCCAGCCCTTGTCTTTCTGCCTCAGCTTGAGGAACTTGACCTCTAGCTTCTCCTTCCATGCCTGCTCAGCATCAGCTGGCAGCATCCTGGTGTGCAGCATAAGAGGATTGATGGCAATGTCACCAAAGAACATGGGAGTCCTGAGGTTCAGCCTATCCTCCACAGAACGTAGCCATGCAGATGTCACAATGGCAGATGACGTCCTTGGAATCCTCTCCACCAGCAGCACAGTCTTGATCTCTTGGATGGCTCTCTCCACAACCCCTTGCTGGCCGTGGCTCTCCCTGGGTGTAATCAGCAACTCTGGAAATTCTGGCAGGTTCTCACAGCACTCAAACTGAATGTCACACTGCAGCAACTCCAACCCAGGGTACCTGCTCCTTGTCAACTTCAGAGCAGCAATTAATGTAGGCTTCTCCATGTCAGGCAGGATCTCTAGGGTCTTGTACTTGGTATATCTGTCCACTGCCACCAGCAGCTTCAAACCCCTGATTCTCTGAATATCTACCTGCACATGGCCTGGCTGCAAAATAGGAGACCTGGCATGAGACTGCTTGGGCTTTCTAGCAACTAGCCTGCACTTGCAAGCTTGAGCAACCTGTTGGCAGATGGAGTACAACTCACTTCCTCCCAGCCGTCTAGCAACTTGCAAAGACTGAGCTGCATGGCCAAACATGGTATGCAACCTTGAGGCAATGTCATACAAGAGAGAAAATCTTTTATTGTCATTATTAGCACTCAAGGTATGTACAGATCCCTTTTGTACAGGACGGGCACCAGGGTCGTGCCTGTCAGACTGTCTCCAGCCCTATCCTCATCCTGACCATCCTGTGCCAGTCCTGCACGGTCAGAATGCTTCTGAGATCCACCTGGGTCCACAGCACCAGGTCCTACCTCAGGCTCAGCTCCGCCATGGCGGGCACGTTGGCGAGTAACCACTGCAGCTACAGCTGGCATACTCTCTGTGGTAACCAAGCTTGCCCCATCGTGTCCAATAGGCTCTGTCACTAGAGCATGGGGCTGCCCCTCACTGCCGTCACTAGCAGCTACATTACACACCCCTGGGGCCGGGCACCCTCCAGGGTTCAGGGATGTGTGCAGGCTCAAGTCAATGATCAGCAGCCTTGCCCTTGCCCTTATCCTGGGATGGACCAGCCTTCTCCTTGCTGCCACCCTGAGCTGGCTTGCTCTGACCTTCCTGCCTCAGGTACGAGGGACACTCATTCCTGAAGTGACCCTTCCCTTGGCAGAAATAACATTCCACCTGACTGATGTCCCGTGAGGTCCCACTGCTGGGCCCAGCCTTGGGAGGACCACCCACCCTCTTGAAGTCAAACTGGGACTGTGGAGGTCCCGACTTCGGAGGTGTCCCCCGTCCAGCCATTCTGCCACGCCCCCTCCTGGACCTTCCTCGACCCCTATAAGAGGTCTCAGGTCCCCTCGAGGACGCTGGGCCCCCGTGGCCCGATCCCCTCATGGACTTAACTGCAGGTTCAGCTGCCTCCTCGTCCCCTTGACGTGGGCGCTTACCACCTACATACTTGCCGCTGAAACACTCATACAGCTGATCTGTCATAGCAGCCCAGCCATGGACTTGGCGCATGTGGATGGTCACGTTGTCCATCGTGACAGGATCCAGCTGCAGCGACTTGAGAAAGTCGCCCATGGCCATCCGGTCTGCAACGAAGAACCCTTTGGCCATGGCGTCCTCCCTCAGCTTGACAAAGTCTTCAAAGGCGTGGACCACTAGCTGCCCCTTGATGGGCTTGTAGTCCAGGTACTCTTGCTTCAGGTGAGAACCATGTATGGTCCTCTTATCACTCAGGAACACCCTGAGTCGCGTCATAAACGCAGTCCAGGTGTCCCCCGCTGTGTGTCGCTCCCGGACGAACTTGAACAGCCGCCTCGCCGACTGCCTGATGTAGGCACTAGACGCCAGGATGCGAAGCTTGTCACCGGTGTAGATGTCCGTGTACAAGTTCATGTCCTCTAGTTCCTGTCCATCCTCTCAGCGTCCCGGGGCTGCCAATTGTCCTTGATGGACTGAAACTGGCTTAGCACCGCGTACCCCTCGGCCACGGTCGGCCGCCTAGGTGCTGCTTGATCTGCAGCTGGCGCGTTCTGACCGCCCTGAGATCCTTGGCTCTGATCATCTGCCAGCGCAGCCTGGTCTCCCAGCGCCTGGCCTCCACCGCGCCCATCGCGTCCATCCATTCCAGCGCCGCGCCGCTCAAAGCCGATACCGCGCCCTCGTTGGTCAATAGCTCCCTCACTCATGATGGCCCCTGTTCAGATCTGCTACAGCCAGCCAAGTGGCCAAGCAGCAATTAAAGCAATATAAGCTACTGAACAAGAAAGGAAAATGACAAGTGTTACCACTCAGTCAAGACCACCACGGTCACCCGCGGGCGCTTCCTGGTTCTCCTTGTCGCTGTCACTGTCGCTGTCGCTCACAACGATAAGCTCTGGCACCCTGCTACCCGCTGCGCCGTCGTCGGCCCGCTGTCGGCCCGCGATGACAGCGTCGTCACCGTTAGTGTAGTAGACAGGTGACAACCCGTCGTTTCCACCCCGCGGGTTGTATCTTGGCACCTCGCGGTCGCCAAGCTCCTCGTTGCCTAGACCAGCGACCCCCACAGCTCCCACCTCAAGGTCACTGTCGTAACCCAGAGGGGCGAACTCCTCCCAACGCGTCACACGAACGCGAAGAGGTTGGGGCAGCTCCTGAAAAGGAACTCTCCTTCGCTCCGGATTCCTGTCGACTCGTGTCGCACGCTGACCTCCGGTGATGGCTTCCGCAGTCGCCTCGACCTCTGCCAGCCGCCTGTAGCGCTCCGCCCCGCGTCGCTCACGTCGACCTGGTCCCGCTGCAACTCCGGCCCTCGTCGCCAATTACGCCTGCGAACGTACGTTGTACACCCGCACCCGCTGCTGCCTGCACGAACTCGTGTCGCACCGCACCAGCTGGCTCCGCAGCTTCTCCTCGCCTAGCCGCCAACTCCGCACGCACCCGGTCAACTAAGGCTGTAATCACAGTCTGGATCCCGACCAGACCGTGCAGCTCTTGCTCGATGTCGTCGACGTTCCGGTGTGCCGGAATGACGATGGTTCGGACGTGCTGCAGAATGCGCTCCCAATCCTCGACCTGGTCGTCGACGAATTGCACAAAGTTGCGATTAACAGGTGGACGATCTGCAAGCAATAAAGATAAATCTCGAACCACATGACGCAATTCAGGCGAAATGGAACCACCAGCAGACTGCCGAGGAAACCGGAAATTCTGCTGCCGTTGTTCTTCCTGCACCATTCGACACCTGACGAGCTTCTCGCGCCGTCAACGCTGCACGCAGCAAACAGCAACGACCCTCCTGGTCGTTCCGTCGAGACTGCTTGTAATTTGAGTTTACGTTTTTAAACGCAATGTATAGGATATGGTTGCAATGCAGCAATGTGTGAATATGGTTGGAACGGAGCTTTGTTAAAATTGGATAATGTTACAGCGCTCACACGCTTGAGGCTTGTGCACGAGTTTGCCAAGTCAAGGCAACACACGTGAGGCGGGCTCGCAAGAGATGCCCAATCGGCACTGGCCTATTCTTTATATACTTGTGCACTGTGCTTTGCTAGTCCTGAGCAGCCTAGGAGGCCTGCTCAGTAATAACACCCCCGGTACAGCATTCACTACCTGTACAGCGCCCAGTTCCTATACAGTAGGTCTGCCATACAGGTACAGTGACCACAGAGCACAGTCCACAGTGACTATTGCATCTGCACCTAGAAGTCCAGGACTAAGCCTGCGGTACCAACAGACCACAGGTTAAGGTTCCTATTTCCTGCGTACGACGTATTAATCCAATACCGTCGTAGGTTCAGCACCTAATTCCTGTCAGCCCAGGAATTACTGTCGACCCCATATGTCGTCGGCAAATATTCACGTCCGACTTAGAAGAACAGCCGGCTCGCGCTCGCGCGCGACCGGGAAGTCGCGAACGCCATAACTTTCTGGATACTCGTCGGAATGAACTCGTTCCGGTGCCGCTGGAATCGCAGAGATATGCCAAATCAGGTACACGCCAATGCGCTTGGCGCTCACACGCCAGCCCCTGCATGTGGGCAAGCCCCCCCCCGGCCCCAGCTAGAGGAAGGGGCGCTTTGCTGAGTATAGTAGAGTTAAGTTAGGATTTTCTATATTAGCTTAGTTAGAGATTAGCTTAGTTAGGTTTGATTCGCGGCTTCGCTCACCTCCATCCATCACGCAAGGAATACGTGCAGCATAATCTCCCCACGGAGTCATGTTATAATAATAATAATTATTAATTTTTAAATATAACTGTGGGTCCTAGGAAATAAAAAAGCATGGTAGGCATAGTTTGTGTGCAAGATTAGCTCGAGGCCGTACTTGAGACCCATAATACTTGGAACAGACTAGCAGTGGACATACATGTACATATATTGACGTTTCGTTAAGTCCACATCGTCGCGTCACTGCAGCAACACGATGTTTTCTGGCATACGCGGCTTTTGGTTCCCGCCACACATTTGAAAGTGCTATCCTCCGGATTTTTGCCTTTGCACCGTACGTGTGCAGTTCTTGGACGTTTGGAATCATGGCATGCATGGCTAACGTAATGACTGACTAAGCTCTAGACCTTTTCAGTGGTTTCCCATTTGCGGATATTTCCTCGTAAATGGTGGGAGAGCGATTGCAGCAATGGTGCTTACCCCTAGACACTCCCGGCCAGTTAGACTAGTAGGCTCGAAACACACGCCCTGATCAAGCAAGCTGTTTCCGGCCCCACCGTCTAGGTCATCTGGTCGCTCTACACGTAAGCCAGCCATAATTTCAATGCACAAGGCTACACATTTCCATCCCCATTCATCCTCATCATCCTGAACGACTCGAACACGCGGACAAGATAACGGCAGGCTAGCTCGAGCTACCATGGTCCGGATTCTCCCGATTTCTGGCCTGCATGCGCTGGTTGTCTCCTTGATATATTGATCGACGTTGTGGGGAGACGTCCACAATATCTTAAATTGGGGAATTCAGTGCTCTGTGGTCCCCCAACGGGGACACGTGACTAATTGATTAATTAACCCCACGGGCTCGACTAGCCATACTGTCATGTAGTCACACGTGACACCATGTTTCGGTGATGCAACCTGGACACTCCTATCCATACCATGTGTGCAACGCCAATGCAGGGTAGACCGTAGCCATGCATGCCTATAGCCTAACTAACCAGTAGGGCCAACAGACATCCATTAATTAAACACGTGCTCCCCTAGCTTGGGGAGTCACGGAGCACCGGAGTGCTTTTAATCCCTGTTGTATGTGCACAACAGGAAGAAAGGGCAGAGTCTGACCCCCTTTCTTAATTCTCCTTCATGCCAGAGGCATATGCCACAGCAGCATGCTCAATCGGACACGATAGACGATCCGGCAAATTCTGTGGGTGCAATAAGACCCGCGTGAGCATACCCATAATAACAAGGGGCGTGGGCAAGCAAGCGCAGCATAGCAAGGACGTAGCATGGCTGGCTGTAGGGCTAAGCTAAGGCTATGGCTGGTTGTGCGCGTAGACCGTGCCGTTAGCAGTGCACGTGACTAGGTATGGTGGCAAGGCTAGGCAAACATTCTAGGCATGGCTGCCATGGCGGCAGTGACTACCAATATTATAACCTAAGTTGGCTTTTCTAGCCTGCACTGAGGGGGCATCCACATCTTGTGGTTGTCATCAGGTCCCCGCCCCTCCAGTACACCTTGGGCTTAATTCTGGAGATCCTGCTTGTGGCGGAGGTATTCCGGCCACAGGTCGCGTCGCTGCTGCTGCTGAGCGGGGGTCAGATCGTTGTCCAGCGTCCAGGTGAGGCCGTGCAACCTCTTGCGACGAGAAAGGAACCACTGCTTGTCCTCAGGGGAGGGGAAGGTGAGCAGGACTGGTGCATGGGGTAGCCGCCTTGTCCCGTGAGTGCAGGGAAGGCGGTGGCACCCCGGCGCAGTTCTACCTCGATCACCTACTACCAGGCCCATGAGGGTAAGAAGCTGGTGCTTGACTGATCTCAGTCGTCGGCATTAGGGTGGTTGCCGTCTGACCCCTGGCTTCTGGGGAAAACGACGCAGCACCACTCGGCACTCGCGGCGAGCGCGATCGGTGGCCTCCAGCTGTTTTGCCTGGTGGTGGTCCCCCAGCTCCTGGAGTTTCATGGCGATGGTGTCAGTGGTACGTTGAGGCGGTCGTTGACCGCAGCAGGTCTGCATAGGAGAGCGGCGGGAGGTCGCCAGCGTCCTGCCGGGGAGGCTGGTGTTACGAGCCGCACCAGCGACTCCGAAAGATCCTAGTCTAGCGTGGGTTACGCCTGAATGGACCCGGAATCTGCTATGATTTCCGCCAGGACTACGGGAATGTAGCCTAATTCTAGCTAGTACGCGTATTTACTAGCTAGTAGGCCCTGAATGCACAACTAGATAAATTATGCATTTACTGCCATTGCCACCTACAACATTTGTCTTAGGCTGCATGTGCGACGCCAGCGGGCCAGCTGTGGGCCGCGGACCTCTAGTGTCGCAACCCCTACGCAATATAAGGCTGCCGTAGATTTACGCATGGTATCCGCCAGTCTGGCACCCCAGTACCTGGTAGTCCCGGGTGCAGACCAGTAACACACCAAACCGAAGGTAAAGCCACGGGTACCTGGGCCGACTGATGGAATAACTCGTCCAAGTCCCCGAATCAAACATAATGACTATCGAAAGTCTCAAACAATCTCAAAATGACTTTCGACTGACCAAACTAATTTATTTTAGGAATTGTTACGCCCAAACACGGGTTATAGGGCCGTAACACTCCTCCCCCTCCCCCATGGGGACGATGGCTATCGTCCAATCGCCCGGGGGCGCACCTCAAACAATGCCACCACAAACATGGAAAATTCAAAAGAAAACCAAAACACAATCATACCAACAAGTTGCTGTGTACCAGCGAGAACCCATCATCATACATGCATATACTGCGCCAACTATGAGAATACTATGTCCTGATCCCTGTTCACCAGCGGAGCAGTAAGCCAGTTCGATCTTCTCGGTGTTGCCTCACGGGGACAGCACCTTTATAGTTGACAAAATACACTCATTCAAGTCAGCAACCCCGGGGCTCGGAGGACAACGGCGCCCGCACCTGTGAGTGCAGGAGAAAGCTGACCAAGTCGAAGGTGCCTTCTCTCGAAATGAGCACCACCGTGGGAACCCCCACAGATGCGCAAGCTACGATCGGGGTAGTAGAAACCGATCGAATTGGGATTCAAGGCTCGGGTGCGAGAATCCCACATCAATGTCGACCACAAAGCCGGCCACAGGGGCCAAGGGGACACTGAGTAACCCGATCAGTGTACAGGCATACGCAAACGCAATCGTACGGGGCCCATGGGTATTGGGTATAATACGCTCGTACGGGGTATTATACGCAAATCGTGCGGTGACTCTTGAAAATGCTGTTTTTTTAATGGTTCCGGGGGGACCTCAACATACTGACCAATCAGGCATGTTTTCTTTGTGTTCTTGCAATGCACCACATGCCTATATGTGACACATCATCTCATGACATTGGCATTACCGTTGCTGCTTACAAGTACAAGCATTGTCCTGTTAAAAGCACACCTGATAACAAAGTTGTATGCACAATCAGTGCACACCTGAAAAGGATAATAACACAAGTAGATATGCATGCGCAATGACACTTGCAGAGGTATAGAGATTGCTGCCACCATTACTGTAGGTTGAACTTAAAACCACGTCATCGCTGGCAGCATGGAATTGCTATGTACTATGACTGAAATACAGCACGCGGTCAGTTGGCCAACTTGCCAAAAGTATTAAGACATTATGCCAGAAACAGAGATCTTGCCTACTCGTGGTAGGCCACCATGCAATATTGATCTATACATGAAGCAAGGATCCATGCGGGCTGCCAACAATGTGGCTAGCGTGCACCTGGATACCATGCATGCCAGCAACCTGACCCAGCTTCCCTAAATTAAATTAACACATATGGTACGGTGGCTGGCTATAGCAGCAGCCGGCATGGCTAAATAAGGCATTTATGTGCATCGCGAGTCACGGCCAAGTACCCCGCAGCCTGCGACGTACGTAATGCCTCCGGCGGCCTCTTGCACTCGCTCACTCTTGCCTCCTTCGCATACGTGGCGCCCATGATATGGCGGGTGCTAGCCTTGCTCGGGTGGTAGCCTTGCTCGATCGGGTGGTAGCCTTGCTCGGGTGGTAGAACCCGAGAATTTTGCATCCAAAAGTGTGCACGTCACTGAGCTTTTAGTTACCTGTCGGCTGCCCATTCTTGTTGAGAGTGTGTTCTTTCACGATGTGTGTCCAGACAGTCTCGAATACGGCCTGCATCTCGTCGGCCCCATCATCATCGTGCTCCATAGACCCGCACCATCACCGTCGCTAGCTAGCCATGGTGCCTGGATGTCAATTGTGCTACAATTAAATGTTAGGTGCCAGATGCGCGCCCTTGTTGGCAGACAACATAACTTCGTCACCTAATTTCCTCGTCCTTCGTCTCCTAGACCCTAGTCCGACACGCAGCAATCTGCAGCAATGCACGTAAAAGTACATTCGTACACGGCTAGCTTGGCACCTGCACGCCCGTATATTTGTCGCGGAGTTACTACAGGTCGCCTCAGTCTAGTTCCGGCTCCACGTGCCGTCCAAAATGATGCCAGAAGCTACTTCGAACACGGTTAATACGCAAAAAATACGCCGTGCGTATTTTTTTGCCCATTTTATAATACGCAAATCTTGCGTATGACGTATAATACGCATCGTACGGCATAAATTATACGCCGTATGCCTGTACACTGAACCCGATTACAGGCATACGTGCCCCGCAGCCTGACAGGCAAGGGCCACACGTAACCTAGCTGCTGGCGCGGCGGTCAGTCGCTGGCACCTCAAACGGGTGTCCGCTAACGTTTCCTGACCCGGCTGATTTGTTCGCGCCCATGCAGCGCTCGATTGCCATGCATGCTATCAAGTCCGGGGCTGAGCTGGCGCGCGAGGGCCGCTCGACACGGTTTAGGGAACGGGCGGCTGTCCCTGGGGTAGAACGTCATCTGTCGTGACTCTTGCCGGTGGGCCGGCTCCCGGAAGCCTGTACGGCCGCTGGCTATGCATACCTGACTCACAATCGGTCAATACAGACATACCTGTGCATACCTCGTGCACTGGACCTGGCTGGTCCCCTACGTGTCCTGCAGCCCGTCGCGGCCAGTGCCTACTGTTAATCCTCCGCCCACAGCTTTGACAATAATGTCATAATTATCTTCAAGGCCTAAAGTTTCTAATGGAGATCTAACAGCAGAAAGATAAGATCCATTAAATTGTAAATAATTTGTTCCAGGTAAACCATTAATAATAACTTCACCATTACCAGGAACTAATCTCACTCTTGCAACTGCAGATTTTCGTCTGCCAGTTCCTAAATAATTAATAATAGGCATCATTTTTTGAACAGACATTTGTACTTTTCTCCCCCTCCTAATATTTTTCTTTAATTGTGTTATATGAAGATTAATATTTTTCTTTAGGTAAATAAATATTTAATTTTTTTTCTAATGCTTCAATCACTTCTTCAGCGGATCTCCTGCCAAAATTCTTAATTTCTAAAAGATCTTCTTGAGAATAAGCAAGTAAATCTGAAATCGTATGTATTTGTGCACGTTTTAAACAATTATACTTACCTGGACCTGTACGTACGGCCCTGCATGATGAACACCTTTCTTGCTATCTCCCATCTACCGCCCTTAGTAGTGTAGGGCACGGCCTCATCTTGTATTCCCGAAGCAGGCGCTCACATCCGCCTAGCTCGTTCTCCGTACGCCATGAATCCTCATAGTCGTGCTGGGTAAAACCGGTGCCATCGTACTCGGTACTGTCGCTGAATGCTTAGAACTCGATCCCGCGCTGGATGTCCCGGTGGTCCACGATCTCGGCCACCTCGTCTTCCTGTTCGCCGGTCGAGATCGGGGTTGTATTCGACGGGGGCCGGCGGATTGAGGCGACCTTGGATGGAGTTCTGGTGATACAACTTGAGCTGATCGCGGTGGAAGTTGGGGGAAGTGTTCCAAGAGCTTGGGATGTCGACCTTGAACATCACATCGCCCAGCTTCTCCAAGACCGTTGTGAGGCCCCAGGAACATATAGGACGGAGCTCGGTCTTGAGCTTGCACCTCCTACCTTCTCGGAGAAACGTCCTAGTCGGGGGCCTCCCACCAGAACTACCGTCCTAGTCGGGGGCCATGCAGTCGCCTGCCTCAATCGACGGGGTGCGCGCGTCCAGGCGACTACACTGTAGCGGTCCTCGCCATATAGCGCTCGGCTGCGGCTCGGTAGCCCCTGACCGCGCTGTCATGGGCCTGACGCATCTGAACCAGCAGCTTCTCCACCCCTTCCAGGGTGTCCCGCCGGACCGTTTTCTCTGCCAAATGAGCGGGGCTCCGACGTGAGAAGGTCGGTCGGCTTCAGCGGGTGCCTGCCAACTGGTGTTGAGGATTCAATACGGCGTGAAGCCATGGGCCGCCTGGGGGGCGTTGTTCAAGGAGAATTCCACCATTGAAGCCCAGAAACTCCTCCCAATTGCCTCCCACCGCGTCTGTGTAGTGCCGCATGGTCTCAGTTGCACTGACAGTGCGGTTCAGTCGCTCCACCAGCAGGTGAGAGGACGAGCTGTGGTACGCTGTCCCCAATTACACCTTGGTGCCCAGTCGTTCAAAGAACTCCTGCCAGAAGCGAGCCGTGAACAACTTGTCACGGTCCGATATGAATTGCCGGCTGAGTCCGTGGTACCGAGACAAGTGGTGGAGATACAACTTAGCGCAAGCCTCAGCCGTGAGCTCGGCCGGGCATGGGGCCAAGTGACACATGCGCGTCAGGCGGTCCAAGAAAGCCAAGATCATGCTGTTTCCGTTCTTGGTCTTCCGGAAGGGGCCAATAAAATCCATCATCAATGAGTCCCAAGGCGCCATGGGGTCACCGGCAGCGTCTTGGGGATCGCTTGTGACCCTGTGTTGCGGGACTTCATGATCTGGAGGTGTTGCGCTGGATTAGGACATATTGCGGAACTCAGCATCAGAAGTGTCCTATTTGAAATGTTGAAAAACGTGTTTGGCCGAACCGGAGGCCTTGGGAAATATGGTTTAGAATGGGTTTCACCAAACAGTTCTATTGGCAGCGGGAATTTACAGTAAAAGTGCCATGTTTCAGTAACAAATGCTGTCAACGGCGTCACCACAAGAGCATTGTCGACGATGATGCGATATTACCAAGGTATTCTAAAACAAGAATGCATCTACAGTGTATCCTTGTGTCATCGAGCACTTACTCATGCGTGTGGTGTCGTCAATTCCGTTGCAGTGACCCTTACCGGCATCAAATTGTGCAATATAATCTGCAGCTAGGGCCTGGAATCCATGCATCTCTGAATAATTAAACCAGTGTTACCAGCCGCACCAGCGACTCCGAAAGATCCTAGCTAGTCTAGCGTGGGTTACGCCTGAATGGACCCGGAATCTGCTATCCGCCAGGACTACGGGAATGTAGCCTAATTCTAGCTAGTACGCGGAATTACTAGCTAGTAGGCCCTGAATGCACAACTAGATAAATTATGCATTTACATGGGCTGCACAAAGGGCACTAGTGCAGCCCAGTTGTGACCCCTGGTTTGGCAGACGAGTTTTACTCAAGTCGATTTCATTCCAAACCAAAGATGCAGAAGCCATTGCCACCTACAACATTTGTCTTAGGCTGTGCGACGCCAGCGGGCCAGCTGTGGGCCGCGGACCTCTAGTGTCGCAACCCCTACGCAATATAAGGCTGCCGTAGATTTACGCATGGTATCCGCCAGTCTGGCACCCCAGTACCTGGTAGTCCCGGGTGCAGACCAGTAAACACACCAAACCGAAGGTAAAGCCACGGGTACCTGGGCCGACTGATGGAATAACTCGTCCAAGTCCCCGAATCAAACATAATGACTATCGAAAGTCTCAAACAATCTCAAAATGACTTTCGACTGACCAAACTAATTTATTTTAGGAATTGTTACGCCCAAACACGGGTTATAGGGCCGTAACAGCTGGGATATGTGCTCTCAGGGATATGTGCTACAGATACTCCCAACGGAGTTATGTTTCTAATTAACAGCTGGGAGCGATGGTGGCCGTTTGCGCCACTATCTTTGGGACCGACCTGCGTGGCCAGGGCCTCGGTGTGGGTGGTGATGGCTTTGAAAGCTTCTTCATGAGCACGCTGCACTTGCCCTCCACCTGGTTGAGGCGGGAGAGGAGCGGGCGGCATGCGCATCAGAGGCCTGCGCCGCGATCTCACAGCACCGTGAGCTGAGGTTAATTGAAGCTTGTGGGCGACCTTAGTTTCCGTATTGGATACCTTTGCCTCCACCGTGTTGAGCGCCGATCATCATCGATGTAATCTTCTTGGCCAGTGGCCAGGTCACGTGCTCCTCCAGCACTGCTCGGATGTCGTCCTTGCAGAGGGAGGAGGCCTATGTGGCCAACAGACATCCGCCAGCCCAGCTATGTGTCTCGCCTAGCACCGCCTGTTTCGGCTCTCGTCTCCATAGTAATGCAATGCTCATACGGGTCCGTCTTGCACCCACAGGGACTTGCCGGATCATTTCAACGGGTCCGATTGGACACCTGTGGCATGAGGGATGGGAGTGGTCTCTGCACCCTTCCCGCTGTGCACACTCGAGCACTCTGGTGCTCCGTGGCCCCCCAACGGGAGCATAATCAAGGAGACAACCAGCGCAGGCCAGAAATCGCATTATTGCCTTCAGGCATGAGGGCCGGAAGACGGGTCTCTGCCCCCTTCTCGTTTGTGCAACACTGACATGCACAGGGATGTAAACCATTAGAAGTGCTCCCCCACAGGTTGTGTGTAATAAATTAACTAAGCCTAGAGAGAGCACACTGTGGCCCGTTCCTCCTGGTAGTTTGGGTGCCCTTTCTCGTTCTAATTCATAATTGGATTTAGAGGTTAACAGCTAGCATCCTAAGTACCACCCCACTGAGGACTTGTGCTCTCGTGACACACTGTACGTGTAGATAAAAATAATGTACGTTAATATAAACTAGTGTGACCCGCTGGCTTCGCCCAGCCAAAAAAAGTCACTTTGGGGCGGTAGAGGGCCTGCCCGCTGCCCGCTGCGTAGTACGTGGTCCTTCGCTGCGCTCCGGAGAGGGGAACAGTACGGTGCTCGCTTCGCTCACGGCCCGCTGAACAGTACGGTGCTCGCTTCGCTCGCGGCCCGCTGAACAGTACGGTGCTCGCTCCGCTCGCGGCCCGCTGAACAGTACGGAGCTCGCTCCGCTCGCCGCTCGCTGTGCGCTTTCAGCGCAGCTCGCTTCGCGCGGGTTGGTGCTCAGTAGGCCCGCCTCTTTCGTATTGGCGGGGAAGTCGCAATGCCCTGGATAGTGTCGGATGGCGTGGCATTGCCAAATTAATATATAGGATAAAGTACGTGCACACATGCACGTCAAGGCTTTGCACCAGTCATGTATCAAGGAGACAACCAGTATGCATGTATATCATAATTCTAAACGCTTTAACATAGCTTGCTGGAAGACCCAGCAACAAGCAGTACTGCCCTTTTAGTATCCCAGTGCGACAACAATATCCATGCTCCCCCATCCAATCCATGTTCGGCCAAGGTCTTGAGCAAAGGGGCATTTACTAGGTGCTCCATAGCTTCTTGGCGGAATGCGATAAGGAATGAATTTTTACGAGAAGAAGTGTTGCGCGCTCTTTCATTTGCTTGGGCGCACGTATTGCCTGCCAAAGGAGCGTGCCCACCCACCACGTGCCATCTCATGAGGGTGGGGGAACACCTGGATCTTGTCCTGGCCGCCCTTCTCTGTGGGTGGCAGGGCCCCTTCGCCACCGGGCGCCAAAGCATGGATGGCTGCAAAATGCACGGTGCCAGAGGGAGCCCCATGTTTGGTGGCCACCTGCCCTGTGGGTGCTGCAGACATGTTAGCCTGGGCACTCGGTGGCCCTATGGCTTGTGAGGAGGCAGGCTGGGCCAAGCTCCGCGGCGCGTAGAGGACTTCTCGCTTTACGTCGAAGGGAATAAAGCCGCTGCCCACTTGGGCAGAAACGTCTTGGACCAGCTTGGTGTATTTCTTGAAATGATGTCGATGATGCTGCACGATCATTTAATCATGGGAGCGAAGAGGGATGTGTGCACAGAAGTGATCTAAGTGGTGGGTACCTAAAACGGACGTGGCAACTATTTGACTTCACTCCGTCCAAATGCTTTCAGCAGCCAGAGAAATGGATCAATTTGCCGCGCAGTCAGTTTCGTCTGCCAAAACAAAAGCTGTGTATCCTTGACAACCATCTCAACAATGGCGTATATCATAGGGCCGCCTCTGCAGGTAGAGGTGTGGATAAGACAGGAAGACCGAAGTATATCAACCATCTCATCAATGGCGTATATCATAGGGCCGCCACTGCAGGTAGAGGTGTGGATAAGACAGGAAGACCGAAGTATATCAACCATCTCAACAATGGCGTATATCATGGGGCCGCCTCTGCAGGTAGAGGTGTGGATAAGACAGGAAGACCGTAGTATAAAAGTATAGAATACATAGTATAAAAAAAAAACGATACATGAAAGGAATACGATACTGAATAAGAGAGGCTCTCATAAGAGAGGCTCTCACTGTGACATGGAGAAGGAGAGGCTGACTGTGTACGTGGCCTGCAGAGCACACCGCCTGATCAAACGCAATGGGAGCTCATATGCATGCACATGGGCCAGAGCATTCATGGGAGCACAGATAATTTGCACCTGCGCTTCTTCCAGCCACCGTAGAATGCAGCGATACCATATTATATATGAGGCCCCGCCATGCATACCCACCATTCACAGCCCCCAGACCCTGACCGTACATGTGCATCCCCATCATGGCTTGACACCAGCAAACAGGCCAGCAGTCAGGCCTCTACATAAACGCACACCAGGTTTGATAAACACACAATGCAGAATCATACACAGCAGATGCTCAAGAAAGAGACCAGAGAAAACAGTACCGTTTTGACCGGTGCAGGCGCCAGCCGGGCCCCGCCAGGTTTTCCATCACCGACAAACAGCGCTGCCCCCAGGTCACCCCTGGGCGACCCTGGGCTCTCCGGCACCACGCGGGGGGCACCAGTCCTTGAGGGCGATGGCGAGCGAGGGCTTGTCGTGTGGTCTACCGTGTTAGCCTCCCGCGCCTCCCCCGTCGCCTGCCACGTGACCGCACTGGGCGCTGCCCCACCTTGTCCCCGCCTTACCCACAGGGACCGCTGCTGGCCCCCGTCACCCTGGCTCCCAAATGCCTGCCCTCCCTGCGGCTGCCCCATTGCACTCCCAGGGCCAGCCACCCCCGCTGGCCTCTGCCCCTCCCCGCTCAGCAGCCGGTCTGCGCGCCCTCGGAACAAGGGGACGGGCGGCTCCTGCGATTCTTGAGCATGGCTGGTGCCGAGCTGGGGCGCCGCCACCCAAGAAATTATGATTAAGCACAAGAAACGTGGGAAAAGCACAGAAACATGGGTAAAGAGGGAACATGCTGCGAGAAACATGCGAGAAACATGGGAAAGTACACGTGTGCGGCTATGGGAAGCAAGCAGGAAGGGTTAACAGGCTCTTCAATATCTTCAGTGTAAAAAAAAATTCTGTCAGATTCGATGACCCATTCGGAATATGCGGAGTGACGGAACCTCCATCGAATACCTGTGGAGCGCGCAGATTCGGTCCGGCTCTCGCGCCGTGACGGCTTACACAAGTAGCAGGGCGGTGCCTACTCAGGCGTTTGCCATGTGGCGGTGGGTAGTAACCAAGCATGTTGACATGGATAAATTTGCCTGACTTGAATGGCGCCAGCTTGTCAAATAACGCTAGAGGTGGAGTTATTCGCAAGCGCAGAAAGTAGCGAGCTTAGTTATTGATAGCTACGTACTGATAAGGCAGTTATTAATGGATTCTTCAAGCTTACGTCTTGGTAATGGCTCGGTGATTGGGAAGCACATGTTATGGTTGATCACATCCTGGTATCTTGGCTGCCATGTGAAAGTTCTGCTACCGGTTACCTCCGTCTGATAGTGATATGTATCAACCATAAGGTCTTTGTGTACTTATTCTTCTAGGCTGTCATACTATGTCGATGCTGGATAGAAGAAGCAAATGTTCTAGCGAAGCAGCTGGCCGGAGTATTTTTATCCATCGGCCAAGCAGCTCTGCCCCCCAATTGCCGGTCCTGCCTGCTCCGGAGCCACGGCAACGGATGCTGCTGCACTCAAGGGAAGCTTCGTTTAAGCTGGGCAAGTATGGGAAGAATTTAATGAAGTGGGATGTGCAGTTAGCACTGCCAGGGCATGTTAATGCGAAGCTAGCTGGGCACAGGACCGAGGGCTAACAACATCCGAGAGTGCAAACCGGCACAGGCCATTGCAAATCTGGGCATGCAGGCGGTGATTGACGAGAAGTGGCAGCAGAAATATCAGAATAGACAACACGAGCAGCTCATGATGACAAGAAGGAGATGGCCAAGGAAGTGGCAGCTTCCATGGTGGTGGTGTGGCTATGACTGTTCTTGACGCCATATTGTTAGGCATCGGTTCTTTTCGTATATCTCAGCATAGCCATTCAGCAAAGCCCGCACTTTCCATTCAATGTTATTTTGAAATCATGCATAGCCTGTATAGCTCCCTTTAGGGATGGCCGATGGCTTCATGAAAGGTGGCGTGCTATGCCCTGTGCATGTGTCAATATTGCGAGAATTGCTGCCAATATATAGCCAATCGCGTTCATCATCATTCCGAGAGCGTGCATCATCATACAGGACTGTTTATATAGCCAATAGCGTTCATCATCATTCCGAGAGATGCATCATCATACAGGACTGTTTATATAGCCAATAGCGTTCATCATCATTCCGAGAGCGTGCATCATCATACAGGACTGTTTATATAGCCAATAGCGTTCATCATCATTCCGAGAGCGTGCATCATCATACAGGACTGTTTATATAGCCAATAGCGTTCATCATCATTCCGAGAGCGTGCATCATCATACAGGACTGTTTATATAGCCAATAGCGTTCATCATCATTGCGAGAGCGTGCATCATCATACAGGACTGTTTATATAGCCAATAGCGTTCATCATCATTCCGAGAGCGTGCATCATCATACAGGACTGTTTATATAGCCAATAGCGTTCATCATCATTCCGAGAGTGTGCATCATCATACAGGACTGTTTATATAGCCAATAGCGTTCATCATCATTCCGAGAGCGTGCATCATCATACAGGACTGTTTATATAGCCAATAGCGTTCATCATCATTCCGAGAGTGTGCATCATCATACAGGACTGTTTATATAGCCAATAGCGTTCATCATCATTGCGAGAGCGTGCATCATCATACAGGACTGTTTAAACCCCACTCACCACGAAAAAATAGCATACAAATGAGGGTACCAAATGTCTAACGAATAACCACCAAATATCTACCATATTTTGAAAGTGCCCCCAAAACCCACCGAATATCAAACCCACCGAATACCGATTACTGTCCAGAATCTTTATACAACAGACCCCTTCTGAGAACACGGACACCGACTAGCTTGGTACGACTAATTAAGTTGTACCAATAGTCGATGTCCACCGGTCGTACTTTCACGTTTCGCCCCTTCTGAAAACGCCCCGCTGCAGATGCCAGCACGGCCCGAGGCACACCCCGACTAAGCTAGTCGTACCACGTCTCACCTATCCCGACTATTTTCTGGCTTTCTCAGAAATAGTCACGGTAGATCGCTGTACGACAAATTTCCCTACAACGCGCCGCGCCAGGACATTAGCTGTACCAAATAGTCCTACTTGGCAGTCTTCAGAAGGGGTCTAAGGAGTTTCTTTCCACCGCAACCGCACAACTCGCGCTCCTTCCCTTGATATCTAGTCTGATTTCTCTCGCTCTTGCTATCCCCCTGCCAATAGAACGTACAAACCGTGGCAAGTACTAGCACAATGGCCTCAAGGGCTGCATGCCACCAATGCACCATACAAGGCACCACGCCGTTTCGTGATATCGCCGCTCCCCAAATTTCCAGACAAAAAGGCACATATATAGACCATCGCGCAACGTTTGAACTCTGCTAATCCAAATACCTGACTAGACTCCCATCATACCCTCAAGTGCTTCAGGGGCAATGGGGATCTTAACGCCTCTCTTATTATTCGCAGCGGGGCTCACCGATCCCCGAGCAGCCTACTAATAATGGACCGACCGCAGCCTTCCACCCACGCGCTCCCAACTGACAGTGAGACCCACCGCATACGTCCGGTCCCACCGGCCCCACCCGACATACGCGTTGCTCCCGACTCTTGCAGGTGCATGTCCTGCAGGTGCTCGTGTGGAGCACGCGGCGCGCATGCATCCCCACAGCGCACCACGCGCCGGCGCTTGGTATCCGTATAGTGACCGTGTTGAGCACGTCAGGAGCATGGATGTAGAACACTGCCCACATATGTACCTACCTCTACGCTGTGCACCATCAGCCAGTGCTTGGTGTCCTGCTGCAGACACGTGCCACCGCCTTTCGCCACCTGCAGACTCGCACCCGGCCCCGCTGGCCCCTGCGCAGGTGCTGTCGCGGCGGCGGCAGGTGCGCCCGGGACCAATACCCTTTGCTCGCGCATCACGCCAAAGAGCGACGTGGCAACCGTGACGCCCCCCGCAACGGGGACACCTGGTTCAGGTGGGAATGCGACACCCTGCGCGTCCACCTGCTGCCAGTACTGCACGACGGCACGGTCGCGGTCCGCCGTGGATGTCTTGGGCAGCACCTGGGCAGGGGAGTTGCAGAACGGATGTTACCACACACAATGCGCGCGAGGACGGGAAGGGCAACATGTTAGTGATCTAGGGGAGTACGAAGAACATGCCACACCACAAGGTGGGGAGTACGAAGAACATGCCACACCACAAGGGAATATCATACATGCTTCTTCTCGCCCCCCCCCCGCCAGGGGGGGCGCGGGGGTGGAAGAGAGCATGATCGTGCCTGTACAAGGTACAAAGTAGCTTCACTCTATTGGTGACAGCGATCTCTTTAATTCCATTCACTCTGATTACTTAAGCAATCCAGTTTGGGAGAGAGAGACAGACACACACACACACACACACAGAGAGAGAGAGAGAGAGAGAGAGAGAGAGAGAGAGAGAGAGAGAGAGAGAGAGAGAGAGAGAGAGAGACTGAGCAATATGCCTAGTGTCAGGCAAGGACAGCGAGAAAACGAGGGCAGGGCATGATAGACTGTGGAGCTTGCGATTTTACACGCATAGTTGGATGTTGATGAAGTCCCCGGAGAAAAATTTGGTGGAAAAAGCATTAGGCCAGCAAGCCAGAGGGGGTCCCCATTGAAATATATGGGGCTAGGACGGAGCACAACGGAAGCCCCCTCCCTCTTCAAGTCGCTGGCATTAAACTGCGATTTCGGCCAATTCAATGGGTCCGGGTTTTGCGGTGGGGCTGGCGTCTGAAGTTTACATGGGTATTGAGGATGTTAAGCCCCCGCCAGTTTGCGAAACGGCCGGGCCTATTCATTCTTGGTGCAGTCTGCTTTATCCACGAGTAAAATAGTGAGTAGCCATAAAAGTACCTGAGCTAGTAGAATTGCGGAAACTTTTGATCATATTGGAGTAGTATGATTAGCTAGGAGATCATGCTTACTGTGCTTACTAAGCATCCTGGTTGGTAAGACAACTCTCTCCAAGAGAGTGTCCTTGCATGCAGGCTTCTTGGAGAAAAGCAGAAGCAGAAAAGGCCCTCCTCCTCCTCCTCTTCACCCTCATCATGGTGAAGCCTAAGGTACTCACGCTGGCATCTTTGACATAACCGGTATCATGACCTTTTCAATATCCCCAATTATTCTGGCCACCGCGAAGCGCTGCGTCTCCCAGTGCTAGGTGTCCAGCTGAATATTTTAAACTTCGACTCCTTGTCATGACAGCCCCAAGGCCACGGCAGCTCCCAGGTTACCTTGTCCGGCTGAAGGCAGAACGGGCTGGTGTCTCGCAGCGCGGTGGCCGCTCCTGAAATTCCAAGGTGTATAAACAAATTACACACACAAATTTGAAGCGCCACCCAATGCCCGAAAGGGGGCACCCCATGACGCTGTTAGGGGTCCCAGTGCATGCCCACCCGCATGTTCAACCCCCCACGCCTACCCTCCAGCTGCCCACCAGCGCAGCAATGGCATAATGCCCAGCCATGAAACACAACAGAAGCATTGGTTATTGCAGATTCAGGGATGTCCCGAGAGGCAGTAAGACAACATTATCAAGCTGTCATGGAGGGAACAAATATCCGCTGCCTATTTAAGTAGCAAAACCAGCATAATAGGGGGTTGCTTTGCGAAGCCGTAGGAGATTGTTGTCCCCAGAGCTTAGCTCAACGAGTGGGCATAGACCGTGATGAGGTACGCCGTTCCTTTGGGAGAGGAGGTTCGTCTATAAGCATCAGGAAAGGACCAATCACCCCCGCAGGAGCATCAAGTATGAGATTGGGGTTGAACAATGAGACATCTATGAAGATTTAAAGAAAATGGTGTTGCTTTGCGAGGGCCGACGCAGGACAGCTTTGGTGCGGAAAAGCAGCGTACCGGGGATAATGATTCGTCCATTTGCCGTTCTCCACGGCTTCCGCCCCATTTGCACGGAGTATAGCCGTTGCGAAATCTGCATCAATATATTACATTATTCCTAATGAAGTGGCTCAGGCACGCGTCCAACGCTACTCATTCCGCATAGCAGTGCTCAAAGCGTTCGAGCTTGTGGGGGCCAGCAAGGCCCGCGGGGAAAATGCCAGGCTCTTGCGCGAGACCAGAACGGCAGAAATGTAGGGTCCTGACGAAACTATCTTAGGTCAAGGTAGGAAAAGGAAAAGACTAAAGACAAGGCTGAGGAAACGGCGCGCACTCTCGGTGCATTTCAGAGTGAGTTCAAAAGGAGTGACGAGTTAACGTGCGTTCTAAGAACGACGAGTTAACAAGTAACTTGCCCAGTTGCCCACTGCCCCCTGCCCAATTATGAGGACTGTAGCGGCCCGTTGTACTCGATTAATCGAAATCGAAATCGACAATCTTTACGAAATCGAAATCGACATGGTACATCCTTGTCAAGTAACGTGCGTGTTTGCAACTTGCCCGTTGAAACTCTGCGGCGGAGCCAATTTTCGGAAGAACCTCACCCTTATGCTTGCAAATTAGGGACAAATTCGGTGGATGGATGGATGTAACTGGCTGTCCGCGACACTCCCGGAGCTAGTGTATACCACCCCCCGCCCCCCCGTTTCCGGGGGGGGGGGGGTCAGCTCCCAAAAAATTATATATCAAGGAGACAACCAGCGCAGGCCAGAAATCGGGAGAATCCGGACCATGATGGTAGCTCGAGTCTGCCGTTATCTTGTCCGCGTGTTCGACTAGTCGTTCAGGATGATGAAGATGAATGGGGATGGAAATGTGTATCCTGGCTTGTGCATTGAAATTATGGCTGGCTTACGTGTAGAGCGACTAGATGACCTAGACGGTGGGGCCGGAAACAGCATGCTTGATGATCAGGGCGTGTGTTTCGAGCCGGCTAACTGGCCGGGAGCCTGGGGCCTAACGGGCCTGAGTGTCTAGTGGTGAGCACCATTGCTGCGATCGCTCTCCTGGCCACCATATAAATCATTATATATATATATATTTAAAAAATTACTTACAGCAGAGTGAAATGATCACTCAAACCAAAGCAAACGCCCAGCTATAAACCTATATGCAGAGCCATGTCAAAGCTCTATAATACGATAAGACGAATGGAAACTCCTAACGGGAGGAACCTAATAGCCCTGCTGCACCGCAAAATCAGCCCGCGTACGGCGGAGCATGATGTCAGCTGGGTTGGTCTGTACGCCGCACTTTTGCGATAAAATGCGGGATAAAGCATATTATGGGCCTCGACGTATTTTACGCGTATTTTACGTCTGACCACGCGGTTTGGACTTAGAATTTTTCGGGGGTACCAGCGGGCAGCGGGCACTGGCGCGGTGCCCAGGTTGTGGGCGCGGCGCGCTCACTGCACATTTGAGATTTTTACTACTAGAAGTAGATGCGTACAGTTCTTTTCATAAAGCGCAAGCCTTGCAAAATGTTTGGCCGGTAGGAGACAGCTAGGACTAGGTACATAACGCATACATAACAGTGTGCCAGCAAATGCCAGCTGTGCTACTGACGGTGTAATGCAATATCAAAGAGACAACCAGCGCAGGCCAGAAATCGGGAGAATCCGGACCATGGTAGCTCGAGCCTGCCGTTATCTTTTCCGCGTTTTCGAGTCGTTCAGGATGATGAAGATGAATGGTGATGGAAATGTGTATCCTTGTGCATTGAAATTATGGCTGGCTTACGTGTGGAGCGACTAGATGACCTAGACGGTGGGGCCGGAAACAGCATGCTTGATCAGGGCGTGTGTTTCTAGCCTAACTGGCCGGGAGTGTCTAGTGGTGAGCACCATTGCTGCGATCGCTCTCCCACCATTTACGAGGAAATACCCGCAAATGGAAAACCACTGAAAAGGTCTAGCTAGTCAGTCATCACGTTAGCCATGCCATGATTCCAAACGTCCAAGAACTGCACACGGTGCAAAGGCAAAAAGCCGGAGGACAGCACTTTCAAATGTGCGGCGGGAACCAAAAGCCCGCGGATGCCAGAAAACATCGTGTTGCGGCAGCGACGCGACGATGTGGACAACGAATCCAGTGCCAAGCTCGGAACGGCCGCAAAGGAGATCTGGCATCACAGGGTTCAGATGTGCGGAGATACTATGCGATCCAGCCGGTCCACGACCTGTTTGTAGAGCTTGTGCCAAGGGGCAGCACCGAACAGATGTGGGTGACGTTGCAAAAAACATCGGACTTGACGGAGCATGATGGCTCGGTCATAGTCTTTGACCAATAAACGCTGCAAGAGTTCAACAAGAGTCGTGATGAAATCAACACGATAAGAACAAAGACGGGAAAAACGATGTAACTGAGAAAGAACAACACCATATTTTGCTGTGTGGGAAAGGAGACTGTGAATATCGGGGTAACGAATAAAAGGAATTTGTTGGTATTTAGGATCCTTGCGCTTATCATAGATAGCCGTACGCCAGCCCTTCTTGTTATGGGTAATGTTAAGATCGAGGTAATTGCAATGAGTATCCTCCGACGTGAGCTTTAATGTGAGGGACGCTTGCGGGTAGATGCCAGGCAGACCAGCGGTGATATACAAATGGGTTGCGAAATCAATATAGCGACGACGAGGCCAGTGCGACTGTGCGACAGTGTGCAGCCATTTTCGATTTGCAGCCATGAAGAAGAAAGGGCCTGAATGGGATTTCGTTCTCGAGAAGAAAGAAGCAGTCACAGATGCTGTTAGTAACAAAACGCAGTTTGTGTCGAATAAAAGTTCTGCTCATTTTGCAACAAGAAGTTCTCATACGGGATGGGGGCAATCAGCGTTCCGAGTCCGTGCACACTTTGCCGGAATCGCAGGGGAAGGGATGTTACCCTGCGACAAAATTCCACCGAATATCCGGAGCAGGTTTCTCAGGATGTATAACAACAAGTCGCAGCAGTCAGACGCCAAGAAGCAGCACAATTTGAACAGGGCAATGGCGGAGATGGGAGGGGCTGCGCCGGCTGACTTGTCGTCGGTTCCCAGCAAAGGCCAGCTGAGCATCACCAAATGGCTGGTTCCCGTCGACGAGAAAGGTGTCCAGCTGCTGGCTGCCGAATTTTTTATCGAGAACGGCATTGCCTTCAATGCGGCTGAGAGCGCCTCTTTCAAGCAGATGGTGGCCGGCATGATCCAATACAAAGGAGGGCACGTCACCCCTCCTTCTCGGAAGTTGTGTCTTATGTCCTCTCATGCATTATATAGTGGATGGCTTTCCTTACAATCAATTAATTAATTGAATCCTTACTATTCCCGTTGCAGCATGCTCCCCCCTGCATTTAACAAATCATAATCAGATAGGATTGCAGGGCATAAATGGAAGATGTTAATAAATAAGCATATACACCAAATTTCAGTTGTAATAACTGCATGACCATCATCAAGGAGCGTGCTAATTGGGTGACTGACAATTGGACCACAAAAACTGTCGCGCATTTTACCACCGCGTATTTTATACCCCCCACGTGTAATACGCGTATTTTAAGTCCACGTATTATACCCCGCACACGTATTTTCCAACCTGGAAGGTGGGAGAGTAATGCCAGGCGGCAATGGGAGTGCCGAAAGTGTTGCGCACCACGAGCGGCATCGCAGCCTGCACTTGCGGCAAATGCAGAATGTGTGGCAAACACAGCTCATCCATCGCAGCATGAATGAAAGGTGAGTGAGACCAGTAAACGGCGCGGACGCAGTGCATCTGCATTCCCATTGACACGGTGCCGAATGATACGTGAGAGAAGGCCTCGCAGACTAGTGGCGTGGGAGCGGGGGACTTGCAGATCAGCTGGGGAGCACGACCCGACGGCAATGTGTAAGCTGGTAAGCTTCTTCAAGCTGCAGGCTTCGAGATAGGATGCATGAAAGTTGCCGCGTTGCATAAGCCGAGACATGTGACGTAAGCAGCGGAGACTGGTGGAGTAAAGCGAAGGATCGGTGGACACATGTGTGGAAGGTGGAGGGGCCGGGGTGACGCTGGGGGGATAGGGGCGATATGGGTGGAGATTGTGCTTCAGACGCCAGGCACGGATGAACATAAGAGGGCGGGGACGGGGGGGAGGCGGGCGGCAGCGAGACCGAGCTTTGAAGCTCTTGCCTTCAATGCAAAAACCGTGGGGCAGAAATGCATGTAACATTCGTTTCCAAAACGTTTCCCGAAGCCCTGCGGCTTTGCGAAAAGCGGCGCCGGTAAAGGTGCCGGGGACATGTTCCAAGGGTACGACGCGCCAATCCCACCACCCGTATTGGGCCATGGCGCCATGTACATAGGGGGGTGTCGTCGTTGGCGGCAGGGCGGCCAATATGAAGGCGGCGTGCCGCTCGGACATGTTCCTGAAAACGCGTCCAGGCATCCCGTTGCGTCTGGCCAACGTAGATACGCTGAGGGTACCTGCGGTTGTAAATGGCATAAATGACGCGACGGGTGCTTTCGGGGTGTGGGCGAGTGGAGTTGGTAAGCGACAAATGCGTGCGCTGTAAGCGCCGGAGGCGACGTAGAGTATGGTCATCCTTGCAGTGATGGTTATGGCGCGTGTTGATGCGACAACGCTTCCGCCATGCCTGTGAGGAGATACGATAGGGGAACTGCCGAGAAATAGCAGTGTACTTCCGGTAATCAATGCCACTGGATTGCCGTATTCTGTGGAGGGTAAAAAGAGCATGCCAGAAAGTCATAAGGTGTTTCATGATGATTCAGATGCACTGAGAGCTAAGACATCAAACAGAACCAGAGCGGAGCATATTGAGAGTCAACATTCACTGCGTAACACCCGTTACGCGATAGCGGTGGTCCATGATGCATCTCCCCGGGGCAGGATGTGGCTAACAACACAGCTGAATGGACTCGGAACATGTGGATTCCCAGTAGGGGGGCCTTCCAATTGTCATACTTGACACCTCTTTCCTGTAACGAAAAGATTTCCCTTCTTCATGTTCCAGATGAGTCGCCGTGCTCCTGCCTTTGTGTTTTTTTGGCGTTTGTAAAGAGATTATTATGGGAGGGTAAACAAAAGCAAAGGCTGATATTGCCGTGTGGGGGGCCCGATCCTTGGTTAGTCTCTCAAGTGCCCACAGAAAAACACGAGAGTAGCACACACAGCGCGCAGCCCAGCCTATAGCTCCCTCAGTAAGAGTAAAAGAAAAAGGACAAGAACAGCAAAACAAACGAGAACAAGAAAAAGAACAAAAGGGTGGTTTGTTTGGGTTAGGACAGATTTGTCCATTTAGGACAGTCCTGCAGCCAAAGCGTGAAAACATTAGCTTATTGGTGCCTTACGCTGTTACGCATGCTTGCTTCTGCATGATAATTTTTTGAATGGTATTCAACTGTTTTTATGTGTATATAACTGCAGTCTTGTTTCACGTGTATGTATGTGAATACACAAATGTTCTCAGCATTGAGTTATGCACAATGCACATCAATTAATTTATTAAAAGTAATTAGTAATCATGTAGACTGCGTCACGTGAGCATAGATTAAGTGAGACAACTATTCCTTGACGCAAGGCGGTCCAACGTCGTGTAAGTACAAGCCGTTACTAGTTGTATGAGAAATAAATCGTTGTCCTGATTAGCCAAGATGTTGCACTACCACAATACCCATGATGTTGCTCTTAATAATAATGCCATGTCCTATAATGCATGAATGGGCGGTGATCTAAGCATGTCATAAAACATCCTATTCCAGCGAGCAGCGGGCAGCGGGCAGCGCGCAGCGGGCAGCGGGCAGCGCGCAGCGGGCAGCGGGCAGCGGGCAGCGCGCAGCGGGCAGCGGGCAGCGGGCAGCGGGCTGCGGGCAGCGGGCTGCGGGCAGCGGGCAGCGGGCAGCGGGCAGCGGGCAGCGGGCAGCGGGCAGCGGGCTGCGGGCAGCGGGCTGCGGGCAGCGGGCTGCGGGCTGCGGGCAGCGGGCAGCGGGCAGCGGGCTGCGGGCAGCGGGCAGCGGGCAGCGGGCAGCGGGCTGCGGGCAGCGGGCAGCGGGCAGCGGGCAGCGGGCAGCGGGCAGCGCGCAGCGGGCAGCGGGCAGCGGGCAGCGGGCAGCGCGCAGCGGGCAGCGGGCAGCGGGCAGCGGGCAGCGGGCAGCGGGCAGCGGGCAGCGGGCTGCGGGCAGCGGGCAGCGGGCAGCGGGCAGCGGGCTGCGGGCAGCGGGCAGCGGGCTGCGGGCAGCGGGCAGCGGGCAGCGGGCAGCGGGCAGCGGGCAGCGGGCAGCGGGCAGCGGGCAGCGGGCAGCGGGCAGCGGGCAGCGGGCTGCGGGCAGCGGGCTGCGGGCAGCGGGCAGCGGGCAGCGGGCAGCGGGCAGCGGGCAGCGGGCAGCGGGCAGCGGGCTGCGGGCAGCGGGCAGCGGGCAGCGGGCAGCGGGCAGCGGGCAGCGGGCAGCGGGCAGCGGGCAGCGGGCAGCGGGCAGCGGGCAGCGGGGCAAAGTACTGCCAAAAAAAGGGACCCTGCTTTGGGCTGGGCGGAGCCAGCGGGTTACTCTAGTAATAATTAGTCACAAGGTCCTGTTGGGACGCTAACGCGGTGGCGCAAATTCGTATGGCACATACATGCGTGGCGCCTCGCGTGGCGCAGATTCACATGGCACATACATGCGCGGCGCCTCGCGTGGCGCAGATTCACATGGCACATACATGCGCGGCGCCTCGCGTGGCGCAGATTCGTATGGCACATACATGCGCGGCGCCTCGCGTGGCGCAGATTCGCATGGCACATACATGCGCGGCGCCTCGCGTGGCGCAGATTCGTATGGCACATACATGCGCGGCGCCTCGCGTGGCGCAGATTCGCATGGCACATACATGCGCGGCGCCTCGCGTGGCGCAGATTCGCATGGCACATACATGCGCGGTGCCTCGCGTGGCGCAGATTCGCATGGCACATACATGCGCGGCGCCTCGCGTGGCGCAGATTCGCATGGCACATACATGCGCGGCGCAGATTCGCATGGCACATACATGCGCGGCGCCTCGCGTGGCGCAGATTCGTATGGCACATACATGCGCGGCGCCTCGCGTGGCGCAGATTTGCGTGGCACATACATGCGCGGCGCCTCGCGTGGCGCAGATTCGTATGGCACATACATGCGCGGCGCCTCGCGTGGCGCATAGTCTGGTGCCGGCACCGCTGCCGCTGTTGCCGCAGGGGGCGCACTGGCTGCCGGCACCGCTGCCGCCGCTGCCGCCGCTGCCGGCGCTGCCGGCGCTGCCGCCGCTGCCGTGGTGGGCACACCGGCTGCCGCCACCGCTGCTTTGGTGGGTGCGGCGGCTGCCGCCCCCGCTGCCACTGCCGCCGCCGCCTCTTTATGCTTCTGCAGCAGTCGCTGCTGCTGCTGCTGTTGTTGCTGCTGCTGCTGCTGCTGCTGCTGCAGCTTTGTCATCATGGCATTAAATTGCTGCTGTTGCTGTTGCTGTTGCTGCTTCATCATGCTGTCGAATTGCTGCAGCAGCGCTGCCATCCCCTTCGAATTTTCAGCCGGGGCGTCAGGCTGCTTGGCAGGCGCTGAGCCGTTTTCTGAGCGGCGCTGGCGCTTGACTGGTTTCGTCGCCGCAGCTTCTTTGGCAGGCTGCTTGCTCACGATGCGCTTGCCACGCCCATGCACGTTGGTGACCTCCTGCAACGCGGGCAGCCCTGCAATTTGTGGGTCGGGCATGTCAGAGTCTTGTGTTATGCAAGCTGGCAGACGTGGCAGCGTAGCCGGGTATTTCGCCAAGAGGGCCGATCCTGGAAACTGCTCAGCGGACAAGATGAATGGCGGTGGGCCAGCACTCAATATCTGGGGCAGCAGGTCCGCCTTGTTCTTGATGGCCCAACTCATCACCGCCTGCATGTCCTCATTCCAAGCGGATGATGGGAGAACGCCCTTGTGCTCCAACCCCAGGGTAGTGGGAAACGTGGTGGCATTCTTGTCGTTGACAACGATGACCACTGCGTCGAAAAATCCGATCGCGGACGGTCGCCTGGTTGGGCTGCCTTTGAGTCGGTCGAGCAAGTTTTTAAATTTCTTGTAGCGGCTCTGCCTCACAAAATGCGCGCAGATTGACGAGCTCGCGATTGCCCCCACTACCACCCCCACATGAGGCCATTCGGGGATTGCAAGGGCCACGATATCATCCTCGCTGTCGCTGGTGGAAGCACCGCCTGGTGTTTTGTGCATCCCCGGCCCTGCCGGTGGAGGAGAAAAAGCTAGTTCTTTTCTTGTGTCGCCGACATCGAAATGACGCGACGCCGAAGCCCGAAAGGTACCAGCTGCAGGGCCCGGGGTGTTCTCCTTCTTGGAGGCGTCGCGCTCAACCACGGGAATGTGCGCGCCGCCAACAGCATGCTTGCCAACCGTGGGGCCCATCGCAGCACGCAAAGCTGCATCACCTTGGCCGCTCTTGTCCTGATTGCCATCACCCATCGCACCCTTGCCTGCGCCGTTCTTTTCCTCCTCGCCATCACCCATCGCACCATAGCCTGCGCCGTTCTTTTCCTCCTCGCCATCACCCATCGCACCATTGCCGCCTGCGCCGTTCTTTTCCTCCTCGCCATCACCCATCGCACCATTGCCGCCTGCGCCGTTCTTTTCCTCCTCGCCATCACCCATCGCACCATTGCCGCCTGCGCCGCTCTCCTCCTCGACGCCACCACCAAGCGCAACACCGCCTGGGCCGTTCTTCTCCTCGACGCCACCACCCGTTGCATCATCATCGACATGACCCTCGTCATGCAATATTATCACCAGAACCCAGCTCACCATCGTCGACCCTTCCATCCACGACTTTGGCTAGCTTAACGAGTTTCCGTGATGGAACCTTAACGACCTTGCCCTTGCCGCCCAGCGAATAAAGAGCACCAAGGCCGGCCAGTTGGGCGTCGACCACCTTTTCCTTAAAATCGACAGGCGAGGCCTCCTTGCTGATGGCGGTAGGCGGCCAAGGGCCGCCACACTCCTGGCAGGTCCACTCTGTGCCATCCTCACCCGCCGATGCATCCCTAAACATCCCGGTGCACAGCCCATGCAAGTGCTTGCCACACTGGCCTGAGCATGGATGGTTGGCTCCGCCCAGCAGCTCATTTTTGTCGACACTATCAAATCCGGTTGCATGATCAGCGCCGGGCAATTTCTTGCATCTATCGCCTGCGTAGCAGGGGCCGCTTGACCCCTGCATTCTTCGCTTGCTACAGATTTAACCACCGGAAAATAGACAAAGATTGCACGCAACCTTCCAATAATGCCGGCTGCGATTTAACCTTCGTTTGCTGGGCGCTGCACGCTGCAATGTATCGAGTCAATTTGCGCGGGATCTGGAACTTTGAATATATGTTTAGGCAAGAGGCTGCGGCGTCATTTGGCTGCAGCTGGGTAACTACTTGCGTCTTGCGGCCAAGATACGCAGCCTGCCTCGAGAGGGCTGCGTATCTTTGCCGCAGCCTGCCTCACCAGCTAAAAACCTTGCGGCCAAGATACGCAGCCTGCCTCCTCGAGGATATCCTCGAGGAGGCAGGCTGCGTATCTTGGCCGCAAGCTGGTGAGGCAGGCTGCGGCAAAGATACGCAGCCTGCCTCGGCAGCTGGGGAAGTAACTACTTGCGTCTTGCGGCCAAGATACGCAGCCTGCCTCGAGAGTCGAGGCAGGCTGCGTATCTTGGCCGCAAGACGCAAGTAGTTACCCTGGCAGCCAAATGACCAGCTAAAAACCTTGCGGCCAAGATACGCAGCCTACCTCCTCGAGGATATCCTCGAGGAGGTAGGCTGCGTATCTTGGCCGCAAGGTTTTTAGCTGGTGAGGCAGGCTGCGGCAAAGATACGCAGCCCTCTCGAGGCAGGCTGCGTATCTTGGCCGCAAGACGCAAGTAATTACTTCCGCAGCTGCCGAGGCAGGCTGCGTACATTTTGGCGGCAAGTTCCCCAGCTGTTCGCTGCTTTGGCAAGTTGTTGCAACGACTTCGCCACGTGACTGCCAACAGGGGCGCCTGCGTTCAAGTCTTCAGTGCGTGCCCTGGCGGCACATCATTATTACGTAAATAGCCGTGAAGCTTTCGGTACCTTAGCAGTTTATAGTTGGATTTATGGCAGACAAGGCTGACTGCAGGATATTATTTTGTGGTTTAACAAGTGACGCCGAAATGAATAGGCACGGAGCCGAAAAATAGCCGACGTAGTTCAGTTGATTTGGAGACGAGTTGTTAGCATTGATGACAAAAATGGGATTAGGTTTACACAGGACAGTAATAGGCGCTGAGCCGGCTGCTTACTCTTATGAGGTCCGGCATCCATTCAGCGCCGGGGGAGTCCTGCTTTTGGTTTAGGTTGAAACTTTTATAAATGTTAGAGATAAAGGCTAGGATAGCAAAATGGCCGAACATGTCGAGTGGGACGGAGGTATTGTCTCCGACTCGGACGACGATGACGATTTTGCGTACCATGACGGAGGGCTCGGTCGTGCTATACTGGCATCCCACGTGCCAAATGCTCTGCAACACCGACGTCCCCTGGCCCCCCATGTTGGTGGGGGTGGTGAAGAAGGTAGAGCAGCCTGCCGATGAGGGGGGCAGCGAGCCTCACCTGGTCCTCTCTGTATACCGTGCCAGGAGCATGACCGATGCTTGGCATCAGTGGGACCCGAACAGCGCCACATGGCCTCTGCCGAGCAAGTCGTCCGCAAACTCCCACACAGTCACCATCGCAGCATCCGAGGTCATCCTCACCTATTGGATCCCGGCGAAGAAGCCCACCTCGCGCCACTTGGTGTCTTTGGATGCCAAGAAAAGGCTGTCTGCTGCGTGCCTGACCGCGCTCAAGCAGGTGCCAAGGGACGCAGGTCACCCGACGGTTGACTGGCAACTAGCTTCAACTCCCAAGGGCCAAGGGTGTGGTGCGCATGGCTGAACGTTGCTGGCAAACGATCTTGGAGCAGGTGATGGGTGGCAAGCTCTGCCTGGTAGGACAACTTGTGTGCAGCTATGAGATTGTGCACGAGTCCGTCGGCGGCCGCACAGTGAACCGTCCTAGAAGATTCCATGGTCAAGTGGCAGCTGTGGACACGGAACATGGCAAGCAAGGTGGCTATGTTTTGGGGTGCTCAATGGGAAGAGCTGGCGGTGACGTGTGTGGATCTCCCAGAATTGGGGAAGAAAATCTGTGGATGCCCCGGTGTGTCCGTCCCTCCTCTGCAAGCGTCTGAGATCGCCGTTGCCGAGTCCCGCTTACGTTCGGAGGTGCACGCTGCGCTGACCAGCGCAACTGCGCGCAGCTCGCCTGAGGCAGCGCGCGGCACGGCCGACACAACTAAGCGCAAGCCGCCTGCGCCTGCAGCAACCAGCACAGCCACGCGCAACCCACGTGCGGTGGCGACCAACTTGCGCGCAGCAGTGCGCGCCCTGAATGATAAGGCTGCAAGTGACTTGCGTGCGCCCGCGCGTGCGGCCACCGGCGCGGCTGCACCTAGCAACTCGCCTAGGCCCGCGCGCGCGGCAGCCGGCGTGGCTGCACCTGCCAACTCGCCTGCGCCTGCACTCACGACCACCGGCGCGGCTGCACCTAGCAACTCGCCTACGCCCGCGCCTGCGGCCCCCGGCGCGGCTGCACCTGCCAACTCGCTTGCGCCTGCGCGCGCGGCAGCACCTGCCAATTCGCTTGCGCCTGCGCGCGCGGCAGCACCTGCCGACTCGTCTGCGCCTGCGCCCGCGGCCACCGGCGCGGCTGCACCTGCTGACTCGCCTGCGCCTGCGCGCGCGGCAGCCGGCGTGGCTGCACCTGCCAACTTGCCTACGCCCGCGCCTGCGGCCACCGGCGCGGCTGCACCTGCCAACTCGCTTGCGCCTGCGCGCGCGGCAGCACCTGCCAACTCGCCTGCGCCTGCGTGCGCGGCCACCGGCGTGGCTGCACCTGCCAACTCGCCTACGCCCGCGCCTGCGGCCACCGGCGTGGCTGCACCTGCCAACTTGCCTACGCCCGCGCCTGCGGCCACCGGCGCGGCTGCACCTGCCAACTCGCTTGCGCCTGCGCGCGCGGCAGCACCTGCCAACTCGCCTGCGCCTGCGCGCGCGGCCACCGGCGTGGCTGCACCTGCCAACTCGCCTACGCCCGCGCCTGCGGCCACCGGCGCGGCTGCACCTGCCAACTCGCTTGCGCCTGCGCGCGCGGCCACCTGCGCGGCTGCACCTGCCAACTCGCTTGCGCCTGCGCGCGCGGCAGCACCTGCCAAACTCGCCTGCGCCTGCGCGCGCGGCCACCGGCGTGGCTGCACCTGCCAACTCGCCTACGCCCGCGCCTGCGGCCACCGGCGCGGCTGCACCTGCCAACTCGCTTGCGCCTGCGCGCGCGGCAGCACCTGCCAACTCGCCTGCGCCTGCGCGCGCGGCCACCTGCGCGGCTGCACCTCCCGACTCGCCTGCGCCTGCGCGCGCGGCAGCCGGCGCGGCTGAAGAAGATATGTTGTCTGATTCCCGTCGTCGCCGGGCACACCGTTACATAGTGTGTCCGGACAGTGATAGCGATGGAGCCCCGGAGGCTGTGGAAACATGAAGTCGCGGTTGCTACCATTGTTGCTACCAATGATTGCTATGTGTGCACCATGGCTGCCAACATTGCTGCTTCCTTTGCTGCTTCTCCGCTGATATGCCGTGCTTTTGATTCACTCTCTGCCATGCATGCCAGTATAGTGCTGCCACCATTGTCATGATGTAACTTGTCAACACCAATGCATGTTCTGATTCTGATGTGATTGATTATATTCCTGGCCTGCATGAGTCTGTTGAGGTTGTTTGTCGCTGCTGCGGCTGCTATGACCATTACTAGTGTGCTCATGTGAGTTTTTTGCCATGTCCATTTGCGCAGTCATGGAGCATTTCAAGGTTTGCCCGAGATTTACGAGACCCAAGTGTCAGTCATTTTCCGCGAAGCCGCGATATAATCCCTGACAGAAACTGGCAAAAACCACATGGAACATATGCAGAATCCTCCTTGATAATGTCTCATGTAGTAGATACATTCCAGCCTTTGCAATTACAATCACGTCACTAAATTTTAAAGTATGCAAAATTACAAGCTGTGAGTGCAATTGTCTCTACTCATCATAAGATACCAGCTTGACAATCATGAATGCCCATTTGGTTACAGCATATAAGGCAACTTGTCATTATATAATAACACAATTATTGACTTGAAACTCCTCGACCAATGCAAAAATTTGCCCAAACCTTCTATCAAACTATTTTGGGAAGTCCACAGCATCCAAAAAACACATTTTTCAAATTTTCATTTAGGACAGACCTGCAGCCTCCCAAATCTGTCCTAACCCAAACAAACCACCCAAACACAGACACGTAGTGCAATGTGAGCGGAATGATGGAGGAAGGTGAGAGGGGGACATCGTATTGAATGTGTAGGCATTGAGGCAGCCGAAGCGTCCCATCCCCGGGTACATTCGTGGCTTTAAAAAAAGCCACAACCTGCGTGGAAGAGGAAAATGCAGGAACGATGAGTATGATCCTGAAAACGAGGTTGAGGAAACGCGGAGAGGAAATGCCGGCCGCTGAAGCGATTCCGATGGAACTATGGGTTTCGCCGACATGAGGCGGTGCAGCTGACTATCTCTATGGTGTCGTGTGTGACCGGGAGTGCCGGTTCACGTGCGCACTCGTCGGACTAGCCCGACGACATGTGTGCTTGGTTGCCCACGGCTGAAATCCTCTTGCCCGTCATGCAAAGGCCACGCCTCCTAGCCGAAAACGAGCTATATTCAACCAATCTAATATCAAGGAGACAACCAGCGCAGGCCAGAAATCGGGAGAATCCGGACCATGGTAGCTAGCTCGAGCCTGCCGTTATCTTGTCCGCGTGTTCGAGTCGTTCAGGATGATGAAGATGAATGGTGATGGAAATGTGTATCCTTGTGCATTGAAATTATGGCTGGCTTACGTGTAGAGCGACTAGATGACCTAGACGGTGGGGCCGGAAACAGCATGCTTGATCAGGGCGTGTGTTTCGAGCCTAACTGGCCGGGAGTGTCTAGTGGTGAGCACCATTGCTGCGATCGCTCTCCCACCATTTACGAGGAAATACCCGCAAATGGAAAACCACTGAAAAGGTAGCTAGTCAGTCAATCTAGACAATATTCTTATGAGCTTGCATTCATGGAGAATCTCATTGCCTCAAACGATGATGTTCTCATCAGGCGTTTCATCCACACATGTCGATACATTGATGATGTCATTGCTTTCGACAACCCTGATTTCGCAACCCATTTGTATATCAAGGAGACAACCTATTGTATATCACCGCTGGTCTGCCTGGCATCTACCCGCAAGCGTCCCTCACTGTAAAGCTCACGTCGGAGGATACTCATTGCAATTACCTCGATCTTAACATTACCCATAACAAGAAGGGCTGGCGTACGGCTGTCTAGGATAAGCGCAAGGATCCTAAATACCAGCAAATCCCTTTTATTCGTTACCCCGATATTCACAGTCTCCTTTCCCGCACAGCAAAATATGGTGTTGTTCTTAGTCAGTTACATCGTTTTTCTCATCTTTGTTCTTATCGTGTCGATTTCATCACGACTCTTGTTGAACTCTTGCAGCGTTTGTTGGTCAAAGACTATGACCGAGACATTATGCTCCGTCAAGTCCGGTGTTTTTTGCAACGTCACCCACATTTGTTCGGTGCTGCCCCTTGGCACAAGCTCTACAAACAGGTCGTGGACCGGCTGGATCGCATAGTATCTCCGCACATCTGAACCCTGTGATGCCAGATCTCCTTTGCGGCCGTTCCGAGCTTGGCACTGGATTCGTTGTCCACATCGTCGCGTCCCTGCAGCAACAAGGTGTTTTCTGGCATATGCGGGCTTTTGGTTCCCGCCGCACATTTGAAACTTGAAAGTGCTGTCGTCCGGCATTTTGCCTAAGTTTGCACCGTGTGCAGTTCTTGGGCGTTTGGAATCATGGCATGGCTAACGTGATGACTGACTAGCTAGACCTTTTCAGTGGTTTTCCATTTGCGGGTATTTCCTCGTAAAATGGTGGGAGAGCGATCGCAGCAATGGTGCTCACGACTAGACACTCCCGGCCAGTTAGGCTCGAAACACGCGCCCTGATCAAGCATGCTGTTTCCGGCCCCACCGTCTAGGTCATCTAGTCGCTCTACACGTAAGCCAGCCATAATTTCAATGCACACGGCTACACATTTCCATCACCATTCATCTTCATCATCCTGAACGACTCGAACGCGCGGACAAGATAACGGCAGGCTCGAGCTACCATGGTCCGGATTCTCCCGATTTCTGGCCTGCGCTGGTTGTCTCCTTGATATATTCATTGAGAATGATAGATTACGGAGGTGAGATGGGCATGCAACATAAGGAAAAACCCGATAACTGGGAGAATAACCCTGAAGAAATTAATAGTAATCTGACACGGACATCCAAGGATCACGCCAGCTGCACAAGGTTCAACTAACTATACAGCACAAAACTACACGCAGCAACAGCTTATATTATACAGATTTTATACATAAATTATACATTTTTTTCATATTTTATACATATTTTACACATATTTTATACATTCGGGCTGGCGACCCCCCCCCCCCCCCCCTTTTTTTCAGGTGGGGGGGTGGGGGGTCTACCCCCCCCCCTGTATACACTAGCTCCGGGAGTGTCGCGGACAGCCAGGTAATATGTATGGATTGACGGATTTTATCCCCGATTCCTGCAGTATGTCTTTTCTCACGTGTACGGCCTTATAAGCTTCGCCAATTCTGGCGAACCTAATGGTTCTTCCGCCGGAAAATTGGCTCCGCCCCTGCTCCGCCTGATAAACGGTCACAAATCTGCACTAATTGATGGATGGCCATATACAGTATTTCACGGTCGAAATACCGGCCCAGTATTAATTAACTGCGTCACGTGGGTGCCAATACAGAGTAAAGGAACCTTCAACCCTATGTACACAGCGAGGAGGGAGGGCGCCCTAGCTTCTCTCACTGCCGCAGGTGGGCAGGCCACAGAGCGCTCTCTCCACGGCATGGTGCCGGGGCGGAACACTGTGGGTGCAATACAACCAGTGCAATACCATAGGTAGGTTGACGCATAGCTTATTATGCTACAAATGTGAGGTGGGCTCAAGACGTCTGCTAATTAAGGCGCAAGCTGATGGCCACAAGGTGCCAGAGCTAATTGAAGGTACTATAACGCTGTGCGCTAATATCGTTTCAAGTGCTGTAATGCCTAAGCTATCCCATAATCGATTGCCCCCATATCTAGACAACTAGCTGGAGTGCTCTATCCCGGGGAAGCCCGGGGGGGCTTCCACCGACAGTTTCTTGTTGACATAGAGGTCCCCGCCCCGCCAGTACACTTGGGGCTTCTCGGGGTTGGTCTTGTGGCGGATGTAGTCGGGCCACTGATCGCGGCGTTGCTGCTGCTGGGCTGGCGTCCATACTGGACTGCCCAGTATATTCAGTATATACTGCCAGTCTATACACGCACCTGTACATGGGCTATTTTGGTATACCAAAATGACCCCGATATTCTTCCCAGAATGACATACCCAATGCCCATCTAGATTCCTCAATTCGCTACCCAAGTACCCATTCCATCTCGGCCTACCGACTTATTGATAGTTGCTACTCTTTTAGTATCAACCAATTGTCAACTGAACGGTGCATGCCAATGACTAGTAATAAGTCATGAGTGGGGAGGGCCGCCGGTCAACCCCGTGATGACGGACACGTGGCATATACTGCAGTACATGTGTATTTCGGCTCCAAATACTGCAGTCTAAACACTGTATAGTACTGTATGTAAATATACTTATACTGATTTCAGCCAACCCTGCCCGCCCACAGTTCAAGATCCCTCCCACTACAAGGAGATTGTATGTCCCCCATCTTGTTCCTCATACTGGCACACGTAGGATTGTTTTGGCTCCACCAGCACGACCCTCGACTGCAGGGCAGCCAGGGCTTCCCGCTTCCAGGCAGCGCCAAAGGTATTGTAGTAAAGATAGCCTGTGTTGATGACACCACCAATGTTTGCATCTTGCTGCACGAGGTGAATGCTGTATTGGAAAATATCAACACGTACTCTGTGGCCTCACAACATCGATATAATGTGCAAAAGTCCACGGGACTGCATATCGGCAAATCCAACCCATCCCGGATAACCCCCTCTCACGTGGTCACTATGACATGGGTCCAACCAGGTGTACACCATCTTTTGCAAAATTAACAGCCCCATTGGCTGCACTCCAGAGGGACGTTTGGCTGAACATCGTGTGTTTTTATATGACGAAACCAACCACGTGGGCAATTACTTGCAGGAGTGCTCCTCACGGCAGGGCGGTGGGGAGGCGTCCAGAGGATGAGCTCAACGAGGAAATCGTCAACCGGCCAACTCTTGTTCTCCAACCTTGGTTTTATACTACTGTCTGGCACATTCTCCCAACGATCGTACCAATGATACAACTGATCCAGTCGCACACAGGAACCACGCTGGTCCACTACAATGATCTACACGAAGGATAAGGACCACTAATAAAGTACGCAACGCGGCGCAGATGCACCGATGCACCAAACTACAGTACCATACAACAAAGGCCCAGTGAACACTGGCCACAGATACTAACTACACGTAGGCATGGTAAGACAGCGCCTTAAAGGACAATGCCATCGCTATATCGAGGTCCTGCAGAACACCGCAGGCCTCACCGCCCAGGCAGTGAAGGACATTGCCGCCAAGCCAGCCCCTGCTGGCCTCAGGAATGGCCGGCGATGCTCCTCCCATCACGACCTGGGCGGACATGCTTAAGCAACACACCACCTGAGTCCACCACCTCCGCCGTCGCAGCCCAGCTCCAGCGGCAGACGCTTGACCTCCGCGAGGAGGCCGAGCTCGCCAAGCGCAGCCTCAACGCCATGTACTCAAGAACTTCAACATGGAGGAAGGTGAGAATTCCGAGAAGCTTGCACGTGCGTTTGAGAGCAAAATCCTTGATCGCATGGATGGGCCTTCTGGGTGAGATTACACCGTCCGCATTAGTAGTTTTATATAAATAATTAGCTTCTGTAAAATGTTCTGGCTGAAAACCAGGAGACAGACAAAAGAAAATTGATTAATTAACTCCGGGGGCTGAGGACTGGACTAAACAAACAAACAAACAAACAAAATTAAATTAATTAACTCCTGTGGGCTATGGGTATCACTGACCTCCACTGACTCTAGCCTATGGCCGGCGAAGGGGGGCCTCCGGGCCGGATTGCCGGCTGAATTGGGGACGGCGTGTATGATATCTACCAAACAAACAAAAGAAATTTATTGGTACCCATGTGCCTTGAACGGCTGCAGGACAAACAAACAAACAAAAGGTTTTGATTAAATAATATAGAACCCGGGACTCTAACTGGCTCCCAACAAACAATCCAGGGTTATTCATAATGCAAATACGGCGAAAATTGACCCCTAATAACAAACTACTAATGCGGACGGTGTAAGCTGACCGCCCGGCCACCGCCTCCCCCGCGCGTGGGGTAAGGCAGGGGCGCCTCCGCTTCTTCTCATCGATCTTTGAGAGCCTATCGGACAAGATTTCGTTTCTCAGACGCCGCAAGCGGCTCGAGAACACTGCCTTCACCGTGGACGACGACTTGACCCTGGCGCAGCAACAACGGCGACGGGAGCTATGGCCGACCTACCTCCAGCTCCGGCAGACCAAGGCGGGGCAGCTGGTGTACTGGAAGAGGGCGGCCATCTACATCGGCCACAAGCCCTGGCATGCGACCCCCGCGGCCCCAGCGACCCCAGCTTAGGGGAATACAGCAGTAGTAGTGTAGAATAGATGGACCGTGGCCATGTACATGTACGCCTCCTACAGGCATTATACCAGCTGATTCCCTGAGCACTATTTAGCCATGTACATGTGTGCCTATGATGTGCCACACTCCAGATGATGCCTAGATTTATTTAGTTATGCTGTGCCCATGCAGAGAGCTGTTCTCTGCTGAGATGCCACGCTCTAGCTCTTCTTGTATACATAGCTATGCTGATCTTCCCCACCTATGACGGGCTCCCCTTAGCTGGATGTTGCCCGAGACTCTGGGTGGTGCAGGTGCCCTAGTGCACCTAGAGCAGGTGTTGTTTACATTCCCACCCTTGCAGGAAGTAGCTTAGAATGTATTATAGGCCATATGCCCCTTCTCTGGTCTAATTAATTAATTAATTAATTAGACTCGTGCTCCCGTTGGGGAGTCAAGGAGCATTAACCCCGATGGATGGATGGATGGGTGCAAACAGTCCTACCGGTCTAATCTATCTACATCAGCTACCAACGACATCGATCTAACAGCATTCTAACTACAACATCTATCTAGACAGCTGCACGCTGCCCTAGGGGAGCTGTCTGGCGTGCCTCCCACGGGTTTGCACACGCGGGCGCTTCCCCACTGGGGGGGGCTCGTTGTCCTCTACGACCTGGACCCACTTGGCCTTGTCCATCATCTTCTTCCAAATCACGGAGAGGCCTAGGCCCCCCATGTCCTCTACTAGCTGTTCTTTGAAGGTGCGGGCCTTGCGGCGTCTAACATCACAGGGCCCGGCCCACGTCAGGAGGTGCCGGGCAGGCAGTGAGCTGGTCGCAGTCCTGCGGGGGGGCCACGTGAGGTGTCTACCTGGTTGGTGCGAGCTAGGTGCCCTACTAGCTGCAGGCGTCGCTGCTTAATGGTGCTGGTGATATATGGCATGCCCTGGTACAGGTCCTCATTGCGGACATGAGCAGCATATCCTACTCTGAAAATGGAACGCAGCATGTTGGTGACCGCGCCGTCCAGCTTGCGGGCCAGGTCGGCGGTGAGGGTCCACGTCTCGGCCCCATACGTGAGAACAGGAAGGACGAGGACCTTGAACAGGTCCTGTTTCTCGATCTTGCCCAGGGGCTTGCGCCACAGGGCCCGGTACTGGCGTAAAGCGTGCCAGGCGAGGGAGATGCGATGGTCCACATCAACCTCGCAGCTGGGGAGCAGGCTGCCCAGCAGCTTGACGCGGTCCCGGTACAGGACTTGAGAGCCGTCGAGGAGATAGAGGGGCGGCGGTGAGTGGGTGATCCCAACCGCCAGGGCCTCTGTCTTCTTGCTGACCTCAAGCCCCACTGCACGGGGCTCGATAGCCAGGCAGTCAAGCCGTGTCTGCACGTGCCCAGTGTCCTCGAAGAGGGTGGTGTCGTCTGCGTAGATGATGTCGGCCAGCCGAATCTCCGTGTCCGCACCGCCATGCCAGAATTTGTTAGCAACCTGCACCCCTGGTTCCCTACCCACTATGCGAGCAAATCGCTTGCGCTATCTCTCTGGGCTATGTGCTACGGCGCCTGCAGCTAGTAGGTCACCTAGCTCGCACTAACCAGGTAGACACCTCACGTGGCCCCCCCGCGGGACTGCGACCAGCTCAGCCTGGCCGGCACCTCCTGACGTGGGCCGGGCCCTGTGATGTTAGACGCCGCAAGGCCCGCACCTTCAAAGAACAGCTAGTAGAGGACATGGGGGGCCTAGGCCTCTCCGTGATATGGAAGAAGATGATGGACAAGGCCAAGTGGGCCCAGGTCATATAGAGGACAACGAGCCCCCCCCTGTGGGGAAGCGCCCGCGTGTGCAAACCCACGGGAGGCACGCCAGACAGCTCCCCTAGGGCAGCGTGCAGCTGTTTAGATAGATGTTGTAGTTAGCGATGCTGTTATGTAGATAGATGTTGTAGGTCGATGATGTAGATAGATTAGACCGGTAGGACTGTTTGCACCCACCCATCCATCCATCCGGGTTAATGCTCCTTGACTCCCCAACGGGAGCACGAGCCTAATTAATTAATTAATTAATTAATTAATTAATTAATTAATTAATTAACTAATTAATTATCAACATCACTCCGGTGGGAGTCAATGTAGCACATATCCCTGAGAAGGGGCATATGGCTTTTAATACATCCTAGGCTACTTCCTGCAAGGGTGGGAATGTAAGCGACCCGTGCTCTAGGTGCACCAGGGCACCTGCACCCTCATAATTAATTACTGCACCCTCATAATTAATTAATGTGCTACAGATACTCCCAACGGAGTTATGTTCCTAATTAATTAATTAATTAATAGTAAGGCTCACGGTCAACAGCACAGACCGTACCGACTAGCTGAGGCCACTGAAACGGAAGCCCTAAATTTACGGCCGTAACTACAGCAGGTTGTTACGCGACGTAACAAGTTGCTAGCGGGCTTTGAAAGTAGGAGTAGGAATAGTTCAAAGCTTGTATAATTTGTAGGGAGTTTGTGACGCAAGTCTGACGTTACACGGAAAGTGAATGATGGTAATTGTCGACGGCTGTCCTGCTTGGCCGAAGGGGAATTTAGCCAAATGCAGTTTGTCGTCTAGGCAGTTTCTTTCACCCGCCCACCCACCCCTTTTTTCGCTGGTGCTGGGGGCATGCATGCACTACGTGCTGAATTGCTTTCTTAGTCGGTTCCGCATTGCCATTCATTCATGATGGCCCAGTCCGCTCATTGTTCTAATAACAACGGGTGATTCTTGGGAGTGAATGGATGTAGATTAATTATAATTAATTAATTAGGTAGACCTATAAAGGTGCCTGGTGACAGCGAGTAATATAAATCTGCATTGGACTAAATGATGAGCGCAGCTATGTGGAAATGTGTGCCATGGGATGATGTTATTTCATGAGGCAATATTAATTTTTTATGAAAGAAAACACATTTTCAGAGAAACGAGAAACGGGTCGAGACAACATGAGAACAATCAAGCAGCCCATACCAACAGCATAACTATCCTAGAGAACGAATGCCAAAAAAGAAAAGGACACATGATAACAAGGCAGATATCGACAGATGATGCAGAGCACAAACAGCCTGGCTGAAAGCCGTTTTTCAGGGAACTGACAAACCCACTTGGAGCAGCCTCCCGCGACATGCCCAGCTGTGACAATCACCCGACAGCCATGAATACAATGTATGATTTCCTACCGAAAATACACGGATGGTCTTAGCAACCTCAACAACTGACACCAAGCAAGCACAACTGCGTTGCATCCAGAAGGCTGCAGGCCACCATGAGCCTCACCAAAGGTGCCACGAGAGGGCAACCGCAAGTTAATTTATGTTCACCAAACCCTCTACCAAGCAACCTCCGTGCCAAAAAAACAAGAAAGCTCGTTTGGGGCAGTTGCCAGCAATAAGGCACTTGTTCGCCTCAACAAACCTACCGCGGTGCAGCGCGCATAAACACACACTTATTTCCCTCACGACTGGCAAGGGCAAATCATCCCCACCGCTCAACTTTTTAATTCTCAAACTCGAAAGGCGACGCCTTTTGGCAAGGGACACAGTCATGGCTCATACAACCTCGCCAACGCAGGCACGTGCAGGGATTACCCGTCAACGTCACTCGACTTGTTAGAGACCGGGTGCGTGACCTTTTGAAAATCCCTTACTTCCTCTCCATTAGTATGGCCAGTCTCTGCCAGCTGGACAGTAGATGGTGACAGCGGCACACGGCCACCGTTGAGGCGGCCGGACCCAATGGGCAGCCCGTCGCCATCCCGCGTGTCGTTGGACCGATGTGCATAGTCGTTGGCGTCGCTGCCATCTGCCATCAGATCAGAGCGCGGTGTCGGGGACGGGGTTGCCCGTGTGCTCTCGCGCACTTGTGGCGCGCCATGGGCCTCAGGCGTGTACGGCTCCGGGTTATTAATCTCGCGCAGGAGGGAAAGGGTTGGCTTGAACTTCACGTGGGCAAGCGACTCGGCGTTGCGGCCCTTGCTCAGGTTCTGTGCGGCGTTCGACATGAAATCGTAGAAGTTTGGCACGTAGCGCTTGGGAAGGAGGCATTGCACGAGCCGCGCGTAGAGCGAGTAGGCCGCGTAGGCGACGAGTGCGATGAGGTAGAGGAACCAACCAAACTCTTTGCGGATGAGCCGGAGCACAGCGCGCATGGCCGCGCGGTCCCTCTTTCCCCTGCTGGAGAGCCGCGCTTCGTCGCCCACTCGCCGGATGTTCGCCTCCGACTGGAGCAGGAGGAAGGAGGAGACGTGCCAGATCTCGCGCAGGATCGCAAAGACAAAGTAGCAGAGGAAGTAGACCTGCACGATCATGAAGAAGAAGGAGAAGAGGTTGCGCATCTTGGGCGAGAGCGCGCCGGTGAAGAACCACATGCCCACGAGCAGCACGGCCGTGTTGCCGTACCACTGGAGCCGGCCGAGCTCATTCACGCGCTCGTTCCGGTAGGGCCGCACCATGAGGAAGAGGATCATCCACACGATCAGCACGCCAAGGGCGGCCAGGATCTGCTCGTGCACGCCGTAGATGCCGATGAAGACGGCGACCGCTACGACAATCAGCTTCTGCACCATGAGCACCGACTCCCAGAAATAGAACCGGGGACTGTACCCGATGTACAGGAAGCCGTACTTGCGCTTGAAGTCGGCCGTCTCCAGGTGCGCGCGGTTGTGGCGCAGGAAGAGGAAGCTCGCGACGGGGACGCCGAGCGCAAACAGGATGATCCCAGGGACACCCACGGCGAGCGTGACGACGAGGTGGTCGCCCGTGAAGCAGCGGACGCCGGCGTCCTTCTGCCAGTAGAGCGACGCGGCTGCTCTGTACTCGGAGTAGGGCCCCTCGGCGCCGCGCTTGTCGACCTCGGAGCACGAGATGAGCGTGAGGATGTGCTGCGTGACCGTGGGCCAGATGAAGAAGAGGACGACAAAGATTGTCACAATGACGCGGTGGATGATGTAGGACCAGAACTTCTCATGCGTGGCGCGCCAGGCCTTCAAGAACAGGTAGCGGCAGGTCCAGATGGAGGACACGAGGAAGACCATGGCGATTGGCGCGAGCGCGAAATAGAGGGGGACCTGCAGGGAGAGCCGCAGCCAGTCCTTGTCGAGCGTGCAGTCAAGCGAAATCCAGTTCCCGCCCACGGAGACCACCTCGCCCAGCGCGACCATGAAGCCCTCGAGCCCATCCGGCCAGTCGAGCCGCAGCGTCGCGGTGATGTTGAGGAACTGCATGTAGGTGACGCAGATCTGCATGCCAGGGGTGGGTGGGTTGGGTGGGAGTGTGTGTGTGTGTGTGTGTGTGTGTGTGTGTGTGTGTGTGTGTGTGTGTGTGTGTGTGTGAGTGTGAGTATGCGTGTGTGGAGGGGAGGCGACCAGCAGGCCCGTAGGGAAAGGAAAACAAAAGGGGGAGATTTGCGTGCGGTGCAGGGGTGGGTGAGAAGAACAGCCAATGAAAGAAGAAAGAAGTCTGTGTTTGTGTGTGTGTGTTGGGGGGGGGGGTTGATGGTTAGGGGAGGGGATGGAGGGAAAGCTGGGTGGAGGGGTACATAGGAGGGGCAGCCCCTTGTACTTACCTCAGTGTTGCCGGGGCAATTACGACGGGGCAGATAGGGCATCGCGAGAGACACGCAGCCACACAAAACGACCGTTCCACACAAACATTTTCTTTCCCGCTCCCCCATTCCGCACCTACTCTACAGAGCGCCCCATCCCCGTATGCAGAAAGCAGGAG